>ML685817.1:3080769-3093409 GCA_007922175.1 Pelusios castaneus | reverse complement strand
TAAGTCAACTTAAACTACTCCACGTCCACATTGGACTTTCCTTAAGTTGACTTAAGCATTTCCTTAAGTCGAATTAACTTTTCCTTAAGTCAAGTTAAGGAAATGCTTAAGTCGGCCTTAACACCTCATATTAGGTCGACTTAAACCAGTGTGGACGGGGATTAGCACGTAAATTGACCTTGTTAAATTGATTTAAAGCATTAAGTCAACTTAATAAGGTCAAAAAGGGGCTATGCCTACACTTGAAAAGTTAAGTCAACTTTGCTAAGTCAACTTAATAAGGTTGACGTTAAGTCGACTTAAAATCGATCTTATTAAGTTGACTTAACAAAGTCGACTTAACTTTTCAGGTGTAGACCTAGCCCTAGAGCCCAAACTCCAGTCCAAGCTGGAACGTCTACACTGCAGTCAAACAGCCCCCTACTGGAGCTCCTGAGTCTGAGTCAGCAGCCATAGGCCAGCAGTGGGTTTTTAGCACTAGAAAAGGTTCAGAAAAGGGCAACTAAAATGATTAGGGGTTTGGAGAGTGCCTCGTATGAGGAACGATTGAAAAGGCTGGGCCTCTTCAGCTTGGAAAAGAGGAGACTGAGGGGGGACATGATAGAAGTATATAAAATTATGACTGATGTGGAAAAAGTGGACAAGGAAAAGTTGTTTAAATACTCCCATAATACAAGAATCAGGGGTCACCAAATGAAACTGATAGGTAGCAGGTTCAAAACAAATAAAAGGAAGTTCTTCTTCACACAACGCACAGTCAACTTGTGGAACTCCTTACCTGAGGAGGTTGTGAAGGCTGGGACTATAACAATATTTAAAAGGGAACTGGATAAGTTCATGGTGGCTAAGTCCATAAATGGCTATTAGCCAGAAAGGGGTTAAGAATGGTGTCCCTAGCCTCTGTTTATCAGAGGATGGAGACGGATGGCAGGAGAGTGATCACTTGATCATTGCCTGTTAGGTTCACTCCCTCTGGGGCACCTGGGCACTGGCCACTGTCGGTAGACAGATACTGGGCTAGATGGACCTCTGGTCTGACCCAGTACGGCCTTTCTTATGTTCTTATGTTCTTATGTTCTTTTATTTGCTGTGTAGATGTACACTGTGACTATCCCCTAAATAGAGACTTCTAGTGATGAAACTTTGTGCAGTCTCTCCCTGACAGCCCGTCTTTGCAGTGCCAGGCAGTCCAGACCTCAGAATGGAAAGATGTGTTATTATGAGCTTGTTTTATAGTAGTATGTACTGCTGTCATCAGCACAGCTCGGCACGTTACAGGAGAAATTATAACTATGAGCCAGATGTTTTTACCTACCTAAGATGGCTACCAACATAAAGATTTAACCTGTCTCTGTTTCGTTTTATATTGGTATTTTTACACCTGGAGCTAACCTCCCCAGTGTCAGGAGCAGAGCTTTGAAAAATACTGATTTTCTGGTTCAGTGGCCAAATAAAAACACATCAAAATATATTTAATTTCAGTTTGACACAAACTGAATCTTGTTTGAAATTTTTGGCAAATACAAAAATAAAAAACCCCCAACGTTTTGGTTTGAACAGATCATTTTGTTTAATGTTTGCGGGGTTTTGTTTTACTATTGTTTAAAACAATATAAAATTGAAACAAAATTTGAATCAAAAAGTTCTTCTCATATAAAAACATAAAATGATTTATTTCTAAAAATGTCACAACAAAAGTGTTTGAACCTTTTAAAAAAAATTTTCCTAACCAAAACAATTTTGGTGAATTCAACAAATTTGTTAAATTTTTCAATTAACCCAAATCTACATTTTTCAGCAAAAAAAGGTTCTAAAATTTTCCCTAGCTCTAGTCAGGACATTATGTGATGCCTCCCTTGAATCTTAATACAGAGTGCTTGAGCCACATGTGGCTTGTGAGTCTGGTGGCTGAGTCACTGATCTTTTTAAAAAAACAAGAAGTCCTGTGGCACTTTTAAAGACCAACAAATTTATTTATTGCATGAGCTTTCATGGGAGGAAATCCCACTTTGTCAGATGCTTGAAGCTGGGGAATTTACAGAATGGGAGGAAAATAAATGCAGGGAAGTGTAAGTCAGAGGATCAGGGGTCAGACTGTTACAGCAAATCAAAGCAGTTGTTTAGATTCAAACACTGGGGAACAGCATCTAGAGGAGGGCGAGGTCAAATCACCTGTTGTAATGAGAAAAAAAATCCATAGTCCCTGTTTAACCCTGACACTGTAGTCTGTATTTTAGGTACGGTGCTTCTTGCTTACATGAACAGTCTTGAGATGATCCCTAGTTATGCGTTGAACAAAGAAGTGTGTATGTTAGGGTATGATGTATCTAACCCATACACTGTAGTTGCAGGAACTGTATTGCATCTTGGAGGAAGGCAGTGTAGAGAGTGCTGGTGTCAGGCATTGGTGAACCCTTCACATTTTCTAGATCTATGTTTTTATTCTGGGTAGACCTGCAGTTTTTCACTATTCATGAGCCATTTATTTCAGAGTGGGTTTTCTGCATTAATTTCCATGTTCTTTGCTGCCAAAGAGATGACAGGTTTATTACAGTGAGCTCTCCAGAAAGGGGTGGTGCGTGACAGTCTTTACGTTTTAATCTTTAGCGAGAGACCCTTTCTTTTCAGGGTCGGTGAAATGTTACTGTTGTCTGTTAAAAGGTGGAGAGACGCTTTTGTCCTAGACCCTAACTGTATCTCAGAAAAATGCTGATATAATCACACACAAAAACGGATGTGTTGAGAGACATTTCTCCCAGTTTCTGCTGCTCACAGTGGAAGCAGCTGGGATTTGATTAACAGGAACAAGCTATCCCACGGTGAAACTCTGCCAATGCTGATGGTTTATGGCACGTATGCTGAGCAACCAACGTGATGAAGAGACAGAGTCATGTTTGGCACAGTGAAATCCAAACTCATGTGTGTTGCACAGTTAATTCCTGATCTCATTGCTGGTGTTGCGGGCTCATCTGTAACTTTACACATGCCAAAAGTCTCATAGTAAAAAGGAAGGCTATGGACCTGTGTGTGAACAGATAGTAGAATATATCAACTTTTCCTACTCATGAAAATAACACTGCTCTTCTTCAGGCCAATAATTACTTAAAATGGGAAAAGGCTGTCATTATTTTGTGACTTATAAAGGGGTCTACAAATACATTAAACTAAAATTTAATCAAGTGCACTTTCTGCCAATCAGAAAAGGTACGAGGTTGGTTTGTGTAACACATTTTAAGCAGATCTGCACAGTTCAGCTCTGAATCCCAAAAGTCCACTGGCCTGCTGGGTGATCTGGGGCAAGTCACTTCCCTCCCCATCCCTCAATTTTCCCATCTATAAAATTGGCACAATGATACTTCCCACCTGTGTAACGCACTTTGAGAACTACCCCTGAGAAGCACTATCTCAGAATTAAGTTCCAAAGGGGTAGCCGCGTTAGTCTATTTCAGAAAAACACCAGAGTCCTGTGGCACTTCTAAAGACTAACAGATTTATTTATGCGATAAATAAATCTGTTAGTCTTTAAAAGTGCCACAGGACTCTGTTGTATATCAGAATTAGGTATTATTAATTATTTCAGAGCTAAAGCAAATTTAGGAGAGCCCATCAGTGTTGACTCCTCCAATAGATGAGTCACTTTTCCTGCACAGATTAAAGTGCTTATGTGTATCCTCAACCAAGTACCCAAGGAGGAGGAAATAGGGATTGAAACATTGCTTCACCTGGATTGTCTGGAGCATTTGACACCAAGGAAGTGGGGTTGCTTTGTGATGGTAGGGCTGCATTCAGAAAGATACACCATGGCAAATGTGCCTTGTCCTTGTTCTGAAGAAGCTGTTTGTGGGATGTCTCCCTGCCCACTCATTTCTTGGGCTCTCTAGAGAATGTTAACAAAGGTCTCGTCGGTGCCATAGCCTTTTGTGGGGTGGGCACTTCTCCACTGGGAAGTGGATTGAGACCACCCGACTCAGTTCATATAAGCCACAGAACAGGCTTCGAACAGTAACATTTTTTGGTCACTATATATTTTGAGTAAGTTATGTACTTGGTTGCAAGAACATCTTTACCTCTATCACTGCAATAGATAGGGAGACAGTTCACTACAAACCTAAACAGATCAAATCAACAAATACTTAGTGAGCTAGCTTCTCTGCAGAGGCACTCAGATCACAAGGTTAGGCTATGTACACACGAGAACACTTGTCCCGCAATAACTTACTGCGGCACAATGAAAGCGCTATAAATATAGCGCTTTCTTGTGTACACATGTGCTGTTTCTTTCGCAAAGGAGCATTCACCGTGTGAATGCTCCTTTGCGAAAGAAGAGCAGTGCATGGTGGGCACCTGTCCCACCATGCACTGCCCACAGCCAGCCCCCTAGCCCAGCTGCAGGGCTTCTGGTGGCAGCGGGGACTGCATTGCCAGCCCCTGCTATCATCCGAAGCCCTGAGGCTGAGCTGGGGGCTGGCTCGAACCAGCGTGGGCAGCTGGTTCGGGCCAGCCCCCTAGCTCAGTCCAGGGGAGCTGCCAAACCCAGCAGCTCCCCAAAATACTCAATTTCACTGCTCTACTAGAGCAGTGAAATTGACATATTTGACAGCTCCAATGTCCCAGAGTGGCCTTGATTGGCACTCTGGGACATTTCCGGAGGCTGTCTATTGCGCAAAATGAGTACACACGAGCATTACTGCGGAACAGCTGTTCCGCAATAATGCTACCACTCTCGTTTTGAGTGGTTTAACTGTTGCGCGGCAAGAGGGTGTTGCCGCGCAACAGAGAAATTGATCGTGTGTACGCTATTTGCTTTATTGCGTGGTAAGGAGCCTTACCGCGCAATAAAGTGATCGTGTGTACATAGCCTTAGAGGAGAGAGAAGTTCTGAGTCATTAAATAGCTTAGGACGAACTTATCAAGTGCCCCATGGAGTCCTTAAGTAAACACAGAAGGAAAAGAGGGTAGCTGTGCCCCCGCCCCAGTGATTACTAAACCTTTTTTCAGTAAGTGCCACAGACCACTCAGCTACGTGACTTTTACAAGGCTACTTGTTTTCAACTGCAACAAAATCCAGTGCCTATAAAACTCTTGGCTTTCTGTTATTGACTGCAGAAAATGGCCCGCATCTCAATTGAGTTATTGATTGCCTGTGCTCTCAATCTCTTGCTTGGGGACCTTCAAAGGACTATTTGGAAGGCTTACAGGATCATTAGCAATTTTCAACTTTCCCAGTCTGGTTGTAGGGTACTTAAATGTCAACAGGTGAACACATTTTGTAGTAAGACAACAGAGTCCTGTGGCACTTTTAAAGACTAACAGATTTATTTATCGCATGAGCTTTCGTGGGAGAAAATCCCACTTCGTCAGACGTAGTATTAACTCTTTATGCACCAAAGGTTTAGGGAATATTAGGAATGCTCCCTTAAGAACTATTCTGAACTGCTCCATGAATCATCCCTGAGAACGTACTCTCCTGCCTTGAGTTCTCTCTCAAGGGCAGTAGGGCGTTCATTTTCTATTTCATTTTTCATCCTTTTCTGACTTAAAATTCTCCATGCTTCTGCCCTGATCTGGAAATATCCTTATCTAAACTGAGGATGATCTTATTTCAGTCTATAGGTAGTCCTAAGCCGCCCATACCAGCTTTGTCAGCTCAGCTCCTCTAAGCACATATATGTGTATGAAATCAGTGCCCTGGAAATATGGCTCTGGAAACTGAAGTCCTCTGTCTAGAGAATGAGCATCATCACATGTAGCAACAGTGTCAGCTTCTCTGTGCTACAGCAATGTCCCTCAGCCCTGCCTGAGAGAGATCACCTATAAAAATGGTACTCCATAATTGTGCCATTTAGTCCTTGAGCTCTCCACTGAGGCTGTTTATTGCCTGTTGTGATGCAGGTTTTTCTAATGCTCATACTTGTCTACAGTGAACAGGACTGTGACTACAACTCATTAAACACAGGTTCACCATATGACCATCCGATAGTAATTGCTGCTGCCTGGAGCTGGATTCAAACCAGTGTGACTCCATCCTGTTGGTACTTGGAGATACACCATTAGGGGCCCAGAGGAATTTGTTTTAAAAGTTTTATTTTTTTCTCTTTTTAACAGCATATTCTGGAGTCATTTACAGACCACAGGTTGGGGGACAAACATCCAAGGCTATGTCTACACTTACTAAAGTTAGTTTGACTCAGTTAATTCGAACTAACTAATCTGAACTAATTTTAGTTAGTTCGAATTAACTTAATTCAAACTAGAAAAATTTAGTTCAAACTAAGCAAGTGCCATTCATGGCACTTGCTTAGTTCGAATTAGCGAATTGCATTGAGTTCAATGGGTCGGTTAGTTCGAACTAAGCAATTAGTTCAAACTAACATGGCCACATTGGTTAATTCGAACTAACTAGTTCGAATTAACCTTTAGTTCGAATAGCCTATTCAAATTTATTAGTTCAAATTAAGGAAGCCCTTAATTCGAACTAACTAAAGCCGAGCGTAGCCATGGCTTTAGTTAGTTCAAATTAAGCCTCCTTAATTTGAACTAACTTGCCAGTGTAGACATAGCCCAAGATTTAGAGTTCAGTAGTATAATTATTACTGAGATAAAACACACAAAGAAGTCAGTGGGAGTTATGCAGACTGCAGAATCGCATCTCTTCCATGGAATTGTTTCAGTGCTTACAGCTGTCCATCTCACCACTGACAGTGAATTGCCTTGCCTTTCAGGGAAGGGGAATTCTGTGCCGAAGTTATTTCATTCCATCACTTGCTTGTGTTTTTCCAACAGCTTGCTAGCTCCTGTTAACGTAGGAACGTGCAAACCAGTGGGTGATTTTAGTCAGTATCTTACCACAGTAGTTTTGGCAAGATGTTTTCTAAGAATTTCCTCTGCTCTCCAAGCTAGGGTAGTTGCAGATTATCATTATTTATTTAAGCTCCTGCCCGCACGAGTTTACAGTTTGACTTAAAACAGGCTAGTGTCAGGAATGGGAGGCAGCTGCTATTCTAGTTTATAGACATTGCTAATACTTTTTGACTTTGGCTTGAATAAAAGGGAACATTTTCTGTGAGGTATGGCAAAAGCAGAGCCGAGGGTAACTTTGAATTCTGTTTCCTGTTCCACTGTTGCAGAAAAGCTGGCCGTTGTTTCTCGCTGACGGTTTACAGAGTCTCTGTAGAGTGATAGAATAAAGACAGAATGGGATGGGTGGAAGCAATGAAGTTCTTAGCAAGAGAACGATCTTTTTCACCCAAGCAGGGGGCAGATTCACTTCACTATGGAGTTTCAAATTGAGAAAGGATAAGTTATCTGGCACCCCACTATCAGCAAAGTGACTGCTGTTCTACATACCACAGAGGAATTCTTCACATCACATGTGGCCCCGTGAGGATTCCCTATGAGCAAACCTCCTAAGTGGCCAAACGGAGCTTGGAAAGTGCTGATGAGTTTAACTTTGCTTCCCCCCCATAGATAAAACCTACTTTGTAATGTCAGCTTTAAACATCAGCAGCGTCTTGCCAGGGTCACTCTGCTAGTGCCATGAATCCTGCATGGGAGCTGCATTGTCTGTTGCCTCTTTTATTCACTATTCTCCTCTCCGGGGCTGAAGGGAGTAAAAATACCTCACTGCAGCCCCTTTGTTTCATGCTCTAGTGCTACATATATAATATTCAAGTTGGGGGAAGGCAGTGTGTCTATAAGTGAAGAACAGAGGAGGAACAACTGCAGATTTCACACAGTTTCTTTATAGCTACACTCTGCTAACCCATATGTGGCTGGAAACTCTTTACAAATTCCACTGGGCTGATTTCTGCTTCTGACATGATAATACAGGGCCAAATCCTGAAGTCCTTATTACTCAGTCCTTCATCAGACAAAACGCTCATTAACTTCAACTGGAGATTTAACTAAATAAGAGCTTCAAGAGCTTGATTTACGTATGGTGAAGGGGAGAGGCAGGGTAAAAAGGGAAGCTTTATATGTTTGTTTCTCTAAGCAAAGAGTGTACCTGGAGAGGGAAGCTGGGGTAAATTTGATTCCTATTAACGCCTCTTTTTATTGTTGTCAGAGGTTGACATCACAGATTTTCCTTAAAACAGCCTAGATTTAAGTATATTGTGTCCATGATGTCCAAATGATATTGAGACTAGCAATACAGGACAGAAAATTTGAGTCTAAATCTCAGCATAGCATCAACCTTTGGTTAAGTCTTAGTAATACCTTTACATTTTTATGATCTTTTTCATCTGGGGCTGCATCTGCACTAGATTTTACTGGGAAATCTACCGCTGGTGCACCTCCACTGTGGTAGAATAATGGCAGCCTCAGAGATAGGCAGGAAGGATAGTCTAGTAATTGATAAGTCACTGGCAGGAGACTTGGGCTCCATCCCCAGCTCAGTGTGACCTTGGACAAGTCATTTAATTATTCTTAAAATGGGGATAAGGCTTCCCTACCTCACAAAGAAATTGAAGATAAAACTCATTAGTAATTATGAACTGCTCAGAAAGGTGGTGAAGAGGGCCATATAAATAGCAGCATGTTGTTGGACATTTGAACAGTCCCCTCCATTAGTTAGGGATGTCCTCGTCGAAACACTGCTGTGTGTTGCATTAGGCCATGATGCTGTGGGAATCATTGTTCCACAGTAAGAAAGAAAGATGGCAGCCCTTATGCTAGCCACAGTTATCTCACTTAAGCTTCACACAGTGAATGATGCAGTGAGAAAGGGATATGTGTTTTTAAGAGACTGTGCAGAAATTATTTTTTTTGTTTGTTTTTAAAGTGAGGACCTATATTAGTCTCATCCCCAGGTGCCCTGCAGCTTTTATTTAATCAAGCCTAATTATTCACCCTATATCCATTTGAATGGTGGATGATGCTGGAAAGAATTCAGTTTCAATGGGATTTATGGCTCCCTTTCCTCAAATCATTTTCAGATAAGAAATTATAATTGCTATGGAGTCAACACAGATCAATGTCATTCAAACAGCAATACTTGATTGCTGTTAATGCTAGGGTGTATTTATTCTGTGAACAAACTGGAAAATAGGATAGGAGAACACGTAGTCTTTTAATTTGCAGGAAAACAATCATTTATAGTCATTCTGCTGTTAAACTATAGAACAAACACAGCTGTTGTTTGAGGCCCGTAATCTGATTCAAAGGATGCTAATCTCTCAGCACAGAGCAGGCAAACTGGCTGGGACAATATTTATGATCTTATTTTTGCTTGGAAGATTTTAGTGGAGAGGTGGACTTGCTATCACATTAAATGCACTTTTTCCCATTGGAAGTGTTTCCATCTCTTGTTTAATGCATGACTATATTTTCCTGCTTTGGTTAACACACCTGATGTGAGGTAGGAACCAGGTCAATGATGTTTTGGGGCTGCTTTAGGATAAGTATTTTACATTGTGCTTGGGAAGTTCCCAAAACCTCTTCCCAGCTTTCCCCCTCCACCACCAACAGCCAAAACTTTGCACTTGTTAGGGATAGCAAGATAAATCCCAGATAATGTCCATTTCCTATTTCACATTGCGGATAGTGTTGCTAGTACTGCAGTAGGGTTAGAGGCTCCAACTAAGCTCAAGGCCCCATTGCGGTAGGTACTGTACCAAATCTAGTAAGAGACTTCCTGCCCCGAAGATCATAAAATGTAAATAGACAGGGCAGACCCAAATGTTGGGAGAAAATAAGTAGCAATATTCCAGTTCCCAGAGCTCCTGAATTCCAGTCCAGTGCTTATCCACAGTGTCATCCTTTGTCCCCAGCAGAGATGAGCCAATGTATATATTTAAATAGCCACCTTTCTGAAATGGGGAGAGGGAGATGATATTTCTGTTTTTTTCCTAAGGGAAACATTACTGATTGATCAGTTAAAATGAACGTCAGTCTATATTGTGATTGATATAATCTAGTTCCTTAGGAACCCACCACCCTCTTCAATTTGGAAATGTATGGAAATACCCAAGTTTTCTTTCATCTCTTGTCCAATATGGAATAGACAAAATGGGACAAATGTCCTCAAGTGATGGCAAGAGTTTACAAGGAGCAGATGTGATGATCAACACAATGAGGAAAAGAGAGTAAGACACATGCTCTTATTTTCCTTTTAAATTTTGCTGCAGAGGCCTTCATTCTGTTTGAAGCAAACTTTGGGGTTTGGATGTAGTATTTTTCCAGCCATGCAACCGTTGCATTCATGTGAATGTGTGTGCGCTCTTACTCTTCAGCAGCAGAGATCTCTCAGGTTTCAGAGTCTCTCCGTAATTAGAAAGAATAGCTTAAATCCTGACTTCAAACAAGACGCCACCAATCTGCTGTGTAAACAGAGTGCTTGAAGGAGTTCCCAAGAGTGTCTTTAAAATATGTTCTCCTAACCTACTGGGGGATAGGAGCAGGAACATGGAGTACATTAAATCCCTCACTTATACACAGCGAGCAATCGGTGATGTATGTTGCAGCAAGAGGAAGGGGGAATTAACCTACATATTGCATTTCTGTAATTTGTTTACTCAAGCTGCTGTCTCATTTAAATCAGACTCTCATGAGTTGCGTGGATCCTGAAATAGCATTATGTGGGAGTGCAGGACCCTACCTGATGTCCAGCTCAATCTCCACACAGATGTTCAGGGTGGAGCCAGGCTAAGAACTGAAGATGCAGTCATGCTTTCTTGCATTGGGTGTAGAGGAGACTCTTAGCACTGGCTCCTTTGTCGCAATCTAGCCCCCTTGTACCACTTCAGTGTGGCAAAGGGGATTTAATGCTGGCATAAATAGCTGGCTGAGAAACCCCCTGGTATACTGAGCACATCTGGCTCAAGTGGGGCTTCAAGTGGGTAGGAGGTATGGCTGAGGCATTGCTGAACTCCCATGAGTTCTGACTGCCAGAGGCACCCCAGTGTAAGTGAGAGAAGCCGTGAGTCTGTTGTAACTCACAGCACGCACACATTGGCCTCTGGCAGCCCCAGAATTGGGAGGGAAGCATATGATGGTGTAAAGCCACTTTTAGCCATCCCTGGTATCCTTTGCCTTGCCCAGCCCAGATGGCCTGAAGGAGTAGGATCAATAAGGACAGTTATGGGAATGCCGCTGAGAAGGAAGAGAACCACAGCAGAACAGAGCCACAGCAGTTACAAGACTGGGTTTTACCTCCGGTTCTCTGTAGGGTGGGGAGGGGAGGGGAGAGTCTTTGCTTTCTAATAGTGTGAAGCCATTTTAATAGGCTTTCTTCTTGTTGCCAAGACTTCCTAAGATCTCAGCAACTCTTGCTTACTGAAGGACTATTTTCTTCATTGCTGATTCAGCTGACTCACTCCACCAACACTGCACAGGCGCCCGCCAGCTCCTCCTTTTCAGCAGAGGGGTAACTTGTTCCCATTTACAGGGGCTCTGACTGACCTGCCATTTCATCCCTGTTAAACTGTTCATCATCCTATATCTTCTCATGTAAGGCACACCTTAGCAGTTGTGTGCATTCTGAAATCTGTGTAGGGGCCTTTCAGCTACAGATTGGAGCTTCTAGGGCTCATGGGAATGGGAGGGGAAATATGGAGGAATTTTTTATTAGTAGTTAAATAAGTATGTTTTTGAGAACTGCTGGCAAGCTTCCTGTTTCCTCTCTCCAAGCCAAAGATTGTATTGGAGAGTGCAGTGGGATGGTCATGCCAAATTACTCATTCCATTCTACCTAACTCAGGCTATGTACACACGATCAGATTAAAGCGCAACATGGCAATCGCGCTAGAAAAAACACGTGACCTTTATTGCGGGATAGCACGTACACACGTCGCTCCTTGCAACGCAACAGAATTCTTTGCAATATCGCAGTGTAGCGCAATGAATTCTGGGCACCTATCCCACAGTTCAATTTTCCCTCAATCGGCGCTTGGAATCATGGGATGAAGGAAAGGAACACAAAGCGCCATGGGTAAACTCTCAGTTTCCCGTGGTGCACTGTGTTCCCCTTGCGTCTTCCTCGTTGCCAATAGCAACTCGCGCCTATTTTCAACAGTGCAGTGACGCACAGCACCACTTGCGAGCAATCACAACAGCGACAGCATGGATCCTGCTCTGATCTCCACTGTCTAAATACATCTCGGCTGGTTGCTCAATACGCAATGAGCTTCGAGTCAGACGAGGACGCTGAGGAGCAGAGGCTGATCGATGCCATGCAGAGCAACAGCACCGCGTTGCTCAGCTCCTTCACCAATCATCTGCACACGGTGCAACGCCGTTTCTGGTCACGAGAGACGAGCACCGAGTGGTGGGATCGCATTGGTATGCAGCTGTGGGATGATGAGCAGTGGGTACAGAACTTTCGAATGCGTTAAGCAACCTTTCTGGAACTGTGTTCAGAGTTGGCCCCTGCCCTGCAACGTAAGGACACCAACATGAGGTCAGCCCTAACCGTGGAGAAGCGTGTTGCAATTGCTGTCTGGAAGATGGCAACTCTTGACTGCTATCGGTTGGTTGCAAACCAGTTTGGAGTCAGGAGGTCCACCGTCGGATTAGCCCTCTCACAAGTCTGCCGAGCCATCAATCGCGTTCTGCTACGGAGGACGGTGACGTTGGGCAATGTTTGTGAGATTGTGGACGGCTTTGCTGCCATGGGATTCCCTAACTGCGGGGGAGCCATAGA
>ML685817.1:3059470-3075769 GCA_007922175.1 Pelusios castaneus | reverse complement strand
AGGTAGAGAGTCTGTGTCAATGTGTCCCATCCAGATCCAGGGCTAGATCTTCGTAGATCTAGTTTCTACAGAAGCTAATATTATACATTGTGATGAATGTAATATTTCTTTTAGCTGATGATAACTCTTAGTATTATGCAGCTAGCCCATGGAAGGGATAGTTGTTACAAAGAGCTGTTCAGTGGGTTCTTTAGAGGGGGAGGCCACAGGAAGATACAGTCTTTGTTTTACAGTGCTTATGAGGCCAAAAAGAACTAAAGTAAAACTGAGGATCTGAATTTTAAGGAAACTCAGTTCCAGATTTTGCATCTGGTTCTCTAGCTCTGTAATGGGCTGAACCAAGGCCTTCTGGACTTGGGGAAGTTTGAATCCAAATACAGAGACCATGAGTTGGACCCATCTCTAATTTTTTCCTTCCAGCATTTTTAGAAAGCATTGTGTTCAGTTATGTACAGACCATCTGGGCCATAAATTCTGTAACAGAGCAAGAAAAGTTTCTGTTATGTGGTGTTGTAGGCAAACTACATTAGGAAAGCTTCTTTATATTGGATGGCTGTTTATTGTCCTGAAGAGAATGAGGAGACAGTCCCTGGATTTAATCTCTCCTTGTTTTCGGCAAAGACCAAAATACAGGTGCAGTGAGTTTGAAAAGTTTACCCTGTAATTGTCATTTGGGTTGTATTCCATGATTCCTGTTTGTGAGCAGAAATAAATTAAGTACCTATATGAGCACCCTTTTCCTCCCCTTTCCAAAGTACCCAGTGCAATGAGAAACTGCTGAGAAACAACTTCCACAATTAGCTCTGAGGTCACGTTTAGTTCAGCACCATCAGCTGGTTAATTGGCTGATTCTGCTACAGTTCCCCTGATCTGCGTGCCAGGCAGCACAGCCACTTGCTGGGTAATTAATTCTGTCCAGGGTTTAGATTCCTGGAGCTGGGGCTGATTGAAGGACTTGCTCCTCTATAAGGGCCTGCTCCTCTGTGAAGTAAGAAGGTAAAGGTGTGCCTTATCCAAAAGGTGCTTGTGTTCTGAACTGCAGAGCTGATGTGTGGAGGTATTGTTGTCCCAGAGGAAAGCCAGGCTTTCGTCTTGTGAAACAAATCCAGGCCCTGACTTCAATTTCCTCTTCATGTTTAATGCTGCTCGATAGATCAGTGGCAAGGCAGTGCCACAAGATGTCAAAGGAACCCCCTATGCAAATACAGATTGTTGTAATGAACAAAACCCTAATGAGAGATAATGATTTTGGCTAGAAAAATGGAAACAATAAGCTTAAAAACAACCTGTACAGGGCAGACAGATTGTGTATATGTGTGTGTGCAAGGGAGAGAAGCACTCTAGCAGTGGAAGGGATAGACTGCAGAATCCATGTGTGACATACCAAATTCTAGTGGGGACCATGCACCGTGGCCAGCATTGGGAGTTCGGTGTGGTGATTGTCTGCCCCTATTGTGCCTCCTCCAAAAAGCTGCGTGAAGAAGCTGTTTGTCAGGCTTTTTGTGACAAGGGATGGTAGGTTGTTCCTGGACAGGGACTAGGGGCCAGGGAAAGGTTCAGATTTTATGCACATGCACTCTCTGATCTAAAATGGCCCCTATGCATACTCTGATAAGTTGCACCACCAAGAAGCACATATCTTGGCCTGCCAAGCCTGAGGTGTGGGGTGAAAAATAAAGGACCCAAAATCTGTGTATGCAGGAAACTTAAAACTCAGTGGGATTCCCTCCTCTAATGTAAGCACTCAATTGTGTAACCTCAGTCTCCTGATTTCTCATGCAAATATGTTTATCAGAGAGAGGGAGCACACCATTTGTGTGGAACATAGGTAACTTTGGGACTAAAATGAGCAACGTTCCCAGAAAAGAGGGAAATTTGAGGTCAATGGCAAAACAGAGGACAGGAGAAAATGATGGAATGTGGCTGCTTGGAACCAGAATACAGATGCGCACATATGTTATCCAGTCTGCCCACCAATTACTGGGGACCAGTGGACAATGGAAGTAATCTTTCCCCAGCCTGTCCTCCTGCAGACTTTGCACTGACGGGAGCACCACATCCTGACATATGCTAAGAGAAACCAGCGTGAATCAGAGGGGAAGGTAGCCCATGACCGTTTAGCAAAGCAGCCCAGTTGTTCTCCACTGTGTGTTGAGAATGTGCCTGAGGAGACAAATGGTCTCTCATGTTGCCAGGATACAAGTCAGCTAGGACTTTCTGGATCAACCCTGAACATTTAGAAGCAAACTGGTAGGCAAAGGCCCTGCCTAACACAGGAATAATATGCTGCAGCAGTGGAGCTCTGAGAAGCAAGCAGATGGCCACACTTTACACTCAGTGTTTTCCAATGGGCTTCAAAGTCAGCCCTATGTAGTGTGCAGTGCGGTAATGTAGTCTGGAGCCTATGCAGGCCCAGACAAGCAGGGGTGTAGCCTGGCTATAGAGGGAGAGGTGAATATCTATAGTGAAGTGCAGTCTCCTAGCCAAACACAAAATGAAAGGACCGAGATCTTGCTAGTGGAACTACCTGGAATTCCAGCTAAGCATCAAAAAGGCCCCTCTGCTGGTTGTGAACCACATTAACAACAGACACCGAGACGCTTAATAAAGCAAGAAGATAAAATCTTTCATTATTAAATCACTTATTTACTTCTGTAAATTTACATAATGCTTTACAAAGCTAGAGTAAGAAAAGCCGTCTCCCCAAACATCTTACAAATTAAGATAGGTGAGACAAACACACAGGAGAAGAGGTGGGACAATGAGAAGAGTTTTTTGGTGAAGGGAGAATTGCTTTCAAAGGTGATACCTGAGGAAGAGCCGGGGGGTGACTTTGTGATCAGGAAGGGAGAGGCTGTGCCAAGCAGATGGGGTTAGCGTGATGCACTGATGATGAGTGCAAAGCTGAATGTGTGAAAAGTAAGGGGAGAGGATTGGGGAAATGCAAGGTAGTGAATAAATCAGAGACGGGGAGGTGGAGGCATTTGAATACTACGAGACAAGAATTAAATGAAAGGTTGAGGGGCAAGGTGATACAATTGGACTGGGGAAGGGGGTTGAAAGGCAAGTATAGCAGCTGCATTTTGGCTAGATCAGTGGGGAAAAGTGGGAGGAGAATATAATCACAGGAAGAGACAGGACAAGAATTTTAACAGGAGAGAAGGTGAGGGCAGGTATCAGATTCACCACTTCCTCTCTGGCCCTGGGCTACATCTCTGATGACCTACTGAATATTTTTTTGCCTTTTCACCTATTCTCGTTAATTCCAATCCAGGTTAATAGATTTTAGAAAATGACTATTGTCTCTTAAATAATCCCCTATTTACAAAACAATCTGCCCCTCCTGTAGTTCTGAAGGAAGAGAAAGACATCTCCTGATGCTGGTATTAGAGGGAAATGGTGCCATTAGCGAAGTCATGTGTTTCTATAGATTCCTTCCTTTTGTGGGGCTAATGGGAGGAGATGGAGTAATTTATGGCTCCATTTCTCCTACTGCACCTGGGTTTGGCATGACAATTGACCAAATATTACGATGTATTCACTGATATCTAAACGTCTGTCTACAGAAGAGGTTAGGAATTAATAAGGAATGCAGAGACTTACTATTATAGTTACATTTATCATTCTGTTTATCATTGGTCCAATAAAAGATATTACCTTCCCCCCCGTCTCTCTCTGATATCCTGGAATCAACATAATTACAACACTGCAAATAACAGTGGAAGATATCCTGTTGATGGTTTTAGCGAACCACTTACAGTCATGGAGTGTGAATTACCGATGAGTATTTTCCAGTACTGATCTGTCCTAGATCTTGCATTTTCATGCTGACAATTTACATTGCTAAAAGATTCAAAGAAAATTATTTTATGAAGGGAAGAGACACTCCAGTCTAAGGCCTTGTCTATTCTAAGAAAACTGCATCGATCCCTGAAGTGCTCTCCGTTCGATGCAGTTACTCTATCCTCCCAAGTGGAGTAATGCTGCATCTGCAGAAGAGCCCTGCCGGTCAATGCAGCCCAGTCAAGACAATGCGGTAAGTAGAAGTAAGTAAGTCGCGCAGATTGCATATCTCCTGTCAACTTACCCCCACCATATAGACTAGGCCTCAGTGTTTAAAAATGGCACAAATCTTCTGCCTGCTGCGTGTCAAGTTTGTCTTTTCTTTATCCTTACTCCAGAAGCATGTACCAAATACCAGTCAATTTACTTACAAAGAACGAGGCAGCCATGGTTCAGGGGAATATGATTGCATTCCGGCCATTTTAACTTCAACAGATATGACACCTGAAGGCCTTGGTATTATTACTGAGAAAACTGGGACTCTTAAATACACCAAGAATCTCAAGAAGCTGTTCACTACAAGGAATAACATGGTTAGTGGGTTGGCTTTTTTTGTTTTGTTTTGAGTATTCAGATAGAAGTTTACAGTTCTTTTCTAAATGGGATTCACTTTACAAAACTACCCAGGATAGGTAAGGATGCTTTTCCTCTGCAGCCAAGCTGCCCAAATGCATCCTGAATGTTAAAAGTCGTCTGTGGAGTCCTAAATAGTGGATTCACCAAAGTTCTAACCCTTTAAAATTCATTCTGTTCTGTTGGGAGAGAATATCTTTACATTTTTGTTACAGGAATTTACTGTTATTCAGAAGTGTTCTCTCTGCAGGCGAGAAAATTCCCAGCATGACAAGAGGAATTTTAAAGGGACCAGACAATATATTTCAGGTGTCAACCCTGGAACTAATGATTCTAATAGGCCAGTGCTCAAGTCTGCTATTCTTTAAATGTCTTGTTGCTTTGGTTTTCTTTCCTGGTGAACTCACCAAACACCTCATCTCTGTCCATTTGTTGTAGTGAGAAATACCTGAATTGTAGAGTCTGATGGTTCCGTGCCTTTATTTTTTGTAAGTATGTATGCATGTTTAGAGTAAACCAGCTACTCTGTTCCCTGGTGAGTTACACATGTAGTTCTGTAAATTTCTCATCTTCAAAGCGTCTGACGAAGTGGGATTTTCTCCCACAAAAGCTCATGCGGTAAATAAATCTGTTAGTCTTTAAAAGTGCCACAGGACTGTCTGTTTCTCTGCAATAGACTAACATGACTACCCTTTTGGAACTTGACAATATGTAGTCCTCTGTGTGTCAGATTTGAGCACTAATATTCTACAGAGCACAGAAACACATCATGCCATTAGGGAGATCCATTAGACCCAGGCCTGAGATACACACAGTTTTTGTGCTGGTATAACTATGTCAGCTAGGGCTGTGACTTTTATGAAATAGTAATACTGGTACACTTCCTAGTATGGCCACAACTGTAATGGTATAAAGGGGCCTTATAGAGGTAAAGCTTATTTCTCTTTCCCTGCAGGAATAGGTGTACTGTTATGAGGCATCTTTATATTGCTATAAGTACATCTTCACTAGGAATGTAGGGAAGCCCTTAGGATACATGTGGGCCTTAACATGCAGGACAGGTCCTTGAAGCAGTCAGTGAAGCCTAGGGTCAGTTTTCAAGGCTGAAAAATATTTGATTCAGGCTCCAGACCAGCCTTACTCCAGAGACACTCACATTGTTTTTTAAAGCAAACAGGAACTCAGTAGTGCGGTGTTCTGCTCTACTCGCCTGCAGGATTCCAAGGATTACACAGGGGTGTTTCCCCTCCTCACACAGTCTGCTTTTGGATAAGGGGTGCGCGTTTCTTGTGGATGGGTGCAGATTGGGTCTAAGTGGTGGTAGTTCCCTTCGAGGACTGTACCATTTTTTACTGTGAAGTCTTTTTGTCAGGGTTCAGTCTAAATGAGTGGTTCCAAACTGTGGTCCTTAGTTTATCGACAGAACCCTTTTCACTCTCCTCTACTGATGTGCCCCATCTCTATCCTACAAAGACCACTGCTAGGTGCATGAAAAGAGCTGATTTTTTTATTTACCATCTATCAGTCACTGGCCTCTGCTGAGTGTGCTAATGAGCAGGTTCAATTATAGCAGCAGCGCATGGATGCTTGTCTGCTAGGAAATAAACAGAGTCTATCACTGTTTTTCATGCATGGCTCCAAACAGCCACCAGACAGCAAATAACATTTGACTAGCTCCTGACCTTCCTGAACCAGTGACCCAGAGGTGAAAGCTCCCGATCCCATTGCCCACTCTCTGGAGCCATTCCAATTTCTCACTATATGAAGAACGTACAACTGAGCATCACGGAACCAAGGCAGATCTTTAGTTAAAAATGAAAACACGCGTTACTGAAGTGGAAAGAAATGCAATCTAAAATTAAAAGTGACCATTTCATGTTTGATGTAATTCGGAAGAGCCTGTTCCTCATTTAGGCCATTAATAGTTGTAACAGAAGCTGTAATATTCTAACAACAGTGGTGATTAAGAACACAAGGAGCAAAGTGGCAGCTAATCTCCATCTAAAAGAGCAAACTAGCCCAGCCAGTAGCCCCACTGCACTGTCACATTTAAATACCATGAATATTCACAGCCTGGCACCCAGCTGGCAGCTGAGCTGTTTTGACACAAAAACCTTCAAACTCAAAGAGTTTTTAATCAGGCTCTAAGACAGAGAAGAGAGTGAAAAAAAGAAATAGGAACAGAGAAAATGAATCAATGAGTTCAACAGTGAGAGAGTCAGAATCCAGTTAACCCCTTCCCGGCATTGTGGCCATGCCCTGCTATCTTCCTTCTAATGCAATGCCCTTTCCTAAGCCCGTGGGAGTATAAGGGTTGCTTCCCACATGGACTGCTTCCTCCTATGTTACCCTCTGCTTATGATTGTCAAGAACTTTCTCTTTCCTGGCCATATGGACTAGTTGCATATACGTTAGAATTATTATTCGTTTTCAGACTGCAGTGGTGCCCAAACTATGGGAGAGACAGAGGAAGACAGTTTTTGCCTCAAAGGGATAATGGTCTTAAAAGAGACAGGCAGAGGACTGGCAGGGGTAAGAGACACAGCACATGGCCAGACCTCAACTTCTCTCATTTCAGTCTCAATCTTGCCTTGCCTACACTTCGTACAAATTTGCCTACATTTCATACAAATTTCTCACTTCTTTTGTCTCATGATTCATTCTGATGGAAATCAATTTTCAGCCAAGTTACAGAAAGGATTATTTACACTAAAACAAATAAATCCAACAACACTTTGTCTACTGCATGAATGATTTCTGTATTTCTTTTGGCATATCTTTGTCACACATTGCATTCTCCACTTCAGCCTCAGGCGGTGGCGTGATCAGGGTGCTGCTACGCACATGCCGTGTTACTTACGTGCTTGTTGGTTTTGTTTGTTGCACACTAAATTCCCCCACAATTCAGCCCTTGTATTTCTCTCCTACACCAATTCTCATCTTAACCTACACCAATTCTCATCTTAAACTCCAATTTGCTTGCACCCCAACCTTTCAAAATTCAACCCTCTCCCTCCACAGAGGCTATGTCTGCACTCACAATGGCATGTCAAAAGGCAGCCTGTGTCCACACGTCACTACAGTGTGTGGCTACACACTACAGCGAAAGGCTCAGCAGTGGGAAGGCAGCGGGAAAAGGCTCTGGCAGCTATCCTCTGCTGTAGCCTTTTCCCTGCTACCAGAGCCTTTTGCTGCAGTGGGGAGAGGACCTGGCAGCTGTGAATTGCAGTGAGACACTACACTGCTAAAAACAGCAGTGTAGATGGGAGAGGCACTGCCTGGGTGTATAGAGAGCTGTTTAGGGTACATACACTGTGGGTTCAGGTTCAGTACCTGTCTGTGCTGTGTCTTGCCATGTATACTGCTATTTATTCTCATGCTGGCTGCTGGGCATGAGCTGTTTGTGCTCCACAGGCTGCTGTAAGTGTAGAGGTGGCTATAGGTGAGCAGTTCCCTTCTGAGGTAAATAAGTAAAATGGATAAGTAGGGAGTTGAATCATCTAGTTTCTTGTGGTCATCACAGATGATGTGGGAGCTCAGGAAGGTTTCAAAGGACGGGTGGTAGTGATTTTGCAGACCTACTCAGGAAAGCCATTCCGTGCATTGTGGTCATGACAGAAGGAAGAAGGAAGATGCAGACAAACAGGGCAATTAAGCAGCCATTGCTGGTGCCAGAAAGGGCAAACATTGTAATTGGGGAGCTGATAGATTAATTGAGAGAGTAGTGTTATGCAGGACCTTGAATGCAGTGACAGGAAGCTTGAACTGATGAGAAGATGTGAGGAGCAACATGGTTTGATTGCCAGGCAAAGTTGCTAAAATCATCTTCATTTTGTCTGACTTGGTGGGGGATACTGTGGGTCAGGGAAGCTGTGAGGAGGCAGTGACAGGAATCCAGGTGGGATATCAAGACTTAGATGAGACTTTTACTTGTACGGGCAGAGTAATTTGTAATTCATTCCCAGAGAGTGGCCAGAGTGACTTTAGCATAGGTTGGTACTTGCAATACTCAAATGGATGATTATATTGAACAGTGTATTTCCTATGAAGCATGCCTAGAATAGTATCAAATCCTACAAGCTGTGTGAGGAATATACATTAGCCATACTTCCAGGATGCATACTGGAAAGACTCACAGCTGTCTGAGGGGGTTCTATTTCCATGTATGTTTAAATGAGGAAAATGATGTGCACCTTCCCCATTCTCCCCTTCCCAAGATCTGGCTATTACTTGTAATGCTTTTGCTGCACAGTTTCTATTAAAAATATCATAGCATAACCTCCCTTAGAGCATGAAAAAATATGGGACTTTGATCTCCCACCCTGAAAGGAAGGCTTTCAAATTAATGACAGTCACGAAGCATCCAGATTATATTCAAAGTCTCCCCTATACTTGGCATGTCTTGAAGGGTCTCAGTCAGGAATGCTTTATCGTCCATGGCATTCACTTACAAGGCTTCAGAGAGCCTGACTCTCTCCTATTAACATGCAGTTAACAGGTGTTGGCATAAAGATGTTGGCATATTGTGGGGCCATGCGGGTACCCATGGCAGTGCCACTGACTTGAAGGTATAGATCATCTTCAAATCTGAAATGGTTGTGGGTGAGTACAAAGTCACAGAGGTCAGCCACAAGTTTAGCTGTGTCATCATCCTGGATGGTTCTTCTAATAGCTTGTAATCCATCCTTGTGGGGAATGTTAGTGTAAAGAGCCTCTACATCCATAGTGGCTAGGATGGTATTTTCTGGAAGACCATCAATGGCCGATTTAGAACAACGTTTCCTCACGTCTCATCCCAAAGCACCCCTACTTTACCTACGCTATATTGATGACATCTTCATCATCTGGACCCATGGTAAAGATGCCCTTGAAGAATTCCACAGAGATTTCAACAATTTCCACAACACAATCAAACTTAGCCTGGAACACTCCACACAAGAGATCCACTTTCTGGACACTACAGTGCAAATTAGCGATGGACACATAAAGACCTCCCTATACCGCAAACCTACTGATCGGTATAGTTACCTACATCCCTCGAGCTTCCATCCTCGACACACCACACGATCCATTGTGTACAGTCAAGCCCTAAGATATAACCGCATTTGCTCTGACCCTTTAGACAGAGACAGACACCTTCAGGATCTCTACCAGGCATTCTTAAAACTACAGTACAAACCCACAGAAGTGAAGAAACAAATTGACAGAGCCAGACGGGTACCCAGAAGTCAACTACTGCAGGAGAAGCCCATGAAAAACAACAACAGAACGCCACTGGTCGTCACCTACAACCCCCAAGCCAGACCTCTTCAACACATCATCAAAAATCTACAGCCTATTTTACAAGATGATCCCTCACTCTCTCAAGCCTTGGGAGACAGACCTCTCCTTGCTTTCAGACAGCCCCCTAATCTTAAAAGGATACTTACCAGCAACTACAGATCACAGAGCAGAAACACTAAAGCAGGAACACAGCCCTGCAGCAGACCACGCTGCCAACTTTGCCCTCATATCTACACTGAGGACACCATCACAGGGCCTAATCATGCCACCTACTCCATCAAGGGTTCGTTCACCTGCTCATCCACCAATGTGATTTATGCCATCATGTGCCGGAAATGCCCCTCTGCCTTATATATTGGACAGACAGGACAGTCTCTGCGCCAAAGAATCAATGGACACAAATCTGACATCAGAAACTGCAATACTGAAAAACCTGTAGGGGAACACTTCAACCTCCCTGCTCACTTGCTTAACGACTTGTTAATAGCTGTGTTGAAACAGATGAGTAACAAATCACAGCTTCAAAGAGAGTCTGCAGAACTCGAACTTATATGCAAATTTGACTCAGTTGCCTTGGGGTTAAACAGGGACTATGGATTTTTCTCGCATTACATCAAGTGAATTGACCTCCCCCCTCCTCTATGTGCTGTTCCCCAGTGTTTTGAATCCTAACACCTACTTTGATTTGCTGTTACAGCCTGACCTGATGCTATGTCATACACTCCCCTGCATTTAATTTCCTCCCACTCTGTAACTTTCCTATCTTCAAAGCGTCTGACGAAGTGGGATTTTCTCCCACGAAAGCTCATGCGATTAATAAATCTGTTAGTCTTTAAAAGTGCCACAAGACTCTTTTGTCTTTCTATTATATTTTGGTTTTCTTTCTACATTGCCACTCTCCAGCCATTGGTGTCCTATTACAGCATGCTCTGGTTTTCACATAGTAAAATGGTCTTTTTAAGGGACCCCTTAACAATTTAAGAGAACATCCCCATTGGTCAGGGTATTCCTTTTTATCCAGCAGTTTGTTCCCAGGAAGCAACTCATTTAACCAGATTGTCTATTAAGGTATGTCAGCTGCATTTGTTGATTTTTTTTTTTTAAGAGCTTATTTGGAGCATTGTAAACTGAAAACAGTGCTCTGTAATAGATCTGTCAAAGGGCACTGAAGTGTGTGCTGCTCTGATTGTGCCTGCTGCTGGAGCTCCTTGATACATACAGACACCACACTCACACAACCCTTTCTATCCAGTTGCCACAAGAACAAAATTCGAATGCAAAAGATTTTATTCTCTCGCCACCAGCTCTAGATCCAGCCAGAGCAGCAGATTTAAGTTTTTTTGGATCTCACACATAATGATCTGTTTTGTTTTGATGAGGGAGGAGACATACTGTTTAAACAAGGCTGAATTTAACTTCCCAACTGGGGCCCCTCAGCTGTAGATTCTGGGAGATAGAAAAACACCAACTGCTAGCAAGATAATCCCATTTCCTTTCTCTCTCATTCTGAGGAAGACTGCTTGGCCTGCCTACCCCATGCCATGCTGGGTTTCAGTCTGGCTAGAGCTTCTCTCCTCCCTCCTCCCCCCACCCTGTGCCCTTAGCAGGATCCATATCAAAGGCTCAGCCCTCCAGGGTTCATTAGAAGGCATTTATTTCTGCATATTTGTGGAGGGTGGGTAACTTTGTTCACAATGCAAATACATACGTTGGCCTTAATTTCAACCCTCTCTTGAAACTGGGAGACATTAAAAAAACATGAGCTTCTCTAAAATAATAAAAACATTATTTCTGCTGCATGCTATACTGCTGCAGCCTGCAGGAAAACCCCCCTGTTAGGAACAGGCAGATTGAATATGGGCAACAGGCAGTGAAATTCTTTGACTCTTCTGTCATACTGGTCTCTGTCCCCTAAAATATAATTGAAAGTTCGGCAGAGCATGGTTGAATCCTGGTTAAAAATCTCAGAGGGTTTAATAAACACTCTTTTGCAAATAATTTTGCACAACAGGGCCAAAGTACTTTAGGTGAAGGGAACTAATCCAGTTCTCTCCGTGAATGCAAAGTGCTAGTCTATTACTAACGGGCAACAATGAGTTATTAAAGCTCATCGCAACATGGTTTCCTGTTCCCCTCGTCCAAGGGGAACCAACTATTAATAAATCAGAACCTGGTGCCAAGCTACTGGGGTAAAAGGATATACATTAGTACAAAATATTAATATCTAGAGTAGATTGTCATCTAAATGGGTTAGACTTAGATCATACAATTCTTAGAATGATTGGCTTTGTGCGTGTGGGGGCGGGCTGAGAGCTTAGACATCTGTGTCAGTGCCATTTGGAGGATTAGTTTGAACAAAGGAGAGACCAAACTTACATAGACATGGATCTAATCATGCATTATGGTATTTGCTGTTCCTTCTGTAGAGCATGAGCTAGTTTAGCTCACTGAGGTACCCCACTCTGATTATTAAAATAGATGCTGCTTTGAGGGCCCAGACCAGTTAGGACCAGCATTGGCCTCCTCTGTAACTTCTCTGATGGGCAACTAGAGAGCCCACCTGCACTGCCTTGGAACTGGCATCATGGATGCAGCCCTGCTAATAAGGCCTAGCATTCATCAGATCAGCGGCTGCTCAATGTGTACCAAGTCCCAGCCTTCCAGCTTTGTTTGACTGCTCTGCTTCTGCCTGATCCTCCAGTTCTGGCAGCTGGCTTCTGTCTTTCTGGTACTGATAACTGGCTCCATCTTTGGCTTAGGAGTCGGACTCAAGTTTACCACCTGGCTCTGGCATTTGGCTTCTTTCCTGCTGAAATTTAGAGCTCTGCAAATCTGTGGATATCCACTTTATATCTGCAGATATCAGCTCTACAAATGAGGCATTTTTAATAGTTCATGTACATTTAATGATATGTTCTCATTTTCAGGTAGGCTGGGTAAGTCTCCCTTTAGCCCAGAGGTCTCAAACATGCAGCCCGCTGCCTGAATGTGACCCATGAACCTCTTTTATCCGGTCCTTGACTGGTCTTGGTGGGACCACACTCAAGATCGTGCGCTTCACAATGCCATGAGAGTGCCAAGTCTCATAACATCATAGAGCGCTGAGTATGCAAGACTGCGCTCCAGGAAATCACTCTCTCTCCCTAACAGAGAGAGAGAGAAAGAGAGAGAGAGATTGCAGAGCGCAGTTCCGCATACACAGCACTCCACGATGCCATGGAGAATGCCATAGTATTTTGATTTATGGTATGTATGGCCCACTTGAAGTACGTTTAAGTCAAATCTGGCTCACCATAGCAAATGAAGACAACAGAGTCCTGTGGCACTTTTAAAGACTAACAGATTTATTTATCGCCCACAGGACTCTGTTGTCTTCCTACAATAGACTAACACGGCTACCCCTTTGGAATTTGACTACATAGCAAATGAGTTTGACATCTCTGCTTTAGCCCCTGGTACATCAGCACTATTTACATTATAAACTGTGTTCTAAATAGATGGACCTGACCTGCCAAATTCTTTTTCATATTCCACCCTCTCCTCCAACCAAAAATCAAGGCTGTTCAGAGGCAGGATTTTTGGTCAGCCCATTACAGATTTGAGGTACAGCTAAAGAATTCAGATATGGATCCAGATGAGAATATATAGCCTGCTCCTCCACAGTTAAGAAGTGTCTGTATCCAGGGGTTTAGTCTAGGCCCATCTCTTGTTCTAATTTATTATAGCTAGGATGAAATGAGGCCTTTTTTTGCAGACTAGATATACTGAAATCATTTTTGCCTCATTGTCTCTGTTGTGCACTTCTCTGTATTATCTACCATTCTGATCCAAAGGTGACACTAAATCACAGCAGATGCACTTCTGCTCAGGGTTGTACTTAGTTAAAAGGACAGAAAGAAATCAACATCTCTCTTGCCTTGCACTTTACTGCCTCTGCCTGCAGCAATGGAGGTGGAGGGCAGTGAGAGTGTGAGAGAGAAAGCAATGAGAAGAGGAAGAAAATAAGACAGACCGAACAAATAAGTAAAAAAACCGAGAAAGTCAGAGATAAACTTCAAGTTGTGGATTATTTCTCACAGAGGCTCTAATTAGGAAGCTTCTTATGGAACTGTGAAGCCGTCAGGCTGCCAAATGTCAGAGTGTTTATCAGAGATCAGGGGTGTCTCCTGTCTAAGGCAATTACAGTTTGGTGCCATGATCCTCCTGGTTCTTTCCAACATTTGTGACTAACACTCTGTCTCTGCTGTCACCTTTAGGGGGCTTGGAGGCAAAGCAAGGGCTTTATTTCTTATATAATGCCAAATAAATCCTTTCTTATATCTGGCTTGTTCATACTTGTTCAGTTTGTAGAGGGATAACCTACTGTTCAGAGTTAACTGCTGTAATGACTCAGAGATTCCCCTGGGAAATCCCCCAGTTCAGGGATGCAGCATGTCAGTCTCCTAAATGAATAAGTTATCATTTTAAAAATTGTATATTTTTAATGACTGCTAACAAAAAGCTGGATTCTGATCCCTGTTACATCTGTGTAGACCTGGAGTGTCATAGCCAACTCCACTGCTTTCAACGAAGCTATGCCAGGGTAAGGCCCCAGTTCAAAGGAGAATGCCCTTAATCAGGACAGCAGTTAAGCACACAATTCCATTAAGCATGTGCTTAAGTGCTTTCCTGAATCAAGGCCTGTATCTGGAGTGATATACTTCTGGTAGTAATGATTAGTACTCTATTTTTACTGTGGTATAAATTCCAGAGGGGTAGCCATGTTAGTCTGTATACAGCAAAAACCGAGAGTTTTAAAGTCGATTTAAAGTCAACCATATTAAGTCTACTTAACAAAGTCGACCTAACTTTTCCTAGTGTAGACATAGCCAAAGAGGCTGACAAAGGAGGTGCTGTAGTCATCATGAATAAGTTGGATTATGAACAGGAGGCTGCCGGACAACTCTGTAACACCACATTCTACCAGCCACTACCCTCTGATCCCACTGAGGAATTCCAAAAGAAACTTCAACATCTACTTAAGAAACTCTCCAAAGATGCCCGGGAACAAATCAACACAGACACACCACAAGAGCCCTGACGTGGGGTATTCTATCTACTTCCCAAGATCCACAAACCTGGGAATCCTGGATGCCCCATTATCTCGGGCATTGGCATACTCACAGCAGGATTGTCAGGCTATGTGGACTCTCCTCAGACCCTTCGCCACCAGTGCGCCTCGCTATCTTTGTGATATCACTGACTTCCTGAGAAAACTACAATCCATTGGTGATCTCCCAAAAAACACCATCCTAGCCACTATGGATGTAGAGGCTCTCTACACCAATATTCCACACAAAGACGGACTACAAGCCATCAGGAACAGTTTCCCCAATGACAACACAGCCCACCTGGTAGCTGAACTCTGTGACTTTGTCCTGACCCCCAACTACTTCAGATTTGGAGACAATCTATACCTTCAAGTTAGTGGCACAGCTATGGGTACCCGCATGGTCCCACAATATGCCAACATTTTTATGGCTGACCTAGAACATCGCTTCCTCAAATCTCATCCACAAGTACCTCTTCTTTACCTACGCTACATTGATGACATTTTCATCATCTGGACCCTTGAAGAATTCCACTGAGACTTCAACAACTTCCACCCCACCATCAACCTCGGAATGGCCCAGTCCACACAAGAAATCCACTTCTTGGACACCACAGTACGAATAAGGGATGGACATATTAGCACCACTCTATACCAAAAACCAACTGACCATAATACATACCTACATGCCTCCAGCTTCTACCCTGGTCATATTACACGATCCATTGTCTACAGCCAAGCCTTGTGATACAACCGCCTTTGCTCCGATCCCTCAGACAGAGACAAACACTTACAGGACCTTTACCAAACATTCCTAAAGCTACAGTACCCACCTGGGTAAGTGAGAAAACGGATCGACCGAGCCAGATGGGTACCCAGAAGTCACCTTCTACAGGACAGACCCGGCAAAGAAAACAACAGAACACCTCTGGCCATTACCTACAGCCCCCAGCTGAAATCCCTCCAACACATCATCAAAGATCTACAATCTGTCCTGGAAGATGATCCCACACTCTCCCAAGTATTCGAAGGCAGGCCTCTTCTTGCTTACAGACAGCCTCCCAACCTGAAGCAAATACTTAGCAACAATCTGACACTATACTACAAGAACACCAACCCGGGTACCTATCTCTACAACAAACCCCGTTGCCAACTCTGCCCGCACATCGACTCTAGTGATACCATCACAGGTCCCAACCACATCAGCTACAATATCAGGAACTCATTCACCTGCACATATACTAATGTTGTTTATGCCATCCTGTGCCAGCAATGCCCCTCTGCCATGTACATCGGTCAAACTGGACTCTCCTTACTCAAGAAAATAAATGGACACAAATCAGACATAAAAAATGGTAACATCCATAAACCGGTAAGAGAACTCTTCAGTCTCCCTGGACACTCAGGCTATGTACACACGAGAACACTTGTCCTGCAATAAGTTATTGCGGGACAAGGAAAGCGCTATAAATATAGCGCTTTCTCGTGTACACACGTGCTGTTTCTTTCGC
>ML685817.1:3004601-3059070 GCA_007922175.1 Pelusios castaneus | reverse complement strand
GTGTTGCCTCACAACAGAGAAATTGATCGTGTGTACTCTATTTGCTTTATTGCGTGGTAAGGAGCCTTACCACGCAATAAAGTGATCGTGTGTACATGCCTCAGTAACAGATTTGAAAGTTGCCATAATCCTGCAAAAAGACTTCAAAAGCAGACTCCAGCGTGAAACTGCAGAGCTGGAGCTCATTTGCAAACTTGACACAATCAGACTAGGTCTGAACAGGGACTTGGAATGGTTATGACACGACAAAAAGTAATTGTCCCTGTTCCCACATTCTCACCTTCTATTCAACTGGTGGGAATAGGCCTCTCCTGCCCCACTGAATTGACTTTGTCAGCACTGGCGATTGTTATGCTACTCCTTCATCCTGGCATGGGTATATATACCTCTCTATTGTTGTTTCCGTTTCATGCATCTGACAAAGTGGGTTGGAGCCCACGAAAGCTTGTGCCTGAAGAAATTTGTTAGTCTTTAAGGTGCCACAGGACTCTCATTTTTGTGGTATAAATGAGATCAGAATCTGGCCTCAAATCCTTCATTTAACTAACCAAAACGTCATATAACAGGGAAAAAATGAGTCATTAGTACTAACAAGTTCCAAAGGGATAGTCATGTTAGTCTAGTTCAGCAAAACAAACACATCCTTTGGCACTTTTAAAGGCCAAAAATTTATTTCTCGCATGAGCTTTCGTGGGAGAAAATCCCACTTCATCAGATGCTTTGAAGATGGGAAACTTACAGAATGGGAGGAAATTAAATGCAGGGAAGTGTATGACACAGGATCAGGGCAGCCTGTAACAGCAAATCAAAATAGATATTGAGATTCAAACACTGGGGAACAGCATATAGAGGAAGGTGAGGTCAAATAACCTGTTGTAATGAGAAAAAAATCCATAGTTCCTGTTTAACCTTGAGGCAACGGAGTCGAATTTACATAAAAATTCCAATCTTGTGGTTTCTCTTTGAAGCTGTGATTTGTTATTCATTTGTTTGAGCACCGCTATTAACAAGTCCTCGGTGGAGTGAGCAGGGAGATTGAAGTGTTCCCCTGTTGGTTTTTGAATGTTGTGATTTCTGATGTCAGATGTGCGTCCATTTATTCTTTTGTGCAGAGACTGTCCTGTTTGTCCAATATATAAAGCAGAGGGGCATTTCCGGCACATGATGGCATAAATCACATTGGTGGACGAGCAGGTGAATGAGCCCTTGATGGACTAGGTGGCTTGATTAGGTCCTGTGATGGTGTTTTTTCTGTAGATGTGTGGGTAAAGTTGGCAACGTTGTTTGTTGAAGGGATATGTTCCTGCTTTAATGTTTCTGTTGTTACATCTGTAGTTGCTGGTGAATATCTATTTAAGGTTGTGGGGGTGTCTGTAAGTGAGGAGAGAGGTCTCTCTCCCAAGGCTTGAGAGAGTGAGGGATCATCTTGTAGAATAGGCTGTAGATCCTTGATGATGTGCTATAGAGGTCTGACTTCGGGGTTGTAGGTGATGACCAGTTGCGTTCTGTTGTTTTCTTTCATGGGCTTCTCCTGTAGTAGTTGACTTCTAGGTACCCATCTGGCTCTGTTTCTTCACTTCCGTGGGTGGGTATTATAGTTTTAAGAATGCTTGATAGAGATCCTGAAGGTGTCTGTCTCTGTCTGAAGGATCGGAGCAAATGTGGTTATATCTTAGGGCTTGACTGTAGACAATGGATCGTGTGGTGTGTCTTGGATGAAAGCTTGAGGGAAGTAGGTAACTACAGTAGGTAACTATAGTGGGTTTTCATTATAGGGTGGTGTTTAAGTATCCATCAGTAATTTGCACTGTAGTGTCCAGAAAGTAGATCTCCTGTGTGGCGTGGTCCAGGCTAAGTTTGATTGTGGGGTAGAAATTGTTGAAATCTCTGTGGAAATCTTTTCTCATTACAACAGGTGATTTGACTTCACCTTCCTCTATATGCTGTTCCCCAGTGTTTGAATTTTAACATCTATTTTGATTTGCTGTTACTGCCTGACCTGATCCTATGTCATATACTTCCCAGCATTTAATTTCCTCCCATTCTGTAAGTTCCTTATCTTCAATTAGTACTAACATTTATGAAGAGGAAAAAAAAATGGACACTACAGTGCAAACATTAGAGCAGGGGTCGGCAACCCTCGGGAAGCATTCCACAGCTGGCACGCGGGCCGAGCCTGAGCGGCACGTGGAGCTGCTCAGGCTCCCCCGCTGGCTCCGCAAAATGCGTGGCCAGCAGCTGCAGCGCACGGCTGAGGATCACTGTTGGCCCCGCCCCTTTGCTGGATGGCAGGAGGAGAGGGGAGCGGAGCGGGTCACGTCACTCCAGCCCGCCTAGAGCTGTGCCGCTGCCAGCAGGGCAAAGCCAGCCCCGGCCATGGCCAGCAAGAGGGTGGGTCAGGTTGGCCCGGCCGGAGTCGCCGCTGCCGGCAGGCGGCCTCCAGTTCCTGGCCCCGGCTTCTGCCGGCAGCGGCTGCTCCGGGTAGGCCGACCCAACTCGCCCTCTTGCTGGCCATGGCCAGGGCTGGCTCTGCCCTGCCGACAGCGGCGCGGCTCTGGGCGGGCTGGGACGACATGACCCGCTCCGCACCTGCCATCCAGCGAAAGGGCGGGGCCATCAGGGGCCATCAGCCCCACACTGCCCCTGTGGACGGGATCCACCCCTGGGGCCGGGAACCGTAGGCCGGCTGATGGCGGCCCAGGCCCCGGCCAGCAGGGCACCTGGTCTGGCCCCACCCCTTTTTGGCTCTACCCCGGCACCTGCTGAGGGTGCGGTGGGCAGGGCTGGCATAGGGGCCGGCAAAGGTTGCCGACCCCTGTATTAGAGTAAGGTTTTTGTTGAGAGAAAAAGGTTCCATACAATATATTTTTGCATACATCTAGCTCACAGTACATTTTATGAGTACAATGAAAGTCTCTTAGCTATTTCACATAAAAGCAGGGCTTTTTTTGTGCTGGTACTGTGGGGTCACTGAGTAGCGGCACCTTTTTTTCACAGCAGTGTGGTCCTCGCTCCTGCTGCCACCACCAGCGGCTCCAGGTCTCTGGCCGAGTACCAGCACCTCTTTTTTTTAAGCACTGCATAAAAGACACACCTGACCTTGCTCAGAAATGAAATATTACTAATTCATATCTTAGAAAGTTTATTTAATTTAAACCATGTTGAACAAAAACTTCTAATCATTGTTTCTAAGCGAGCGTTACCGTTTAGATTATTGAATATTGCAATCAAGTTTAACATGGTTCCTTCTGTTTGATTATGCAGTGCTCTGTGTGTGTGTCTCTGGGTGAATGTATATTTGAACAGTAATATTGAACTGAAATCTGATACACAATGTATGTATCTTTAGTTTTTTATGAGAGTTGATGATTTAAAAGATATTTGCCTAATAGATGAGAGAAAAATGTGCAGCTCATAAAGTTACATTTTTTGGATTCCAAGGCAGTTATGACTAGTTTTACAGTATCATATACCTGTGACTTCAGACATAGCATGGCCAATCATCAGAGCTGGGTTTAATTCCTGTAATCATAGGCCCTAAACCTACATTCCTTGTTACATCCCAAACTCCCACTGACTTCCACTAACCCTCACTGTTTATGTGTTATATGATAGTTGTCTTTTTAATTTTTCTCATCTGCAAGAACAGCACATCTCAGTGCTCTAATGTCAAACCTATGTAACACTCTTCCCAATACAGTCAACATCACTGGGAGTTAGGATTTTTTCTGTTTCCTTCCTAGCTGGACATGAGACCTGTCCATCTTAAATGCCACCCACTACCTAGTATCTGAACACCTTCTCTATTTTTTTAAATCTAATTTTCATAAGAATGGTGATATTGGGTAAGACCAGAGATCCATCTAGCCCAGTATCCTGCCTTCTGACAATACCCAGGGACATCCCCCATATTCAGCTAGCTCCGCAAGTTTGAAAAAATAGTACATGCTCATAAAACCTCCTCATAGTCTCATCCCACACAGAGGGCTGGAAACTCAGGAGTCTCTTATATGCTACTGAGACAGAGGGAATAGAATATGGCAATTATTGAGTGAGCCATCCTCTGTCATCCACCCTCTGCTTTTGGCAGTCTGAGATTTAGTGACACCCAGAAGAAGAGGTTGCATCTCTGACCCTCTTGACTAATAGTCTGAGGTAAAGAAAGTTTTTCTATTATAACATGCTGGGTCAGCTAGCAGTAGTTCCCAGGTGTCCATCTTCCATCTGAGCCACTGCTTTAAAAGTTTCATACACAATCCTTAAGTAATTTTGGTTTTTTACCACATAACAATGGAGAAATATAAAAAAAACCCTCATGCTCTTGTTATCAGAGGCACAGTAGAAAAGATATTTTTTTACTCTGTTTCCTATTCCCCATTCCCGACTTGTCAGATGCTGTGACTTGGTTCCCTCACTCTGACACTAACAGTCCCAACAAACAGAAAATTACTTCCAACTGGCAAACATGCTGTTTACTTTTCAGAAAAATTGCACCTTTCAATCTGACAGTTGATCAGCGGATCCCCCCGCTGCTGTCAGCAGGAAGAAGTGTTTAAACACAGGGATGGGAGTTTAAACATTTTCTCATTATCACAGAATGAATGAATAAATAAATAAATAAATAAATAAAGGCATTGAGCCTCACAGACCACCTGCTGTGAGAGTAATGAAGCTGTGTCACATGACCAGAGTGAGAGGACTTTTATCTCTGCCCCCAATAGCATTACTGAAGTGACACCTGTCACATGACCCAAGTCAGGTCTTTTATCTGTGTTCCCCAAATGCAATTCTGGGTTATGGTGGGGGTTTTATGCACAGTGCAGTGCCCATTTGTGCCATTATGGAGAGAGTTTTTGTCAGTATTAGAACTCTTTCTTTTTTTCATGGACTTTATAAATTGGCCATAACAATTTGCTTCCTGCTGAAGCAAAACATAAAGAATCTTAACGTAGGAAGGAGGTAGTTTATTTTTTTAAAAAAAGGCAAATATTCATTTTAAAAATCTGCTATTAAACTGTATACACTATAAAAAAGATCTTTACTAAATTAAAGGGTTTTTTTCACTCAAATTAAGTATATATATTTATGTGACCTGTTGTGGGTTTTTTGGTGTGGTTGTTGGACATCTTGAGGGAGTGTCCAATGGGGGTGGAAAATTGGCCTCTCTGTTGATGCTGTTATGAAGGACGTCTCTTCATGCTCTTCAGAAAGGGGTTTTTGTGATGTGTCCATCAGTAAATGCGTAACTTCTCACACAGGCCTCCATACAGTGATGACGTTACTGGGCATTATCCCACTGGAAGCACTTTGCAAGCATTAACTAATTATTCTCCTTCGAGTGATTGCTCACGTCAACTCCAATTAGGTGTGCGCGCGCATTGTGCACGGCCGTTGGAAAGAATTTCCCTAGCAACCCGGAGGGTTGGCTACAGAGCCCCCTGGAGTCGCGCCTCCATGGCGCCCTTTATAAGGGCTCGCCGACCCTCCCCTCACCAGTTCCTTCTTACCGCAGTGACGGCTAGTCGGATCTTGGCTCTCTCGTGGTAGAGATCCGCCTTAGCACTCTAAATCTTGTTCTAAATCTTGTTCTAAAGTTAGTTAGTTATTTTTAATTGTTTTAGTTTTTATTAGTTTTAGTTAGTCAGTAATTGCTAAGCCCAGGGGCCGGGGCATGCCTCGAGCCCCAGGCTTCAAATAGTGTGTGGAGTGCAACAAGCCCATGCCCAGGAGCGATCCGCACTCCACGTGTCTGAAGTGCCTGGGAGAAAAGCACTTGGGGGAGAAGTGCAAAATCTGTAAGTCGTTCCGGCCCAGAACGCAAAAGGATCGATCTCAGACACTGAAGGTACTCCTCACGGAAGTGGCACTTAGACCCTCCCATAGCGCCCACTGCGGTCTCGACACTGACAAAGAGTTCCCCGGCACCGGTGCCCTCAGGGCAGAGCAAGGAAAAGGGAGATAGGCACCGAGTAACATCGGTACCGAAACTGAGCTCCCGGCACCGGTCAACCTCGCCGGTACCGAGGAAGAGGCACTGTGCGGACAGAGGCTGGTCGCCGCCTTCCAAAGATAGCGTGAGGGGTAAGGACACGGTGCGACCCATGTTGGGCCATGTAGTTGCCACCCCAAGAACACCTAAGCCGTCGACTCCGCCCTGGGACACGGGGCCGTCGAGTCCGGCACCGGAGATTTCTCCCGGACGGGAGTTAGTGGAGGACGTGGAGATTACGAGATCTCCCTCCACACCAGAGACATTCGAGGCTGCCAGAGAGCTCATAGAGAGCGTGGTACCGCACCGCAGCAACTCGGGTTCCGTGACCGCCACCCCGGCACCGGGTAAGCCTCGTCAGTCAAGAGGCAAGCCCACTCCAATGCCGGCCCATCACTCCCCCCGGCACCGCTCCCCGACGCCAAGATCCACGGCCCCACCATGGTCCCTGAGGAGCGAGTCGCCATCGGAGTCAGAGGCGGGGTCGATCGCTTCCGGACGAAGCCGTTCGCGTTTGTCGTCCCGGCACCGCAGAGAAGCGTTTCCGGCACCATGGGGACCGGCATGGCAGAACACCAGCAATTGGCCCTTCTGGACACCATGGGCCTACCACCAATCCAGAGGGGGTCAGTCATCTCGTTCTCTCTCCACAGCACCGACCTTCTCCAGACCACGCAGTTGGTCCGAAACAGTCTCCCATCCGGACACGGCACCGGAAGGGGATCGGCACCCACCGCGCAGCACGGCACCGCAGAGCGCCTACGCCGAGCCCCCGCCCGAGGACATCGGCACCACAGCCGGTGCCTCGATGCCGCGGGAAACCCTTGTTGAGGAGGAACCCTCTCTCATCAAAGGAACCTCATCTTCATCGCCAGGCGAGGCGCTGGCCGGATCAACCCCCATCGGAGGACGGTAGAGCGCACCAAGATCTTCTCAGGAGGGTAGCCCTCAACCTGGGCATCTAGGCTCAGGAGGTCATCAAGGATACTCAGGACCCAATGACTGACATTTTGGCCTCCACGGGTCCCTCGAGGGTGGCTCTGCCATTGATAAAAACTATAGATAGGACTATGATGTCGATCTAGCAGACCCCCTCTTCTGTGTCACCCACCCCAAAGAAGGTAGAGCATAAATACTTTGTACCACCTAAGGGATATGAGTATCTATACACTCACCCTACTCCCGGGTCCTTAGTCGTCGCGGCTGCTAACGCCAAGGAAAGGCAGGGGGCCCAGGCACCAACACCGAAGGCCAAGGATGCCAAGAGGTTGGATGTATATGGCCGAAAGGTGTACTCTACGGGGGTGCCTACAACTAAGGGTGGCAAACCAGCAGGCCATCCTGAGTAGGTACACCTTTAATTCCTGGAGCTCGGTGGAAAAATATGCAAACGCATTACCGCCTGACTCAAAAAAAGGAATTCGCAGCATTAACAAATGAGGGTAAGGAGGTGGCAAAAGCCTCCCTCCAGTCAGCTTTGGACGCAGCGGCCTGCGTAATGGCCTCGGGGATCTCCATGCGCCATAGCTCCTGGCTGCAAGCATCGGGACTCCCATATGAGGTCCAGCAGACTGTGCAGGACCTCCCTTTCAAAGGCCAGTCACTCTTTTCTGAGCAAACAGACTCGAAACTCCATAGCCTCAAAGATTCTAGAGCAACTCTAAAATCCTTGGGGATGCATACCCCTTCTACACAGAGGCGCCACTTTAAGCCCCAACCACCACCGTGCCCTACCAACAACACCAAAGACAGGACTCGGGCCATAGGAGGGGCAGGAACAACAATAGTGGAAATAACAGGAAGAGGTCGTACCCTCCTTCGGGAAAGAATGATGGCCCCCCGGGCAAGTCTCAGGGCCCAAAACAGGGCTTTTGAAGGACCGCCCGAGGATGGAGTACCAGTCCACAAGGATCCAACCCCGCTGTTTCAAAACCGCTTATCCCATTTCTGCCATGCATGGGCCTATATTACAACGGACAGATGGGTCCGGCGCACGGTAGAGGCGGGGATATTCTATCCAATTCCACTCTACACCCTACCCCCGCCCTCCCAAATCCCCATCCCTCTTCAGGGACCCCTCTCACGAACACCTCCTTCGCGAGGAGGTCCAACAGCTTCTAAACCTAGGAGCAATCGAAGAGGTCCCAGCAGAGCTAAGGGGGAAGGGATTCTTCTCAAAGTACTTTCTGATCCCAAAGGCAAAGGGAGGCCTCAGGCCAATCCTGGACCTCAGGTGCCCAAACAGGTTAATAAAGAAGCTCAAATTCCGCATGATCTCCCTAGCCTCGATCACTTCCTCATTGGATCCAGGGGATTGGTACGCCACCCTCGACCTCAGGGATGCGTACTTCCACATATCGATCATCCCGAGACACAGAAAATTCCTGAGATTTGTAGTAGGAAACGAACATTTCCAGTTTACAGCACTCCCCTTCGGGCTCTCCACGGCACCCAGGGTCTTCATGAAATGCATGGTGGTGGTGGCGGCCTTCCTCAGGAAGCAGGGAGTGCATGTCTTTCCATATCTGGACGATTGGCTGGTGAAAGGGAATTCCAGCAGGCAGGTGGAGGAGCACATAGACCTTATAAAACACACTTTCGACAACCTCGGTCTGTTAATAAACTTAAAGAAGTCCACTCTGGTGCCAACTCAGAAAATAGAGTTTATTGGAGCGATTGTGGATTCCATCACCTTCACAGTGTCCCTCCCACTGGCACGCTTCCAAAGTATCAGCACCCTAATGGAGGATCTGTCTCACCACCCCATGACCACAGCTCGGACATGCCTAAGACTGTTGGGCCATTTCGCGGCGTGTACCCAGGTTGTTCCTCATGCCAGACTACACCTAAGACCCATGCAACTCTGGCTAGCCTCAGTGTATTGACCATCCAGGGACCCACTGGACAAGGTGGTAACCGTTCCACCTCACATTCTGACGTCCTTACAGTGGTGGACAGTCAAGAAGGTGTTGTGTATGGGGGTACCATTTCAGAACTGCAACCAACCCTAACTCTAGTGACGGATGCGTCAGACCTGGGATGGGGAGCCCACCTCGGCCACCTGAAAACTCAAGGCCTGTGGACCCAACAGGACCTGTCCAGTCACATCAATGTAAGAGAGCTGCGAGCAGTGTCTCTAGCATGTCAGGCCTTCGAACACCATCTAAGGGACCAGTGCGTGGCGGTGAAGTCAGACAATATAGCAACTGTCTTCTATATAAACAGACAAGGAGGGGCCCGCTCCTCCCCCCTGTGCAGAGAAGCCCTAGCCCTTTGGCGATTCTGCATTCCCCGGGGAATCCACCTGGAAGCTTCCTATCTTCCAGGAGGCCAGAACACCCTGGCGGACTCCTTGAGCCGGGCTATTCTGGCTCACGAATGGTCTCTACGCCAAGACATGGTCCAATCCATCTTCCAGACGTGGGGGACTCCCTGTCTAGACCTCTTTGCTTCAAAGGACAACGCCAAGTGCAGGAAATTCTGCTCTTTCCATGGCCTAAGCAAGGGCTCGGTGGCGGATGCCTTCCAAATCACATGGAACGGCGAACTCCTCTACGCGTTTCCCCCGTTTCTGCTGATTCATTTGGTTCTGTCAAAAATAAAGAGGGACAAGTCATCACTCATACTAATTGCCCCAGCGTGGCCACGCCAACACTGGTTCCCCACCCTCCTGGACCTGCTGATAGCGGCACCCATCAACCGCCCGCCATTTCCAGGTTTACTTACCCAAAAGAAGGGCGCAATACGCCACCCAGACCTCCAGTCGCTCCACCTAATGGCGTGGAAGCTCCATGGCTGAGCCAGCAGGACATGCAGTGCTCGAGTCTAGTGAGGGAAATCCTGATGGAAAGCAGGAAGCCCTCTACAAGATCAACTTACCTGTCGAAATGGAAACGCTTTACCATCTGGTGCGAGGGGTGTTCACTGTCTCCCAAAGAAGCCAGCCTTCCTGCTATACTCGATTACCTCCTCCATCTTAAGCACGAAGGACTATCCACATTCTCACTAAAGGTCTACTTAGCAGCCATCTCTGCCCTACATCCACCGATAGAGGGCAGCTCGGTCTTCTCAAATGCTATAGTGGGCCGTTTCCTTAAGGGGATAGCTAAAAGGTTTCCCCAGACCGTGGAACCAGTTCAGCAGTGGGACCTGAACCTAGTACTTCGGGCGCTTACTAAAGCCCCCTTTGAACCTCTAGCGACATGCCCCGAACTCTGCCTCTCATGGAAGGTCGCATTCCTAGTGGCAATTACATCTGCCAGGAGAGTCTCTGAGTTAAGAGCCCTCACATCAGAGCCACCGTATATGGTGTTTTTCAAGGACAAAGTCTGGTTACGACCACAGCCAGCCTTCCTACCTAAGGTGGTCTCTGCTTTCCATACGAACCAGGACATCCTCCTGCCAGTGTTCTACCCAAGACCTCATACCTCAGACCGAGAGCGGACCTTACACTCACTTGACGTAAGGAGGGCCCTTGCCTTCTATGTCAAAAGGACAAAAGCTTTCAGAAAGTCCCCACAACTATTCATGGCCATAGCCGACAGAATGAAGGGGCGCCCGGTCTCGGCACAGACAATCTCATCCTGGATTACATCGTGCATAAAGACATGCTATGGGCTAGCAAACAGACCAGCCCCAAAGATTACGGCCCATTCAACAAGGGCCTAGGCCACGTCGACGGCCTTTGCAGCTCGCATACCGATCCAGGACATCTGCAGGGCAGCAACCTGGTCCTCAATCCACACGTTCGCAGCCCATTATGCGATCACCCAACAAGCAGCAGAGGACGCAGCGGTCGGCAGGGCAGTGCTGAAGTCCGTAAGAAGTTGACCTCCGACCTCTCCTCCGGTAAGTGCTTGGGAATCACCTAATTGGAGTCGACGTGAGCAATCACTTGAAGGAGAAAAGACGGCTACTAACCTTTTCTGTAACCGTCGTTCTTCGAGATGTGTTGCTCATGTCCACTCCAAACCCGCCCACCTGCCCCTCTGTCGGATCCTTGGCAAGAAGGAACTGGCGAGGGGAGGGTCAGCGAGCCCTTATAAAGGGCGCCATGGAGGCGCAACTCCAGGGGGCTCTGTAGCCGACCCTCCGGGTTGCTAGGGAAATTCTTTCCGACCACCGTGCACAATGCGTGCGCACACCTAATTGGAGTGGACGTGAGCAACACATCTCGAAGAACGACAGTTACATAAAAGGTTAGTAACCGTCTTTTAACTCAGAACAGCTCTCCTGTGCATGGTAATTACTTCTCACCATGGCCCATGAGGGCTAGATTTGGGCTGTCACCCTGAAGGTGAAAGAATCTGGATTGTATGAGTCCCCCCCATAGCTAGCTCCCCAAGTTGAAAAAATATGGTAGGACCAAATCTGCTTTACAATCTTCTCCCACGTAGAGGCCTGGAAGCTCTGGAGTCTCCTTTATGTTATTCTGTGGGAGACGTCTTCAGTTTCCCCTTCTCCTTCCTGAGCCACCAGGGGAAAATGGAGGTTAGCTCACAGAATTTGCAAGGTCTCTCACTTTCAGCCTGGATCTTAGGAGATCTGTTATAGCAGGTGTTCTCAAACTGGGGGTCAGGATCCCTCAAGGGGTCACAAGGTTATTATGGGGGGGATCGTGAGCAGTCAGCACCTGTGCATGCCATGGCTGCAGACAGCCAGAGCCCTTCGGAGCAGTGACTGCTGGACAGGTGCTTTAGGCTGCACTAACCCCAGCAGCAACACAGAAGTAAGGGTGGCATGGCATGGGGGGTCGTAACTTTTTGAAGGGGTCCTCACAGCCTGAAATATTTTCAAATGGGATCACAGGAAAAAAAGGTTGTGAATCCCAGTGCTGCAGACAAATGTCTCAGTGTAGCCCCTCCCCACCAGCCTTCATGGCAATACAGCTCTAGGAATGGTGTTCGTAGTTAGCTTTTGCCTCTGAACTCACCTTTGGGCTGGACTGATGAGGGTGTGTTACATCACAAAAAGAAACTTGCTTAAGTTAGTTCTTCCCCATCCCCAGTCATCACTAGTTTAGGAAGGAAATTCCTGTGGAGTTGAGAGTGATGTTACTAATGCTGAGTAGCCCCGCAGTTCCCCTGCCCATTCCACCCTAAAGCCTCACCTACGCATACTATAAACAGAAGATCCACTGAGGGCTTCTATTATGGGATCAGGAATAGGAAAAGAGTGCTGAGGGGCAGCATAGCCTTCTGCCAAGATGTTCATGTTCCTCTACCCATGGGGGCAGAAGGTATGATTTGTTCCTTTGGCAATTTGGGTTTTATGGGACAGGAGGACAACATAAAACAGCAGAGGGATTTAGGGCATGTCTATATACAAACCTTAGTCAACTTATGTTAAGTCATCTTACAGCCATCACAATACTTAATTATCACCGATAAAATTAGAAGATGACACACAAAAATTGGGGGACTAGTAAATAATAAAGAGGACCCGTCGCTAATACAGAGGAGTCAGGATCGCATGGTAAACTGGGTACTGCAAATATGAGTTTTAATACAGCTAAATGTAAATGTCAGCATCTAGGAACAAAGAATCTAGGCCTCACTTACCAAACAGAGGACTCTATTCTAGGAAGCAGTGACGTTGAAAAAGCTCAGCTGAAATGAGCTCTTAGTGTTACACTGTGGCCAGAAAGGCTAATGTGATTCTTAGTATGTATATATAGGTGAATTTCGAGTAGGAATAAAGAGGTTATTTCACCTCCAAATTTGGCACCAATGAGACCAGTGCTGGAACACTGTGATAAGTTCTGGTGTCCACACTTCTTGAAGGATGTTGATAAATTGGAGGGGGTTCAGAGAAGACCAATGAAAATGATTCAAGGATTAGAAAATCAGCCTCATAGTGCTAGACTCAATGGCTATGTCTACACTTGTAAAGTTAAGTCAACTCTGCTTTGTCGATTTAACAAGAGTTGACCTTGTTAAATTGACTTAACAGAGGGGCTACACTTTAAGTCAACTTAAGTCAACCTTGTTAAGCTACTTAACAGTAGCACAGTGGCTTTAAGTCAATTTAATAAGGTCGACTTAACAGGTCGACTTAAGGCTTAAGTCAACCTTCAGATGTGGTGTTATTAAGTCAGCTTAAGCTCTTATTAAGTCGACTTAAGAAAGCTCTTAAGTTGACTTAATAAAAGCCCAGTGTGGATGTGGCTTTTTGTAGGTTGACTTAAGCGTCCTTCAGTCGACTTAAGTTGCCAGTGTAGACGCACCCAAAGAGATCAATCTGTTTCTCTTAGCAAAGAGAACGTTAAAAGATTATTTGATTACAGTCTGTACGTACCTACATGGGAACCAATATTTGATAACAGGGTCTTTAATCTATCAGAGAAAGGTATAACATGTTCCAGTGGCTGGAAGTTGAAGTTAAACAAATGCAAACTGGAAGTAAGGTATATATTTTTTCACAGTGAGACTATTTAGTCATTGGAATAATTTACCCAATATCATTCATGGTGGATTCTCCATCACTAACAATGTTTAATTCAAGATAGAATGTTTTTCTGAAAGATATGCTCCAGGAATTGTTTTGGAGAAGTTCTATGGCATGTGTTATACAGGAGGCCAGATTAAATTATCAGAATGGATTCTTCTTGCTTACCCCACACCCACACCAGTCTAACCCCTTGAATAATGGGGTTACTCCAGATTTAAAGCTGCATTAATCAGAAACAAAGAGTCATACTATTTACCCTGAATTCCTTTTGACACTGTAAAGAGACTGGAAAGTGAGCATAAATAACACACTCACTTTGAGGTTATGGAAAGGAGATTTAAGGTACATGAGAATTAGGTTCCAAAAATGTAGTTACGGCCTTTTGCGAAGACCTTTTAAGTCATGGTATGTCTCCCTGCCAAGCTAAGTAGCATTAAGATTGTGACAAACTAAAAAATTCAAAGTACGCCCTAAATCTTCACTGATTCAAGGTCTAATCCTGCACACTTGAATCATCAGCATACTCCTCACTTCTACAAGTTCTACCATCACTGCAGAGGCACTACTTAGAGGAGTAAGGATTGTTTGTGCATGTGAGGTTTGCAGGGTCAGGACTTTACCACCCTCTGCTTACGCTGAAGCATCTGGTTTCCAGACTTCCATAAATCCTAGGAGATGAGCAAAGGTGCTTCAGACAGAATGAATCAGAATAGAGCACTGAGAGGAAGAACTCCTCTTCTGCCTTCTTCCAGGAAGAATTCCTGTGAGAAATGTGGTAGGGCTGCTGGCTGTGAACGAACTCCCAGTTATTCCAACCAGCCTTCTCCTACCAGGAGTCAGCCAAGAGCACCTTTTCTATTCACAGCCTGTCACCAACCCCAGAGATCAAGGAGATTAGAAGACGCTGGTAACTCATTAGCGCACCGGTGTTCCATGCAGTAATTTTGCCATAAACAATCTTTGTTTTCAATTGTCTTAATTCCTCACTGTGTTTGCCCTCTTAAACACCTACACATATTTTGGATACAGCATAAGAAAACTTCTGAATTAGACTCTAAACAACCAGTCCACAATGCACATTTCTAATGCTCTGCTGGTGTAGAATTGGTATGGCGATAATCCCGTTAGTAATGGCAGAAGCTCCCCCTTGGAAATTAGAACAAATAATCTTAAACAATTCCTTTTGTTGACGACTTTATCCAAGAAACCATCTTCCTTGGAAACTTCACTCAACTTGAGGCTAATCCCCTCCTTCCCTCAGGAGTTCCTTTGTTGGAGGAGATTGTAGGCAAACCCCCGGCCTGACAAGTCTCTGTAAGTCTTGGATCAGTCCCTACTTTCTTTCAATTGTCAACCCCCATCTGTCCTGTTTGTTCATCAATCTTCTGGTCCATGGATCTCTCTATTAAGACACAAATGGCTGGGTTTATTCTGAAGGTCCAAACTCTAGACTGTGCTTTTAAATCTTGGTTGCCAAGTCAATCTTCCTGACATTGCTTTCTAAAAAACACAAAAGACACATCAGGACATTTGCATTGTTTCCTTCTTTTCTATTGAAAGGTGAGTTTTATAAAGAAATCTCCCTAGACCAAACTGTCTTCACAGTTACATTGGTGTAAATCTCCTGAAGTTTCACTGACTTAAGAGCAGCTATTCTAGATGTCTACAGGTGTAATGGATATTACAAAGGATATTATCAGGATAAAAATTTTGTGCCTATGCAGTTCTTCATAGGATAAATCTGTAAATTGGAAAGAAAAAAAATATATAAACCCAAATATTCTGCAAATTTATTTGCTTTAGTGACTTTGATTATTAAAAGTGAATGTAAAACAAACTTTGGGTCTAACTGTGGCCTGGCTAGTTCAGCAGCACAAAGCTATAAAGGAGTCCCTGCACTGGATATTTTCATCAAAGATACCAGTATAAGAGGGGAAGAAGGCTCCTCAGAGACACTAAATTCCCCCTCCTTCAGATAGATGGGCGGAGATACAACAGGGTGAAGACCGAATGGAGCTAGGGCATGGAGCATATGTCTCCCTAGATGGGAAACTGGCACAATTTATTCTCTCCCAGAGCACTGGGAGAACAGGGAGGAGACTGTGACAGTAATATGGTGCCCCTTACTGCGGGTTCATGGCAAAGCCACCAGTGTACCTTTTATGTTCTTTGTTGTCATTTTTATTTTTGCACCACATTCAGACTGAGTCGTGAAAATAGACTGGCCAATTTCACTATTTCTACTTAGGTTCACTTTCTCATGCATGAACACAGTATTGTGCTTTAGATACTAACTTAGTATAATTTAGATTTCTTTAAAGCCTGCTTTTAATTGGCAGCTTTTTAAAACACTACAATATTTCTATTACATTTAACATCTCACTCTTTTTGTTAAAAAGAAAATTTTAATTCCTATATTACTTGATCACTTCCCAATAATTAAACCTTACGAAGAGAACTTGAGCTGTCATTTAAATTTATCTGTATGTGAAGCAAGGTGTGTGAGTGGGGGAGGGGAATAAAAGGAATGCATCCATTTGAAATCTAGTAGTAAATATTTTTAATATGAATTCAAGGAAGTTTCAGGTTCTACAACTGCCCGAGTCCCTCTCCAATTGTTGTGACTGTGCTATTTCACAAATTTTGTGAGTGAAAGACCCACAAAAACAGGGGAAACCGATTAAGGCTCTGATCCTGCAAACACTGAAGCACGAGCATAGCTTTACTCAAGTGAGTAGTCCTAAAGCGTTTGGTGGAATTACTGATGAGAGTAAAGATACACATGTGTTTGCAGGATCGACCTATCTGACTACACAGGGGAACCAGTGAACCTGATTGCACAAAAACGCCAATCAAGTAAACAAACAAGACAAAAAAGAAACTTTTTTCCCCATATTTTCTTTCAGCAATAGACCTCTAAGGTATTACTTGTAGCAATAGTAAGTAAAAGGTTTTCAGACAGAAGAGTGATTTTTAAAGTTGATATTTTCCCTTTAAAACTGAAATATAAACCGTGTAAAAGCAGTGGACGAGGTCAGCATCTTTACCTCGCTCTTCTCAGCCATTACAGAGCACATATGGCCAAATTCTGGTAATATTGTTATGCTGATCTAAACCCAAAGTCATTACATCTCCTAGCTTTTCACTGACGTAATTGAAAGTCTAATTGGATCTGTTGCATGTGTGCTAAGTTATTCAGCTAATGAAAATAGGAGTCGTAGGGAATTATGCCCACTTTTTGGCATTTTAATCATAAAAGGAAAAGACCTACATGATAAATTCCAGCCTCCAGATCTATAGACAACTACTGTAGATTAGTATGACAAACAGCAGTCCCAAGAGCTGAGAAGCCATCCATCAGTGGTTTCTAGGGGTAGATTATCTAATGTAGGGTTATGCTACACTGAAGGAATGTACGTACTACAAAATCGAAGCATGACCAGGAATATTTGTTATGACTAACCCCATCCAGATGAGTAGAGTGCCTATACTTCCCCCAGTCACTTCAACAATAAGTTCTTCATTTAAATGAAAAATGTTTCTGAAACCAATACCAATAAGCAAGTTTGAAGAAATTAGCTGCTGCTCATGCTCAGAAGCTAATTATAAAACTTGATTAACTCACCATTGGCAAATGTAGACCAAGCAAAGAAAATGTTAAGCAGTCTCATAATGATGAATGACATGAAATTGAAAAATATTTTAAATAGGCAGATATTCTGGCCTCAAGGGGTGGGCACTGGTCTGAGAATTAGGAGAGCAGGACACGGCAAACATATTGCTATTTAAAACAGAGATGGGAAAGTTAATGCTGCTAACCCTATGAACTATAACGGCTGCAGACTTTGCGCCCCCTTTTTACATGGTGGCAGGGGGAAAGGGCCCAAGAGACAGTGGCAGATTTTCCTGCTTAACCTTCCCTCAGCCATGGGGTTTTTGCCATGGATGAGAGATGTAAACTTCTTCTGCTCTGCTCTCCCCACTTAACCAGGCCATACCAGCCCACAGGGATACCATCTTTACAGGATCTCACTTGTTGAGGATATTGGCAGTAGCGTCTATAGTTGATAAACAAACTGTTCTAGTTCCTTACCTAGAAGCATGTTAGTCATTCTTGTTTTTCACCAAAATTTGCTTGAACTGGCTAGGTGATGACTTTCCTTGTAAGGAGCAAACAGGTCACAGATTTCTGGCTGCAGCCTCACTCCTGGAACTGTGAACAGTGACTGTGCTGTGGAAGGAGAGAGAGTGAAAAAGATGTTTTCTTCACCATACCTGTGCAGCATCTTCTGCATCAAACTCTTCCTCTTACCCTATGATTGTGGGAGGGAGCAGCAATGGCTGAAGGGACACCCAGAAAATCTGATCTGTCGAATGTTTCCCAAAGCCACTGTTCAGAGAAATGTAGTTTTGTATACATGGACTGTTTCCCCAGACAAACCCTTCCAACTTTATTAGTTTTCATGCAGATAAACTGTTTATCTGAGTGAATCACAGAGTTGTCCCAAACTCCTGGCGTTAAAAATATGGCATGTAATTAAGGAGCAAATTCTTCAGAAAACCAATTTAGGATACTATAAAAACTTACCAGCTGTAGATTTGATCCTGAAAACACTTCAGTGCATGAGTTATTTTCTCATTATCGGTCACACGAATTAAGTTGCCTGTGTGCTTATGTGTGTGCAGGATCAGGCCCGTAGTCAACTAAAATCTACTGAAATTTAGTGAATGGAAAGAGGGATATTTAACTGCAGAAACTGCTAAAACTCCTCTGTTAAGTTTCAATTGAAATGAACCTGTAATCACTCTTCTTTGGTTGACAATTCCTCCCTCCATTTGTACAGTGTTACAAAAGGGGAATCTGACATTACTGCTTGGCTATCACTGGAAGTTCCTATCACCTGATACATAAACTAGTTTGAAAACTTCTTCTCACAGCTCATTTTCCTCTGCATTTTTAAAGTGTTTTTTTTTTAACTCAGGCTCCCTCGCCCCTAAAAATCTTGTCTATGTTTTTGTTTATTTGTTTGCTCCTTTTTAAACAAACAACAGCAGAACATTATTTGGCAGAACAGTGGTGGGAATGCAACCCGCTAATCAAAAGGATTCAAATCGATCTGTGCACTGCCAAGCTCTCTCCTTCCCACCCAGTGGAGGGAGAAAAGAAAGAAAAAGAAAAAAGAGAGCGAAGGCACAGAGCTTCTCTCCTTCAGCAATCTCACAAATGCAAAACCTTCCACTCCAGTGACTCCTCATTAACTTAGCGAATCTGACAGTCTAATTATTGCAGCTGCTTCACACTTAGAATAAATAAATACTAAAGTGGGTGTTTAAAGAAATTGAGAAGGGAAATTCAGTCATCTAGACAGTCAATAGAGAGAGTTTATTTTAAATTTTTATATTCCTATGTATTTATATCATTTCTGGGAAAGATAATGAGATAGTTGTCTTTCAGACTAATTGAGTTCCTAGGTTCATGGCTGTTTGCTGTCACCATCTCAAACTTAGCTTAAACTTTTGTGCCTTAGAAATCTGATCATTGGATCTCCATTTGCTCTTCTCTGCTGATAACCTGGTGAAGTGCACTTGAGAGAAGAAAGTGACTAAATGGTATTGCTGGTCTCAGCACCTTTCACAGCAAGCTAGACAACTAAATCTTTTAAAATTTGCCTGTAATGATTTTAAAGGAAAAGTGCAACTTAAAGAAAGCTCTGATACAATTTTGTAACTAGACAAAGTAAGCAAAAATGTCTATTAACCTCTTACTTTTGTGTGTCTGTAATATGCAAGGGCTTTAACAGAACCTATCCGTCAAGAATGTTCAGCTGCCTGAACATATTTACTTATTAAACATAGGGCCACTGTAAAATTACTCTGGATTTATGTTAGTGTGACTGAGAGCAGCATTTGGCCCAATGTCTGTTGCACTTACTTTTGCACATCTCACATGGGCCAGCTTTCTCATTCAGGGCTAGTTACTCTTTTCCAGGAGCATGAATGGGGGAATAGGCATAAGGAACCTTCCTTCCCTCTCTCCCATCTCCTAGCCCAGGGGTCAGAAACCCAAAAGATAAGAAGAGCCACTTTAAAAACTTTCTTTCAATAACCAAGTGTTTTGAGAAAGCAATGGGTGTAGCCTCCTGGTGGAGGGAGCTGGGCCAGGGTGCCTGCCGCAGGGTCCCCTGGCGGGGGCGAGTGGGGGGAAGCCCAGAACCAGGAGCAGTCCCCCTAGAGGGTCCCCCCTCCCCAGTGGCTGGGGGGGGGAGCCCAGAGATTGCACCGGCCACCTGCAAGGATCCCCCAGTGGCAGGGGGTGCCTGGCACCAGGAGTGGGCTGCCTGCAGAGTCTCCCAATGGTGGGGGGGGCAGAGCCCAGAGCCACAAGGGAGCAGCCAAAGAGCCATATGTGGCTCTGGAGCTGCAAGTTGCAGACCCCTGTCCTGGCCCTACTCTCTCGTGCCCTCTACAAGGGCCAGGCACAGTCCTTATGCTCAGGAAGCAGCAGGTCAGCTGAAGGCTAATAGCTACGGCACATCCAAAGAGTTTAGCAGGGGCTGTGCCTCAAGTGTCCTCCTCCAGGAGTTCCTGCTAGGGCATTACACCTTAGCATCACCTGCCACAAAGAGCTGAGGGGTGAAAGCACTCAGTCTTCACACAGGTCAGTCTCTGTACAAGTCAGCATCTCTGAAAATCAGACCACTGGAGGCCAATGGGAGCTTTGCCAAAGTAAGGAATGAGTAAAGATTTGGAAAATAGTTCTGAAATGACCCTGTAGAAGGGATTGCTTTGGTTCATGGACTGGCATAAAGTGAGGTTGCTGTTTAACATCAAAGGGAGAACTTTGAGATACTCCCATATAAGACATATTAAAATTAGATGTATACATTTAAAATGGCCTTAAAGCTTCCGATGCATCTAAATTTGATTATTCAACATGGGTGTCTAACAGTGAGTCCAGAGGATGTCCCCATCTAAACGTCAGAACTCAGCGGTGGATCAGGCACGTGGTTGGACATTGATGTGCGTACATAAACTTTTCAACTGTGACTGAGAAGCTAATCAAAACAGCTGACTCAGTCAAGAGATTATGTCGCAGACAGAAGCCTATTGTTTAAACTGTGCCCACCGTGCTAGCAGCGGCAAAGCGGTGGAGGCAAAGAGATGATGTTTTTACCACTGTCTTGTCTCAGACTGCTCTGAGCTGATGATACAACAGTTAAAAGGCCTGGGCCCTGTCGACACCAGCGCTCTCTCCACTGGAACCAAAGAGGTGGTAGCAACAATGGGGAGTTTTAGGCAAACCTGGTAGAGCAGACACAGCCTATGTTCCTGAAGCGGGTTGGGAAGAACTCTTGCATGTCTTGAAACTTCTCATCATCTGTTCACGAAAGGTGAAATTCCTCTGCTAGCAGAGGCCTAGCATCTGCCCCAAGCACTAAAATCCTACTTAACCCCTCAAAATAGGACTTGAGTGAGACTTCGGCCTGGTCTAGGCTGCCATGCAATTTCAGTGGCAATTAAAGGGTGAGACACCAAATATCTTGCATATCTCCCTCCAATTGCTTACCTTCTACTAACACACTGTCTTCAGTAGCCTGAGCCAGAGGGAAACCCCTTCCCTCTGAATCAGGGCTACTCCTTCTACAGGTGTGGTCTTCCATCATCGGCTTCCTGAGTGTGTCTTCACAGATCCGATCGATCAGTCAATCAGGGAGATCGATCTGCCAGTGGCAAATGCACTGCCGCCAGTGAAGACAAGCCCTTTGTGCAGGGGTCGGCAACCCCTGGCACGCCTCTTTTGAGTGGCAAGCCACGCTGCTCACGCGCCACACTGGCCCCGCCCCCCCCAGTGGGGCCTGGGGCTACAAGAGCCGTGTGTGCACCATGGCTTCTGTCCCCTGCTGGCTTTGCCACCCCACCCCCCTGCTGGCCCCGTCCTCCTGTGTGGGGGCACGGCCAGCAGGGAGAAGGAGTCCCTGTCTCCACCCCCATCACCTGCTATGGGGTGGGGGCTGGTTCGGGGTGCACAAAGGTTGCCAATCCCAGCCTTAGTGGCTTTGGGCTGATCCTCTGCACACAGTTGAATGTCATCTTCTTTGTGAAAAAGGCTTCTGTTGAGCTGGGCCCAGTGTCTAATGGGAACTTGAACGCATACCAGGCTCAGGCCTCTCTGCTTCCTCAGTTACTGCTAATCAAACATCACAGTCTTGGTTCCTTGGGTGAAGTTGCTCCCTAGTTTAGTTCTATTCCTAGAGGAATATATTGGTGCCATCTGCAATATTCCCTGCTCGCTGCATTCTCAGCCCAAATGAAAGCTCTAAAGCTTTTGAAGGAAAATGAAATGTAAAAATAGCCTAAATTTGCAGCTAAAAATAACGTGCACACAACCTTAGTGTAAGGCTATTAGGAGTAGGATGCTAGAATAAAGGAAAAAAATTTCTGCTGCCCCTAATTTCTTGTGCTTCCAGTTAAGGGAATTCAGTGTTTCCACATACATGGCTCATCAGACATGATGTTGGTCAGGGCAGTAAACTCTGAGCCAAACCAGGCTGCAGTTCACAGGGCTGTTGGCACTGTTGTGGGAGGGGGCTGTGCCAGAAGATGGTTCAAGATAGGAAGGAGTGAAAATTGCTACACCTTTTTAAAAGGGACAACTTTGCTGGCTCCAGACTACCAGCTCAAAATGGAGGCAGCCCATGAGAATGCTTCTTTGATATACAGCAGCACCAGTGGGGCTGATGTAGTAGAGCCCATCAAGACTGTAAATGGGGTTTGAATCTAGACCCCGTGCTGCTGAAAGCCTAAGCCTCAGTCATTGGAACTAAGAGGGGAATGCCATTAGCTGGCAACTTGCATCCTCTTACGTGGACCCAGCCAGCAGAGGGGGAGTAAGACCCACACTTTCCTAATGTGGGTTACACTTTTCCCCAGCAGCATGTGTCTGTGGGGCACCAGCATTCTAGCCCCTTTACTCAGAGTCTCAAGTGGAAAGAAAGAGCTTCCAGTCACCCAGCTCCCAGGCTGAGGCGCTAGCTGCCGCTGTCTGTCCGTTCACATTCATCTCAGTAATCACAAAGGTGTTGTTTAGAAGGGCGCTCTTCTTTGAATGATGTGTTTCCCAATTATTTTTTCCTCAGAAGTAGTAACCTTTTAGGAATATTCTCTGGCTATAAATTTGTTAGGGCAACTTGTATGAAGGACACTTCAGGCTGTAGTTATTTAATGAAAATAGAAGAGAATTTCCAGCAGGAGCATTTTTTAAAAAAAAATTTGGTTTCTCCTGCCTTATTTTGGTTCCTCCCTCCACCCCTTGACATCTAAGCCCCTCCTCCTTTACTTTTATTGCCATACTATTTATTGCCCTCCTATTTCAATATTCTTCTTTAAGGGACAGAAACTACTAGCCAGCATCCTTCAGAACAGAGTAGGGCCAGAATATATTTAAAATCTGCACTGTTATCATAGTGACCAGAATTCTAAAATGATAGAAATAAATTCCAAAACGATTTGATACCAAAATGACATGGGAGAACAAATGTCTGACATGATAATATGACAGGAGATGGATGCACTGGGAATTATTCAAAATTGCCTAATTTTTACAATCTTAATGAGTTGCCCATGAAGATGATTGTGTACAATCCTACTGTACTTGTTTCAGTTGAACAGACTTCTGTTGCTATGCTAATACGATGTAATTTCCTGTTCTCAGAGCTGTATAGTGAAATACCAGTGATAATAAATGTGAGACGGTATATAAACCCATGTGAAAAGAATTCTTTCCCTGTATGGAAATATGCTTTGGATATTATATCTTGTCCAGGAGTGACACATTGTGCCAATCTGTTGTCTCATTCCCTCTCCTATTTCTTCTTTCTCTCTCTCTTCCTTACTGTCTGTCTCTGTACCTATTTTTTCCACACTCTCTCTTTCCCTGTCTCTTGGCACTGGCACTTTCATCTCCTCCCTTGGGGATTTGAGATGTCACTGCAGGAAGTGCTTGTCCGCCTCTCCGGCAGCAGCAGAGCCCTGTGGCTTTGACAAACCTCATTTAATTGGGAGGAAGCCAGGAGGGTTTGAAAGAACTGAAACATCCATGAAACTCCTTTTATCAGGCATAATTTAAACTCTGCATGGAAAAAACCCTATATGTATAAAGAAAAGTCAACTTCCCTCCTGCTGTGAGTGCTCCCCTCCTCCTCCCCGGCACAGGCAGGCTCCTGCGAGATTCCATCTTTTCATTTTTCTAAAGTGTCAAAGTAGATTTGTACTCTTTGGCTGGGTGAACAGAAAAGGAATACAGATGTCTCTCAGTCACTCACACACACAGTGTACCTTCAGAATGGTGGCAGCTCAGGAGAGATGCTAGCTGACAGCTCCTTTGCTTGGGATAGATGTATCAGAAAATCCAAAAATGAAAGTTTTCAAATAACTTGGTAACTTGGTCCAAGAAAGTTCTTGCTTAATTGCCCTTATCTAGCAAAGAGATGGTGCCCAGCAAGCTTTGGATAATGCCAGAAGCACTAGGCATATTATACAAGGTGGGGAAAAGGTTTTCCAGCTTTGTAGCTTGGCAGGCACCAAGTCTGTCTGTAGGTACACGTGTAGGATGTGTAATTTGTTTGTGAGTACATGATGAGTGAGCAGCAGAGGGAGACAGCAGTAAATGCAGGTAGTTCTAAGGGATAGCTGGTATGACAGGCTACAAGGGACAGCTGGTTTCTCCAAACTTCAAAAGGCAGCAGGAGGTCTGTTTCAGGGAACAGGGGCTAACATGCTGTGCCAAGCAGCTGGGAACTCAGAATATGAGTAAATCACAAATTGAATTCAACTGCTTCCTGTGAAAATACAGTATAACCTCCAGCTCTAGGAACGAACTTTGTGTGCATGTAGTTGCAGAATTGGGAAAGAATGGCATTATATTGAGGCATTCACACCATTGCTTTTTCAATGAACCCCCGATATTAAGGTCCCTCCATGTTTCTTTCTAATATTAAGATACTGTCATGTGATGGAGAAAAAGCTAAAACTTGGTCAAATTGCAGCTCCGAGCCTCTAAAACTTAGCTTAGGTAGATCTAACAGAATCCTTCAGGCTTTTAATTTCTTAGGGATGTTCTTGCTGAGATGGGATCAGGAGATAACATACCATCATGAAGTTCATACAGCTGAGGTGGCAGAGGCCTGAAGAAGTTATGAACAAGAGCATCCTGGGCAGAGATTCGCTCTCGAGGAAAAGCTTTTAACATTTTCGATGCCAGATCTTCAGCTCCTGGAACCCTGCCTAGCCTAGAAAAGAAAGAGAAATAAACTGCATAGAAATGGGTCCAATCCGGAGAGCTAGGATCTGGAACTGGAACTGGATCTGAACTTCCTCAAAGCTGTGGGGAAGGGGGGTGGGGTACCATCTGGGGGATTTGGATATGCCCATTATGGGGACAAGGGCCTGTCGGAAGTTTGGAGCTCCATGGGAACTTACTACATTTTTAGGGTGCATATGTGCAGGAATTTGGTTCAGACCCACCTCCAAATGAATCTGTTTAGAATCCTCCTTTCTCCCTTTCAAAGATAAATTGTAAGGTTGCAAAGAAAGTGCTTGGAATAAAAAAATACACTAGCAATTACTGGGGGCTGTCTGTTACACATGTCATAACTAGAACTTCACAAGTTACTATTATGGTTATACTTGTAGAGATGTGCAGGTGTGAAAATGTCCTTGCTTAACTTGCCAGTACTCAGAGAGAACTGTCAGAGTATGTCTGTGCAGCAAAGAAAAACAAGCGGCTGGCTTGTGCCATCTGACTGGCTCTAGGGCTATGTCTACACTAGAAAAGTTAAGTCAACTTTGTTAAGTAGACTTTGACCTTATTACAGTCAACTTAACAAAGTGGACTAAGTTGACTTAGCTTTAAGTTGACTTAGTCCACTTTGTTAAGTTGACTTAATCACCCTTAAATCGACTTAATAAAGTCAATTTAAGGGTTACTCCCTGTCCACACTGTCCTTAAGTCGACTTAAAGAGTCGACTTAAGGGTTAAGTTGACTTAATGAGTGGTAGTAACAAAGTCGACTTAAGCTTTCATTAGGTTGACTTAAGGAATTTCTTAAGTCGACTTAATGAAAGTCCAGTGTGGATGGGGAGTAATTTAAGTCAACTTAAGCCTCCTTAAGTCAACTTAAATTGCCAGTGTAGACATAGCTTAAGAGCCTGCAGGACGGGAGGTCCCAGAGCTAGGGACAACACAGCAATGAAACAGCACTGTAGACAAGCCTCACAAGCCCAAGTCAGCTGGCATGGGACAGCCTTGGGTTCTTTGCTGTGTAGACTTACCCTCTGTGCCAGGGGCCACCACAGATTTGCATTCAGAATTAAGAAGCCAAATCAAATATCTTTCCCCCAGATTAGCAGTGCAGTTAAGCTGTAAATGTGTTGGGGGCATGCTGATGTGAATCATTTCCTCTGTCTGAATGTTTCAAACAAGAAAAAATGCCCAGCAAATGCCAATGGCAAGTGGTTGACTCCCAGAGACAACTGCAGCTGGGAGACCAGGAAATGAAAGAGAGAAAACAAACAAACAAGCAAACAAATAAACATCGTGCTTTTTGTTTTACAGCTTTTAGTTTGTTTGTTTGCTCTGCATCAGGTGGCACATCAGAGCTTGGCCAGTTGTGTTTCTATTGACCTGCCCCTCCCCTTATTGGTGCTTCCCCTCTAAATGATATCACAGGGCTGGTATCCTCCATGTGTCCTACTCTGGCTCATTCTTCTGATGCTTATGTAGCACTCAGTGCCTCACACTCCGGGGGTTTGTTTTGGGGAGAGATGATGTTAAAAAAATGAGACACTAGACTCGAGAGCACACAGTTTTGGAAAAAATCAGGTTCTAGCTACTCTGTCTAGATTGTGATGGGTGATTGCTCAGTTCTCACCTCAGGCACAACCATATGGGCAGTGCCCTTACTGGCTAGGGGAGTGTGATACTGAAACTCAAATTCTAGGCATTACCCTGTGGGAAGGCAGACCATTAAGAAAAGGGTTCAGGGCTGCCTCTTCCCCTCACCCTGTGATACCCTGTGCCCTGCTTAATATCCCCACCCTCAAGGCTCCATGCTATTCCACCAAACTCTCCAGTACTCCATCTTCTAGGCTCTTCACAGCTACCAAGCATTGGGTAGAACTCCCTTCTGACTCATTAACTGGACATTGAAGGTTTAACAATGTGAGGTTCTCCTTCCTTTCTCAAGAGCTGTGTGCTGCACCTGGAGCATTAGATTCTGCTGGTTTAGAGAGTCAGAAGTGAAGAATCAGAGCTGGTTTAGCAAGCAGTGCAGAACTCTGCCAGTAAGGTACTAGCCAGCTTATTGGTGTTCGCTTTCAGGGACTCTTTCAAGCATTAGCAATTGAGTCCTATTTGGCAAGGAGCTGTTGCCACTAAGAAGGAAGCTGTGCCGCCCAGAATGGTTTCAAGGAAGACAGCTGTTTCCCTTTATAATGGTAGCAAGAAGGGGGCATGGTATCCAGTTACAGAAATGATAGTTTTTGTATTCTTGGGAGTTTCTGAAGACACTGACTAAAATTGCCCGGACATCTAAAAATAGTATTTGCTGAAGGCTTCAGCAGCCTCTATCTCCCTTTAGAAATTCAGAACAGAGAGTGGCGATGCCAGTTCCATAGTAGAGCATGTTTTCCCATGGAGTGGCACTGGAAGACGCACTGAACAATGATGATTTAAAGTTTAGTTACTGCATAAAGGCCATGTTCCATCCTGGACCTAGGGGTATGTGAGCTCTTTGGAGGGGGAACACTCTTTTCAGCCATATTTGCAAAGCCCCTGGCACAATGAGACACTGGGACAGGGAGGGTCTGTAATGCTGAATGGGCATGACCGCACTGTGCAGCTTCAGTCCCGGCATCGAAAAGCTCCATGGAGTTATTACTAATCTGGTGTGGACAGGTTAATCCTGGATGGCCGTGGCCAGGCAGTGTTCCCCTCCTGACCTCAAATCCCATCTTTAGGGATTAAAATGCAGGTACATTATCTCTGGAGCAAGCTATGTGACTAAAAAAGTGCCAGCCAGCAGTTACTAGTGATGACTCTTGAGGCCACTTCTCAATAATTCTTCCCTATTGATAAAATCAAACAGCAATGGCCAGGCCCTCTGAACTAGATTTGGGCATTTAGGAGTCAAAAGCAGTTTCTCAGATTATAAATGTCTTTCCCTGCTGTGTCTGGGCTGGCAGTGGGGTTGGCAGGCATGGAGGAAAGGAGGAGGGGGAGCAATTTTCAAGGTGACACTCCAGCACAGGAGAGTGCTGTTTGGAAGGCTGTCTGTAGGATGGGATGTTAAATCAAGGCCCAGACCACCTCAATAGCATTTGGTCACTGAAGAACGTGAGTTCTGCCATGATCATTTTCTGATGTTGTGTAGACAAGATCCCTGTATGCCTTAGCTAACTCTTTCTGGCAATATTCTTATCAACTATTTCTATGCAAGAGAAACTGGTCATCATCAAGTCTGCTAAAGAAGGCCCGAGAAAGCATGACCTTCCTGAATCAAACTGTGTGCCTCAAAAAGCCATGCATAATGCTGTTGAATTGCTGCTTGGCTGAGAATTAAAAAAGCTGCTACGTGCCCACCCCTGCTACAATCTCTCAGAATCTGATGCTTACTTTACAACAGGCCTGATTATTATTACAGGATGGCCACACTCATCCTGAACTCACTGAAGGAGCTCATTTAAAGTTAAATGGTTGCAGATACAAACAAACAAACCTGCTGCTTTAACATTGCTGTCATAAGTAGCTTACCGAGCACAGATCATTCGGAGCCTCTGAGGTCTACTGGAGACGATCCTCTCTAGAAAGGTAATATGCAATCAAAAGATTAAACAAAAATCAAGCCAACAACCATTCTTTGAACCCTTACAAAACACGTGCTTGGAATTTCAAAGGATCCTATAGAATCAGTCACTGTAACATTTATAAATATACATTATTCCTATAGGACTTGAATATCAGCATTGATGTTAATAAGGCTGTTACAGTTCTGTAACCCTTTCTTTTCATAGCCCTATGAGTACAGATCTCCTATGTGTACAGGTCTTTGGCCTGATTCTGTTTCCAGTAAATTCAGTGGGAGTTTTTCTTTCGACTTCAACAGAAGCAAGATCAGTCCCCCAAAACCTAAGACTAAGAAATCAGGGGTAGTGTCACCTGAGTTAGAATCAAGGCCCCATGGACAGACCCTTTCACCTGGAGAGAGGACACTGCAGGAGATCCCGCTTAGGTGCAAAGGTTTGTCTTTATGGATTTGAGCGCAGGACAGTGTGAGTGAGGACTCTAGAATGGCTAAGTGTGCGTATCCCGTTTCCTACTTCTTGAACACGGGTGAATGTCACCCAAAGTGAGCAATGTTAGTCAGGGCAGCCGGAGTGAGAATCTACTGGCGGAGGACGGCTGTGACGTCTCAACTACATCTAAAAATTGCCGTCACTTGGCAGACCACCGAAGGTGGGTAGCAGCACATAGCTGCCACCTGGCACCCATAGCAACAGGGCTAAATCAAGCCCACAGGTTCCATATAAAGACTAAGATTATGGCAGAACTATGGCAAGACACTGCTGAATACATATACAAATATGCTTCATTAAATTAATCTTGGGAGCATTCCTGAAGTTTCTTCAGAGGCCAGTCTCCTACTGAGGACAGTAAGGATTTCAAGGTTGGGCCCACAGTATGTCCTAACATAGCACTGTCTCACTGAAAGCACTAAGGTTTTACTAACGTTCAACATGTTTGAGATACACAGGTATATAGCTACCATCATTTTACTACCAAGACTACAGGATTCATTTGCAGAACTGAATGTACCCGAAGTAGTGTTCACAGAACTGCCACAAAACAATGCATTGTAACTATTGATTTGAGATAGTAATGGATAAAACTGTGTGACCAAACTTAACTGCCTTAACATATAACTTTCTGATGATTTATAAGACAAATAAAATCAAGATTGAGCTCTACCACAAACTAGTGCTCATTTTTACAGTGTAATGTAATATTTAGTAGTCTGCCAGAATGTTACAACAGAAGAGTAGGTAGAAGCTTTAAAAAGTGATGATTTAGGTAGGATCAAAAATACACTAAAGAGTTATTCCTGGAATGTCCTGAGAACCATAATCTAGTCAATAAATATATGAATGGACAGATGGCGGTTCTTTGACATGATCTTCCCCTGATGGGGAATGCTTTCTTCTGCTTACCAGGTTTTCATATCTGAAGCTTTAAGAAAATCAAGGAGAGAAAGATATGAATAAACATAACCTATACAACTCCAACTCAAATACTTCTTCAGTTCTGATGAAAACACTAAGATGTACAGTTCAGGGAGTGTAATTAATTGCTCTAGGAGAGCCAGCTCACCTCCCTGAAATCCGTACACAGATCTCACTCTTTCTGCTCCAAATGGGGGATTGGTTGCATCAACCCAGCCGAGGGCAACCCAGGCTAGGGGAATGGATGAACATCATTCTTCCACTCACCTCACCAGGAATCTTCAGAAATGTTAAAGTGTTACATTTTCTTTGGAGTTCTCTCCTTGCCTTGGAAACACCTTAAAACAAGGTGCTGGGATAGGCACATACATCCCAGGAGAAGCTCCCTGTTACACCTCCCACAAACTTAGGGGAGTTGGGATAGCTCTGGCAGCATGACTTAGATTGGGGGTCTGCAACCTGCAGCTCCAGAGCCACATGCGGCTCTTTGGCTGCCCCCTTGCGGCTCCAGGTCCCCCCTGCCACCAGGGGACCCTGCGAGTGTCCTGCGCTTGGCTCCAGACTCCTCACTGCCGCTGGCGGATCCCTGTGGGGAGCTCATTTCTGGTTCCAGGCTCCTGCCCCGGCCATAGGATCCTGCGGCAAGTGCTCTGGCCCAGCTCCCTCCACCAGGAGGCTACACCCATTGCAGCTCTCAAACACTCGGTTATTGAAGGAATTTTTTTTTTAAATGGCTCTTTTATCTCTTGGGTTGCTGGCCCCTGACTTAGATGGAGTCCTGTAGCTAGGAGCTGGAAAGAGGTTGTATGCTACCTTTCTGCACCCCAGACTTGGAGCTGATTGGTGGCTGTTCAGGCCCCAGGATACATTCGAGCAACTTCAGGATGCTATAGCTTGTGCCCATCTGTAAAGACCCTCAAGTGCCTGTTGCGACAAATGACAATCTCTGGAGATCAAGGGTGTTCAGGACATGCCCCGCTTCCTTGACCCATCCTCTATGCTAAAAGGAACTGGGAGGAGTGGCATAGAGCCATGTATTCCAGCTCAATGCCACACGAGGCTACCCCGTACCACAAAATAGCCTCAAAGCCAGGGTCTGGCTCAAGCAGTGCAGAATCAGGCCCATTGCTTCTCATTGGGAGCAGTGTAACTGCTTAACACAGCCACATCGTTTGGAGCCACAAGCTATTAACTGGGGCCTCATTCACTTCTGTCTGCCTCTTATGTAGTAATGTACACCCTTGTAAAGTGAATCCAAATAGAAATGCTAGGTGCTAGACAGTGGAGAGCCAAGCTCTTTTGCTGGGTCATGTATTATTGCATTTGATGTACAGATGTGTCTGCAAAGATATAAATGAATAAGCTCTCAACACTTAATCTTTTCAGCAACAGTTTTTCCCCATTAGGCTGGTCTGACACCTTTAGAATATATCACAATGTAAGCAATACTTCAGAAATTTAGCAGACTTTTGCCTCCAAATACTAATGAAGCTGTTAATAGCAGATGACTGTATAAATTGTGATTAGATTAATTACTATTTTAGCACCAGATCTCTGGAAATAGCTCCCTTGGAATTACTATTAGCATATTTTAAAATCCTTCCCAATAAGCAATCACTGAATTTAACTCAGAAACATATTTCTTTTGGATCACTATTAGCCATTTCCCTGGGAATCCTCATTTCCCTCTCCTTTTCGTTTTATTTTGTCTTCCTACCTTTTAGTAAATTTGTGGTAATGATTTGTCTGTATTGAGTAGAGATGCAGTATTTTAAAGCAGAGAGAAAAGAAAAAGGATGAAAAGAAATAATGTTACCCCAAAGAGCGTGTAAAAGTATTACATTATTTATAATTTTACATTATTTATAACTAATTAGATTATTATAGAACTTGTTGCCCAGTAATAGAACTGGTTGAATTTTTTTGACAGACTGGTTGGTCCAACTGGAAATGATTGACTAAATCATAATATTTTATGGAAATGTATCAATTTAGTCAACATTTTAAAAAAATTATTTAAACAATTCAAAATATTTCATTTTGACCACATTTCATTTAGACTTCAGTGTTATATTTTATTATAATTTACAATAGAATAGAATATAAATGGCATCAACAAAGTTAAAATGAAATGTTTTGATTTTTCCTAATTTCAGAATTCTCATTCTGTGGGAAATTTTAAAAATTTAAATTTTCATTCTGATTTGAAATTTAAAAAATGTATGTTTCCCATGGAATGGGATTCTGGGTTCCAACCAGCTCTACCTGTTAAATTATGGCTAGAGACGTAGTGTTGTCTAGTGATCTGAACACAAGGCTGGAAGCCAGGAACTCCTGAATTCTAATACTGAACTCCTGAAGTCTAATACCCAATGACTTGCTGTGTAATTTGCACAGTGTAAATTTAGGCAAGTCATTTAACATCTCAGGCTTGTTTTCCCACTTGTATAATGGGGAGAATAATGCTTATCTACCACAGAATAATGGTGTTAGGATTAGCTAATGAGCCATATACTACAGTTGTTAGTAAAACTGCCACAGGAATCTTTTGCTTCAGTAAGGACTGTAGGGTTTGCCCTATGGTGTGTACTGAGCTTTGAAAATGTATGCAAAATACTATTTAAATGTGAGGCCCTGATTCAGGAAAGCATTTACCTATGTGCTTAAATCCATTTCTATTCAGAAAAGCACGCTAGGACTGAAAGTTAACTATAAAGCATGTACTTTAGTGCCCTTCCTGAACATGGATCTTTTGCTGAACTAGAGCCTGAATTACCATTTTATTATTTTAATCTGGAACAGATGCAAAATTCAGGAAGGAACTTTAATACAATAAATGAGGGATTAGACAAAATGTAAGCATTTAAAAATGTTTTTGCTTTTTTACAAAAATATTTCATTTTGAAATTTGATGAACTAACAAAATGGTGCTACTTGCTTTAATCCCTGAGGACACAGGACCAATAGGGAAAAAAATAAACCAACAATTTTTTTCAGATCCTTTACAAGTAGTTACATCTGTCAGAATCTGTAACTACTTCGTGCTTCAAGTCTTAAGGCAATCTCTAACTATTAGGGATCAGGAGGAGACCTAATGTGGGAGCAGAGTATCCCACATCTGCCTACTGCTAGGTTCTTTCCCCTTCCTCTGTAGCATCTGGTTCTGGCCACTGTCCGATACAGGAGACTGACTGGACTGCATTGGGTTCCTGTAGTCGGAACAAGACCAGGTGACAGGATGGACACCTTCCAACTTCATTAATGGGGAAAAGATTACTACTCTTTTCATTTGAAGTGGTTCTCAAAGACCTAAGACTGGCTTGAAGCACTATTGTAAGGGACACATTACAAACACCCAGGTAAATATAGTTCCTGCCCCAAGGGCTAAAACAGATCTGCAATTTTAAAGCAGTGTAAATAGATAGATTGAAGATAAAAGATAAATGAATTCAAGGATCTTTGAATACTTCAAGACAATGGGTGAAATACAGATCAAGTGATATATGATAATTGTGATGTACACACAAGATAATGATGCCATTTATGGATGATTGGTCTTAATTAACAATGAGGTTAGACCCTAGGTGCTCAGTAATTCTATTAATCCATAATGCAACGTATGCTTGTTAGAAAAGAGCTTCCCATTGCAAAACGAATACTAATGTACAGATAAGGAGACAAGCAAACCTGGAGGACAAAAGTTAAGGTAGTAAACAATCCCATTTGATGAACAGTGAAGATTATATTTAATGCTGCTAATTAAAAGCAATATTTCTGCAGATATGCACAAGAAAATATTTATATGCAGCGTTGCTGTAGCCACAGTGGTCCCAGGATATTAGAGAGACATGGTGAGGGAGGTAATATCTTTTATTCGATCAACTTCTGTTGGTGAGAGACAAACTTTCAAACTTACCCAGAACTCCTCCTCAGATCAGCAGAAGTTGGTCCAATAGATACTTCCTTACTCTCCTTTCATTAAGAAAATGTGTACCTATCACTAGCAAAACCGGTGGTGCAGCAGGCCAGAATTGGTGTGTCTGTGTGGCATGCATTGAAGATTGCAGTACATGCCCAGTGCCAGACAGATAGCAAGCTGCCCTACGGACTGACAATACTGCACGAGTTCCTGGCTCCTATTCCCTTTGGGTCCAAAGCCATATGCAGTTTTTTTATGAAATAAAAATCTCCATAATTTTAGGATTCAATTTCCTTCAATTCCATAGAAACTTCTTGTTCCATGAAAAACATCAACACTGGGAGAGGTTAGACTTCATTTGTATGCAAAAATGTAATTGGATGCTGGTGTTTCAGAGCTTGTTGCTTCTTGCTTCCATCTGCTGGTGAAAAGTTGAAAAAACAAGGGACACTGAAATGTCACAATATTTGGAGGAGCAAAAGCTCATTTTTGGAAACTTCTGAATCTCATTTCCAGTAGCAAATCCTGCATGCATTCAATAAATGATACTAATGTGCCTCTTGTGCCTAAATGTTATTGTACTTGAGAAACTTTCTTTCAAAACTCTTCCATCATGTTTGAGATGATACTAACCAGCACAGAAAAGACTACCTGTGTTTTACTGAGAGAAAATCCCACTTCGTCAGACGCTTTGAAGATGGGAAACTTACAGAATGGGAGGAAAGCTTCCCATCTTCAAAGCGTCTGACGAAGTGGGATTTTCTCCCACGAAAGCTCATGCGATAAATAAATCTGTTAGTCTTTAAAAGTACCACAGGACTCTGTTGTTTTTCTACAATAGACTAACACGGCCACCCCTTTTGAATTTGTGTTTTACTGCTCAGCTAATATAATAAAAGGCATTTTAAGGTAATTCAAACAAAGTTGAAAGAAAATAGTGAATTGTTCCCTTCCCTCTGGAATCCCCTGTGTCAGAGAGAGGAGATGTGAAAAACTCAGCATATCAGTAACAAATTTACAATCTGGCAAAAGCATTGGCTCATGTCACAGGCTGTTCTTCCTAATTCTTTCCTGCCTTTGACCCTTGGTGTCTAGATCCTAACTTGTAACCATTAGCAGAGATGGATCAAGACACTGGCCTTCTGGTGCCACAAATGGAATTGAGAGGGGATTTAAACTCCCTGCTTTTCAGCGTGGTGAAATGAACACAGCAGTAGATTAATGCAGGGATTTGAGCTCACACAGCATGAGAGCTTTCAGAAACAGTGTTAACAGAGCCTCAACTGCCTCTTTCAGAGGAAGCAAAAGGAGAGGGACAAAACATGAACAAACACAGGGCAAAGTCTTGCCATTGCAGCTGAGGGTACAGTGACTCCTGACTGCAGTGGGAATGGCAGGTGGGCTATGGAGAGGTCAGATAGGGGCTCTTCAGACTCAAAACATGCTGCAGAGGCTGCTTCTCCAGCTGTGCAGGCAGCGTCAGAGTCAAAGCAGGGTGTCCAGGAGTCCACGGTTATGTGTATCCATGAAGTAAAGACCCCAGGGAGGGGGAGTACAAGAGCTAGCCTGTGGACACTGCTCCAGCCCAGGGAGCAGCTCTGAGGCCCATGGGAGCCTTCCTTGCCCCACCTTCCTGTTCAGTTTGGTTTTGGACCTGCGTTGAAAATGCGGCACAAAAGCAATGCTAGTTGTGTTGAAATTATGAAAAAGAAAGACAGGGTTTTCTTTAACCTCAGGCCCAGTTCTGAACTGTTTCATGCGAAGGAGTAAAGGGGCTTCAGCTGGCCCATGTGGGCAGGAAGTGAGTGCCACCCCTTGGTCAGGGTTTGTGGCGAAGCTCCTTCGTGGCGACAGACATATCTGCAAGTTCCATTTCAAAAGCTTCCTACAGACCCACCTAGTCCAGGAACCCTCCCAGCTACACAATGGTCACCATTCTGGAGCTGATCCTGTGCTTTTGAAGCCAATGGTGGATCTCCTGTTGGTTTCAATGGCTATGTCTACACTAGAAAAGTTAAGTCCACTTTGTTAAGTCGACTTTAATAAGGTCGACTTTAAGTCGACCTTATTAAAGTCGACTTAACAAAGTGGACTAAGTTGACTTAGCTTTAATAAAGTCGACTTAAGGGTTACTCCATGTCCACACCATCCTTAAGTCGACTTAAGGAGTCAACTTAAGGGTTAAGTCGACTTAATGAGTGGTAGTAACAAATGTTGACTTAAGCTTTCATTAAGACGACTTAAGGAATTTCTTAAGTCAACTTAATGAAAGCTTAGTGTGGACATGGCTTAATTTAAGTTGACTTAAGCCTCCTTAAGTTGACTTAAATTGCCACTGTAGACATAGCCAAAGCAAGTAGGATCAACCCCCTCTCTGCTTTGTTTTGTAATGTTCTCTGTCCATCTCTCCAGGCATGAGCGTGGTTATTTATTTGTTATCTATGCTTATAGTGCTGTGAACATCAGTGGTACCAGCTATACACAGACTAGCATCTAGGTTTGAGAGAAGCAGTTTGTCCATTTAACTGAACTATCCCAGACACAGAGCTACCCAGCTGGTCTGGAAAGAACCTCTAGAGAAAAGGTTTTCTCATGTGATCACCACAGCCTCCGCCAGGCTCAGCATATTTTAGGGATAACAGCACTTTTGCTTCACATGGAAGCAGGAAGTGCAGAAGAGTGTACAAATAAAAAAATACATTTGAAAAAAGAGACAATGCTTCATATATCTGTTCCCCACCCCCACCAGGAGTGGTTGCTTCAGTTCATGCCTAGGGCAGATGTCCAGGATGGTTCTTATTTTATCCAAATTGATTTATGTATTCCTGATTTAGAGCCAAATGCTGGCTCCAGAGTATGGTGCTAGAGCAGCCAGGTGTGTGCTGGATTCATTCAGGTGGGCTCTGAGTATGGGAAAAGGAATCCTTCTTGCTGGTTTACGCAGAAGTGGCTGGGATTGCAGCATACATCCTTCATCCTTCCTTCCCCCATATGGGTGCATAAATAGAGGAGATACACTCAAGGATGTGTCTACCAGCACCCATGCTCCCAGCCACATCACCCGCAGAGTGGGTAGGTCTCTCTGGAGCTCTGCTTCGCATGGGATCCCTGCTCTATGCGCATTAATTCCTGGGGCCTGTCTACACTGGGGAAACTTTCTGACTGATTTTAAAACCAGTTCAGCTGAAGTGGTTTCAGAACCAGATAGAGCTACAGCTGCTTAAGATGGCCTGATCCATTTTCACTAAAGCAATTTCCAGACTGTCTAGAATACTTCCCCCCACTGACACTGGATGGAAGTGTATCAACTCTGTTATCATCACAGATCTCCCACCACTGAAGGGGACAGCATTTGAATGTGTAGTTTGGACCGACGTTTGGTGCTAAATCTTAGGGTTAACTCTGCCCCTGAGTGGGTCTGTATATCTGTTGACATCAGAAAATTCCCTTGGGTCAGCTTGTGCTACCTTTTGTTGCATAAGGTTTACCTTTCTCTACAAATAGTCTATCCCAATCCAGACCTTAATGAGGAAAACGGATCATTTCCCCTAACAGTCTGCTCTGTGCTCCCTTCCCATCCAAACTAGCAAGTTGCCAGAGAAGGCGACACATTCCAAATTTCACGCCAGTTTGATTAATGCGTCTCGGCTAATTGTGTGAAAGATTCCAGTCCTTTAGAATGTGAGACCAGGTCATTGTTCGTCCAATCACAGTTAGTATGTGAATATGGGGGATGTTTAGTGTCTAAGTGCTGGAGTCAAAGAGGGGCACCTTGGAGTGGGTCACAGAGCAACACCCACTCCTTTGAAGGGACGTTACTATGCTCTACTAAACATATAAACCTCTTGCTCAAAGCACTTCTTTTCCCTCCTCCACTTTTTTTTTCAAGATACATTCCCTCCTCCCACCTCTCACTGAGTGGTGAGAGAGACCTGCTAGGTCTGCAGATGGATGAATTTCACGTCCCAGGGTTTTTAATATTTCACTTTTATATTTCTCTTAGAGAATGATGCTGCTGAGAGGCTGAGAATCAGTGCTCATCATTTTTCCCCTCATTGACACTTGGATATATTGCTCTGAAAGATATCCCAGGAGAAAACATTAAAAAGAACGAGAGAGAGCCTGCTTTTCAAAGCATACTTCTCAATCTGCCCACATCAAAATAAAGAACAACTGGCCCTTTGAAGTTCAGGACACAGACTTCTCAACCAGCCTGCATGGAAATAAAAGAAACCAGCTTTATAAATCACACACATTTCTCACTTTGCCCACATCAAAATCAGGGGCTGTGACCTTTGAAAACAAGGTTTAAAGGCCTCACACCTCAACTCCGTAGGAATAAAAGGCATAGATAGACCGTACCTATAAGTTTCTGCACCTTGTCCAGGATAAAATAGGAGATGTTGGCCCTTTAAATTGAGGAGCAAACTAAGCCTTCAGCACTTGGTACAACAAAATGTTAAATCAAGCTAAGCTTTAAGGATATACAGTCAATCCCCTAATTTCTGTAAAGCATGGAATTATTTTATGGAAAGCAATTGATTCAGCTCTTAAATGTTCCAAAGGGGTAGCTGTGTTAGTCAGTTCAGCAAAAAAAACAAGGAGTACTGTGGCACTTTTAAAGACATTTATAAATTTGTTAGTCTTTGAAAGTGTCACAGGACTCCTTGTTTGTTTTGCTGAGCTCTTAAATGGTTAGCAACTCAGAGTACATTTAGAAATGCTCTCAGTAAGATTGTACCTGGTTTATAGTTGGGAAGCTTGGAAAGCCCTGGCCAGGTATCCTCAGTTGGGGCCCCCAACACCTATGTGAAGCCAGAAAGAGAACAGAAATCAACTTTGTGAATACATTTGCGCAATATGAGAGTAAGATTCTGACCTCAGTTACACTAGTGTGAATCCAGAGTTATCCCTTGGAAATCAGTGCAATTACACCTGGACCTACACTTGTGTCACTGAAATTGAAATCTGGCCTTGTGTGTAAGTAGAGAGATGTTTTAGTATGCTGAATTTCTAATGAAAATGGATTTGCCTAAATATGATATCACTGCTACTGGGAATATCCATGTGTATGGGCAGCTGCACTGAGAGGTGTCATTTACAGGGGTATTTGCAATAACCATGGCCGTTGTTTACAGCTAAGGTGTCCCTGTAGGGCCAGGATTATACTGATGAGTACGTGCACCACATCACGTGCATTCAGTGGCCATGCACTGTACCTGTGTTGGAGACCCCTGCTGTTTCAAGATCAAAAAGAAAAGACTGTAAACATCTACTGACAGGTGCTAAAAAAATCCAGGGACTGATTCTGAGAGGTGCTGAGCCTCAGCATCTCCTTTTGCTTTGAATGTCAGTCATTGTGACTCAGCACCCCTTGGGTAGTGGAATTCAGGCCAGCAAGCATCCACTAAGATCACTTTTGCTGGTGAGAACTGTGAGACTGAAAACATCTGTATATATTTTCTCTTTGTAACTCCAGCTGCTCAGTGCGATGGCTATTATTTATTACATACAAAGTGCCATGAATATAACACTCTGTAGATGAGCTGGGCCAAACACATAATGTTTATACCAGAAGAGCTTAAAAGTTTATGGCATGAGATGATAAAAATAGTACTGCCAACTCTGGGCATTAAAAAATATGAGTCAGGCCCCCACCATTGTGGCTTTAAATCATGGTTTTAAAATCATGGCATTTTTAAAAATATTTTTTTTATTTGCTTTCTGATTTTTGCAGCTTTAGATTAATCTTAGGTTACACTTTCAGGTTTTCCTCTGCAACCAGGAAGATTAGAAACTCAATGTTTCTTTAGGATTCTTACATAATCACTTGACACCAGGAGCTGGGGCTTTAAGTAAACACCAGATATTGTGAGATTTGTGATCAAATTGCAAGAGTGGACAACACTGCAAAATATGATATAGACAACAAGTACAAAGAGTCTTCATTACAGGGGCATGCATTTCTCACCTGTATTTTCAAAATAATACTAAAGTTGTGGTGACAATTCCCACAATCTGCAAAATGGGCAGAGCCGCTTAGGTGACTGATTTGGTTATGGATGAGGATAAATTAATTCATAAATAGCAAATTTATAGCACAAATAGGAGTCTACAGATTGGCTCAAAGCAAACCCAGACCTACATACCCCCTAAATTGTGGGGTAGGAGAGCCATTTAGGCTATGTCTACACTAAAAAAAGTGCGGTCGACTTTGTTAAGTCAATTTAATAAGGTCGACTTAGAGTTGACCTTATTAAGTCGACTTAACAGAGTGGTTACCCTGAACCTGGACTTAGTAAGTCGACCTAACTGCCCATCAGTCAACTTAATAAAGTTGACTTAAGGGTTAATCCATGTCCAAACTGTGCTTAAGTCAACCTAAGGAGTCGACTTAAGGGTTAGGTCAACCTAACCGGCGGTTCTTACTAAGTCGACTTAAGCTTTCATTCAGTCGACTTAAGCAATTTCTTAAGTCGATTTAATGAAAGTCCAGTGTGGACAGGGAGTAATTTAGGTCAACTTAAGGCTACTTAAGTTGACCTAAATTGCTAGTGTAAACATACCCTAGAATCTGAACTGGAATTCAGAATTTTTCCATAAACTTTTATCTTTATAACAAGCCACATCAGAACGCTGAATCTGAAATCCTTGAAATATGCAGTGTTGAAACTCTAGAGGTACATTTTGAAGTGTTACTTCTGCTGTAATTCTGGCCTTGATTCTGCCATGTGCTGAGCACCTCCTCCGAGCTACCAAGCCTCTTTAACTGCTGTAGAAGTCAGTGGAAGCTGAGAGAGTTCAGCACTGGCAGAGCTGGGCTCTATAGCTCCAACTCGGCAGATTGTCCTTGTTCAGCAAAATACTTGATGATGCACCTAAGTGTCAGTATGTGCTCAAATTCTTTGCTGAGCAGGGAGAGATTAAAATACATGCTTAAATGTACTTTACTGGGCTGGAGTGTGAATGAGGCAAAGGCACAGAATACCAGTTTATAGGGCTTCTCTCCACTGATGGCCACAAAATCACCGTCATCAGATCGACTTTCCTGATCCACTGATCGGGTCTGTGAAGACTCACTCAGTTGATTGGGAAGCCAATCTATTGAGACCATCCCGGCAACTGGGGTAGCGCTAAGTTGAAGGGAGGACCCTCCCTTTGACAAAGCGCAGTGGACGTGACAGGCATAGAGTAGTCAAACTGAGATACACAAATTATTTTAAGTAATTTGTGTATCTCTGTTTGACTGCCGCCAAAAACAGCGGGCAGTGTAGCATAGAGTCAATTACACAATTTCATTAGAATCTTGAAATACGTTTTTTTTTCAGTCTTCTTTAAAAGTAAATGTGATTCCAAACTATGTAATTTGGATCCAGTATTTAATTTCCAGGGATTTGGATCTAGGGTTCTGTTTTGACCCTTCAACGAAAGAGGTGACTGATCAGAATCTGGGCCTGGACTATAAATATTTCACTGATATGAACGTATTCCAGAGATTAGTTTACCCTTAGAAGTTCCTTCTACATTTTATAAGTGTGACTATAACAAATCTCTGGGTCAAGTTATCAGACATTTTTCATTGAAAAAAGCAAGCCTAGTAATAGTGTTAGTAAGTTAAAATTTGCTCCAGGAAACAAAGCATCTTGTCCTTCCATACTCTCTCTATGTAGCATCACTACATACAGCACAGACACAGCAAAACTTTTGTTCCACTTAGCATGGCACATGATTGAACAGGATGTGATTTCTCCTGAATACCTTAACCTCTTGTCTGAAACAAGAATTACTTGCCATTTTTTAAAATCAATCTAATTGGAGCCCTGTCCCTGAAAAATAACACAAAATCTGCCAAGTTTCTAAATATAAAACATCATCCTTTAATTGCCACACTTGTAGAATTCACTCAATTTCAGCCTGCAAACAAAAATAAAATAATAACCCTAGGCCAATAAAGAAATTGTAATGCTGAATTATTCCCTCCCCATAATATTCTTCTGCCCTTCAATCAAGTCCACCAACACCATAATAAAGAAACCAAATTATTTTACATGTGTTGAACCCAACTCTCTTTTACCATTTCATGCAACAAACATCTTAAGTGTAAAAACCATCCAAAGCATTTCATTTTCTGATATCATACAGTCCTACAGAATGCTGTAGATGAAAAATACCCTCCTGTACCACCACACATCTGCCCTCTAAACAGCATGCTCCTTCAAAGTGTCCCAGGCTGCACACCCAGCAGTCACTCATATCAGTGCTGAAAATCTTGGTCTCAATATAGTCTTCCAATGCTAGATGTATAACATGAAACCTTCTGTGTAATGGATTAACTATTTCATGGCTGTCAGACCTTCGCTCCTGATTCTTTAAATATTATTTCTGTCTTTTATAGTATGAATTATTAAGCAACAGTGGCAGTTATGTTACTTAGACGGTAGTCAAATTTCGGGGCTCTGTAAGCAATCGATTGCAGCGAGATTTTTCTGTGATACAATCTTGTTTATTTACAAGGAAAGTACAAAGTCCTGTGTCTCTGAATGCAAAAGGAACCAAAAACAAAAAGGAGAAGTTTCTTAGCTTATCAGCCCCCAAGTCACTTTAATCAGAAACAGATTCAAATGCACTTTTTCTGGCTTTCTCCTCCAGGGTCACACTGTGCTTACACAAACGCCTGCATGGCTTTTTCTTGCCTCTTTTCCCCTGCCTCTCTCTCTCTTGTCTGTCACCTACCCAAAATGATATTAAGCCCAAAAGCTCCTGGGCGGGTTCATACACTTTGTTAGCCTTAAACAGGGATTATGTTTACAGTTATGTTAATTGAAGGGTGAGTTCACGGCTATCAAACAGAGTTTAAAGTAAACCCAACACTGGGCTGGCTCAATCCCCACTTCAACTGCAGAACTAAAGGAAATTTAACAAGAGGACTCTCCTCCAGCACAGCAGTGGGAGGAAAGCCCTCATACTACAGAATCTTGGTCTCTAGTTTTGCTTTGGGCCTCAAAAATCTGGATTGATTTTCTTTGCCCAATAGTTCATAGTTTCTTTTCCTTACTTGGTAGAGAAACCATAAGGATTTTATTAATGAATAGAACTCTAGTCTAATTATGCTGATACTCTATCTTTTGTTGATATATTTCAGCTGGACATCCAGAAAAGAATCCTTTTTGGATGGAGTGCTCCTCCATGAAGGGATAGGAAGTGCTTCAGAGGGAAAACCTGATGGTATTCCACTCAGGCTATGTCTACACTACATCATTTACTGTGGTGCAGCTGCACCGAGGCAGCACTTCTGACGAAGACAGTCTAAAACTGGGACAACTGTCCCATCAGCTTAGTAACGCCTGCTTCCACAAGGGGGGTGGGGGGAGGTAACTGTGTCAGCAGGAGAGGTTCTCCCAGTGACATAGCATGTCTACATCAGCTTTTTGGTAGATATAAATTACGTCACGCAAGAATGTAGATTACTCACACCCTATTGGTGCAAGATAAATTATACCGAAGTAGTGCAGACACAGCGTCAGGCTTGGGGCTAAAGAGCCATTTTTATATGCCACAGCTGCACACTTCTGTGTTCTCTCTTCCTTGGATCAACCACCTTTGGGAAGGTCCCACTTGAGAAGCTGAAGAGATGGATGGAGGATGGCAGTGCTGGCCATGCAAAGCAAAAAACCAAGAAGCTAATGGTTCAGTTTCTGAAGAGTCAGTGACCAAGAGCAATATACAACAGTGCATATATTAGTTACATCCACCTTGATTTAGCCTAAGTGTAAGGAGATGTAGTTCATTCATCAGCACAACTAAAGAATGGAACACTGCAGGTCATAGAAATAGGTTCTCATTCAAAAATTCTATTTCCCTTAGTGAATTCCCCAGTAAACGTCGTCAGATTACTCCTACAAGTCTCTGCAATTTCCTACTGTTTTTTATTGGTTTCTGCTTGGGCACCGGGAGTCCTGTGGAGATTTGTAGACCCATGGTTCTAGTCCAACACCTGTTGGAACTAGATGAAAAATTGAAAATAGAATTTCTGATAGAGTCTGTGATACAGAATGATGGGAGACCTTGTTGATTTTTCCTAAACCTCTGAATTATCCAGCAGCATACAGCTCCATTAAGAGTCACTTGTATGGAGTTAGTTCTTTAATCTACTCCCCGTGATGTCAATGACAGTGTTGACATGAATATCACTGGGAACAGGAGTGTGTCCTTAGAGGACTTGTCTACACGTATAATGGTACCGTGACACATCTGTAGCTATGTTGCTGTAGTGCTTCAGTGTGGATTCTACCTATGCTGATGAAAGGGTAAATCCATCTCCCCAAAAGGCAGTAGTTAGGTCAACAGAAAAATTCTTCTATTGAACTAACGCTGTCTACACAGGAACATAGGTTGTCTTAAGTACTGGCCTAGTTTTCTAATGTAGACTAGGCCAGAATCTTGTTGCCATTTTCAGTGCAGCAGTCACAAATCATCAGCATAATCCAAGCCAATCAGACAATGCAAGCACTTCTTGAAAGAGGACACTATAGAGAGTATATGCCTTGGACATGTAAAGATGTTAAATAGAGGGAACAGGATTTGCAGTAACTACATACCTTTTATGCCTCCTTCAGTTTGATGTCAGTGTAATTGGGTTTAAATCTTTGATGAGATGACAAACTTCAAAGGAAAGTCATTTTGATGTGCTCTAATGTCTGCAGGAAAGTTACTAAATATAAAGTGGTTTATAGGATAGGGCTGTAAACTTGACACATTGGACTGAGGATTCAGCCCAACATACTTCTCTTGTATAAATTACCCATGCTCAAGACTTTAAATTTAACAACATTGATATTTTTCTCTCAATTTCCTGGCTGTATTTTACTCACCGCCCATATCTTCTCCAACTGTTCTAGAGTACCAGTAACTGCTGGGAACATGGGCTGACCGTGGAGCATTTCAATCAATATACAGCCTGCACCCCTGCAAAAACGAAACATCAACTCATTCAAGTAAGCAACATGTATAGCAGCGGTTCCCAACCATTTTGCCTCGAAGGCCACAAATATAATTTTTACAGTCATGAAGGGCCACCAGTCTATTTAATTCAAATTAAAATTAATTAATTAAATTTCAATTAAAATTTAGTACTTAATTTAAATTAATTTCATTACTTAGATTTAAATCAAATTTTAATTTAAATATTTAAAATTTAAAAACATTTATTTAGTGAAAAGCAAATTAAAACTTAATTAAAAAAAAATTAAAAAGCAGTCAAAGTGGGTGCATGTGTAGTTGCTAAATCTAGAAAAAAAACCAAAACAAAAAAGAAATTGGCCACAGGTGCAGGCTATTAAATCTACAAAAGGCTCTTATTAACAGAGTCCCTGCTCCTTCCCTATGATGGGAAGCTGAGGGAGCTGGGACCAGGCCAGGCAGGAGGAATGAGCAAAAGTAGAAGCAGCAGCAGCAGCAGCCACCACCACCACCGCCTGGCGCCTGCTCCAGGCTGCGTACCGGACCCTGCTTCCAGCTAGCAGCCATAGCCTGGCTCCTGGGCAGTAAGCCGCTGCTGCAGCCCAGCTCCTGCTCTGGGCTGCGTGTGGGACACGGCGGAGCGTGGGCGGCCTCAGCCCAGCTCCCTGAGAGCAGCAGAGGAGTGCAGGCCAATTGAAAAAGCCCCATGGGCCAAAGGGTTGGGAATCCCTGATGTATATACATAGCTAAATAAAGTCTGTCCTCCAGCATGTTGGCCTGTGGCCTTGTCTACACTAGCATCTATGCTAGGTCAGCAAACTTTTGTCACTCAGGGGTGTGGGGAAAAAAAAACCCCTCAAGCAACATAAATTTTGCTGGCATAAGCGCTAGTATGGACAGCAATATGTTGGCAAGAGAGTATCTCCCACTGACAGAGCTACTGCTGCTTGTTTCGATGGTTTTATTAGGTGGGCGGGGGAGCTCCCTGGAAGCCATGAACTCTCTGTGTTCTTATTAAAGATAAAACTATTAGAGCAGCATTCTGACTACAAGGAGGGGAGGCAGTGGCGTAGCAAGGGTGTCCAGCCAAGCCCACATTTGTGCTCCCCGAGGTGCCCCACCTCACACCCTGCAGCCCCACATCCGGCGCCTCTCTGCAGCCCAGTGCCTGAGGGCTTGGCCTCCCTCCTCCCCTCTCCCCATCTCTATGACACTGAAGAAAGGACTTGAAGACTTTTGTGTTTTCTTTGCTAGTCTCACCTGACAAGCTGCCCTAAGTGCCTGCTGGGTGGATCAGTGGAAATTATGATTGCATCCTTCTGAGTGCTCTTCGAAAAAGGCTAGATACATCTACTATTAGTTGAGATATGGACACTCTAGTAAGTTTATATGGCCACAAATGTGATTTTGTGTAGTGGCCAGAGCAGGAGATTGGAAATCAGGCATTTGGGGTTCTGTTAGTAATTCTGGCACTACTTTGTTGTGTAACCTTGGCCAAATCACAAAACCTGTCTGTGCCTCAGTTCCTCCATCTATAAAACAGAAATATTAACTATCATCATTGAGGTGTTCTGAGATTTAAGTCACTATTTTAAAAAGAATTTTATTCTTTATAGTCTCCTTTCTGACTTGTACAACTTTGAAACCCCACTGATAGACTAAAAATCAGATCCCCTCTTTCAGTCCTGATGTTGTTGCTAATGGCTAGTCTACACTTAATACGTACAGCGGCAAACCTAAGAGCGCTTGTTTAGTGATGGATCAATGGGAGAGAGCTATCAATCTCAACGGGAGTCTCCCACCAGCATAGTGCTGTCCATACATGTGCTTCTGCTGGCAAAAGTTATGTTGCTTAGTGGTGTGTTTTTTCACACCACTGAGCAACAAAAGTTTTGCTGGAAGAGTGCTAGTGTAGACAAGGCCTAATCTACTAGCCACTTACTCTTTAGGTTCTAGTCTCCAGTGGATATGTGAAGAGGTTATCAACATAACTGCTGTTAAAGGTAATGAGAATTACATAGGGTAACGTCTCCAATGCACAGATGAGATAATATACTCCTTTGTCCTCAGATGATTAAGAATGTGATCAGAAATTGACAGCTGTGCTTCTGTGACATTTAAATATGTACTTTAAATGTTTAAATTTGCCTCAGTCTATATCTACATCCCCTCTCCTTTTTCCTTTTTTGCTTTTCTGTAGCCTTCTATGTATTTATTCTGGGTCCATTCCCATAGGAATAAGCTGTGCTTCTTCATTGCTGTCTCATGCAGGATGTTTCTAAAACCAACATTTTATTTTAAATATTTAGGAGAGTTAGACCCGAACACACACCAGTTTATTTTTCCTTTTCCTTTTCTTTCTTTCTTTTTTAAATTCCTGAATTTTTATTTTGAGGCTCCCTGCCCCTTCATATCTACAAGCTCCTGAAAGGATTTCTGTTTTGTAGAGCAACCTTTGGACTAATATGTGGAGATGAAGGGGTATGTCATACAGTGGGGAAACAAGTAGGTGGGATCAAACAGCAAATTCTTCCATAAGGCAAAAATGCAGTGGGGTACTTTACTACTCCATTTGTGATCATTCTATGTTTGAGGGCAGGAATCTCCTCTCAGTTGCACCCATTTTAAATTGGGGTAATTCCACATGTTTCACTGGGTTTTCCCTCTGATTTATACTAGTTGTAGAGGAGAATCAGAGCATGGCCCTTATGCTAATCTCACTTGCTATGGTGTAAATCAAGAGTAGCTCTATTGAAATGAATGGAGTTACACTGGTGTAAAATTGGGTGTCACTGAGATTAGCATTTAACTCACAAGAGTATGTTTCCTGCATTGTTTGGCTATTTCCTGGATTTTCTCTTCCACCTCTTGTTAACCAGATAGAAAAGACCTTCCTACCAACTCTAATATTAAATGATAGGAAGTGCCATCTTAAATACCTTAGTGGATTCCCTCAGGAAGAGGCCTTCTCCTGATGTTCACGTGGGGAGTAAAATAAGATACCAATTGCTGAAGTAAAATGAGATGTAAAATTTGGTATTAGATATTTCAATTCAAGTGGGTGAGTGTAATCAGGGCAGGTTCAGACAATGCTGCCAAATCAGTCACAGCAGCTCTCAATTCACCAGGGACAGGTTTCAATGCTAGTGTGATACTTGAGGCTCATGGTCCAGCTCCATCATGTGGTGCAGTGGTTCTCAACCACTGTGTCAGGACACATTACTGTGTCACCACACAATGGCAAGTGTGTCGTGGAAAGTCGAGGAGATGACTGGATTTGGCCTGGGGTTGGTGTGTCCTGTAAGGCAGCATATAGCAACCTAGTGTGTCGCGACCCGCAAAAGTTTGAGAACCACTGATGTGGTGTACAAGCTGCTGCTGGCGATCTCTGTGGTGATAAGAACTTGGGCTCTCTGACAATTCAGGATTTCTCTCTACCTCTTTATCATGGCACTGACAGAAATAATTTGTAGGTTTCCCCCCTCCTCCTGTTCAATGGGCAACCTATCTACTGTTCCCCTCATCTTCAAGTACAATTCCAGATCTGGATGCATTTCCTTTTGCCTTTAAACACCTTTGAGTGCCCTACCTGGCAAAGAGAGTAGAGAAATTTGAGGAGGGAGTGAGAAGAAGGTCATCTTCTGAATCTAGGGCCTTGCAATGGGCAGACCCCCATCACATGACCTCACAGGGCTGTATGAATCCGACTTGGGTATAAAGTTCCTGTAAGATTATATTGGGCACTGGGGAGTTTTGACTGAAAATAAGATACAAGCTTGGCTGGCAGTACTCACGAAAGCAGAAACTGCTGAAAGCCAACTCCCTGCATGCATAAAGAATTTTGTATTTAAAAAAAATTTCCCTGATGCTCAGTGTAATCTTCCTGAAACATTCTGTTAGTCTCCCTTAAGTCCCTTAATTGAATCTTCTAAAGTCTTGGAAAGAGAGAGAAGGAGAAAGAGAGGTTGAGAACAGATACTAAGAGATTAAAGAAGCTTTGTGAGTTAGTCCAAGAGCTAGTGAGCCTCCTTCTATATCTCTCTTAATCTATTCAAGAACCTATTCACTTTCCATGTGCCTCCCACTGACAATATTGCTGCTCACACACATTATGGATGAATTACCATAATGTTTTATTTTTTTATAATTGGTTTTTTTAAACCAAGGCTTTAACACCCACTGTCACATGCCATTGCTAAGAGCATTCTGACCTGACTTCATGTAAATTGCCATGTCCAAAAGAAGAGGATTTTTTTCTTTCTTCCTGATAGACAAGTAACATCTGTGTGAATTGACATTATTTCTTAATAGGTAAAAATTTAACTTAAATGCAGCCTACATCAAGATAAATGACTCTTTTTAGAGGAAGTCAGTGAATAGAATTCACATACTTTTCATTCTCTCAGCATGACATCTTTCTTAAAGGGAAACACTTTGAGTGCTATTATAAGGATGTGTTATAACAAAGGTGCTGGAATTTAGTGGAGTAGGGCTCAAAGTCCCTTATGCAGTGTAGTGCTGGATGAAATCTTTACAGACAAGCCCTTGTATCCTATGTGGTACATTAAAGCAAAATTATGCAGCAAAGATCCTGGCTTTGTATAGCAGGAATCCTTGGTTTGCATATTTAAAGTGATAGGACAGTAGAGTGGCCCCCAGGCTAGCATGGAGCAGGAGGACAAGCTGGCACCAGGAGGTGTCAGCCTCGTTCACCTCCATGCTCTGCTAGGCAAGCAGGCAGGCATCCTCTTCAACAAGCAAAAGTCCTTGAGGGGCTATGGGTAGTTTGGCTAGGGAGGAAGCAATAGACCAAGGGCTGCGGAGAGAAAGAGAGAAGGCATTACAATTTAAATTTTCCTTGGAGCTGAGAGCCATTATAATAGAGATACAGATTATTTTATTCATTTAAAATGTGATGCAATCAAGTGGTAGTAGCTATGGGGAGGAGAATAGACTTTAGACCTCCCATTCTCAGGCTCTGCCCTCTTCTAGACCCAGGCTGCCAGAACATTCGATAAGCCTTATGCTGTTGGAGAAGGTACCTGCTTTGTGGTGCTGGAGTTCTGCTGGCATGCACCTGCTAATGCAAGTCACCCCATGCTTCTAGAAGGTTTGGTCTGCCTGTTAAGCTCCTGCTCAATCCCCTCCCGCAAAGGGGAGGGGGACTTTGTTCCTATTGAGGTGCTTGTCCTTGCAGAGCTGTTGAGCTCTGTAAAGACAGGCAAAATATCACGCACAGATATGATGGAGTTATGAGGTATTAAATGATGGAGTTATGAGGTATTAACTGGCATCTAAGGATGAAAGTGAGCGGTAGCTTACACAGCTGTGTAATCATATAGAACATGGGCTTTGTCTATTTTAACTGTGAAGTATATATAGGAAATGACCAGTAGTGTCAAAGATGAGGTGTCACAGAAAAAAAATAATCTCAAATATCCTTACAACTCCAAATCCCGTTAAGAGCTCTTTGATTGGCCAGGGCTGTATTTTGCTATCAGTATTGAATGATAACACAGCATCAGACAATCAGCTACTTCCAGAATAATGGATGTTTTCATTAGCATAGTCTTTCTACCCAAAGATTTGAAAAGGTTGGTGAACTGAGACCCATGACACTTCTGTGAGATATAGCGGTGAGATACAAGAACAGCATTCCTGCCTTCCTGAAAGCACAGCTCCTGATGTTTGCCACTTCCAGGAATCCAGAAGTAAAACACAGCACTCTTACTGCTCACAGGCCTTTACACATCCTTCCATCTACATCTACTCACACTTGGATGACTCAGTTTTAGTCATCTAAAGAAGAGGCAAATGATAGTTCGGTTTCCTTGAGAGATACCAAAATGTGTCAAAGTTGGTTTCTCACCAAATATCCAAATCAGAAGAATAATTAGTGGCTCCAAGTAGCACATCAGGAGGACGATACCAGAGTGTCACTACCTCAGAGGAGTATGTCTGACTGGGGATGGACTTGGCACGAGCAAAACCTGCCAGCATAGGAAAAACACATATCCAGTTACACTTCAATGTCTCTTTGTAACTGATTGTCACATGCCAGTTCCATTTGCCTGACCTAAGCCTATGACTTACACTTCCCTGCATTTATTTTCCTCCCATTCTGTAAGATCCCCATCTTCAAAGTATCTGGCGAAGTGGGACTTTCCCCCCACGGAAGCTCATGGGATAAATAAATTTGTTAGTCTTTATAAGTGCCACAGGACTCCTTGTTTGTTGGACAGTAGCTGAGTCCTAATAATCAGAAGAACAGTTTTCTTTTCTGTTGCACTTTTCATCCTAAATGATCCCAAAGCAATTTACAATAAATATATACATACAAAACATGTGGAATGCAGGCCAACCTGATCAACCAATATGCTGTATTCTGTAAACAGTGAGGAGGAGAAAAAGATATTTTGGCTGAAGACACTGGGGGAAAGCCATGCACTTAAAAAAAAGTGCCACTGATTTTTATGCAAAGCAAAAGGATAATGACTTCTAAGAACTCTCCATTTAAGGACCCACTTATCATTAGCTTTGCGGTGCTCTATATATCTCTTTCAGAAAAATAGAGAGAACAAGCAACTTAAAGATATGCAGGACACATATTTTAAAATGTTAATTTTGGAATTTGTATGATATACTAACTTGTGTATATATAACATGTATTTAAACACATACACATATATATAGCCTTTTCAGTGTCTTTAAGGCACTTTGCCCATTGAGGGCTTGTCTGCACTCACGCTTATGCCGGCAAAGCTTCTGTAAATCAGGGGTGTAGTGTGAACCCCCCATTCTCCTGCTGAGGGATGTACATTTTACTAGCATAAGCATTAGTGTACTCACGTTATGTCTCCTGCCAACATAATAAAACCTTCTAAATGAGCAGAGGTAGCTATGTCAGCAGAAGAGCTCTTCTGCTGACATAGCGCTATCTACACACATCGCTGAGTGACAAACTTTGTCCAGCATAAGCATGAGTGTAGATAAACCCTGATTAAAAACTATGGGTATTGCAAACCTTTGAAGAGCTTGAGACAGCTGCCATTTTAGAATGAACAAACACCTGGCCTTCAGAATGTTTCTTTCCTTTCTAGTTCCTGCAAAATGTGACACTCTCTACTCACTGCTCAAAACGACATGAATCTGAAGTGCAGGATATGCCAGAGCCAGTTCTAGATCAGGGAGGAATAAAACAGAGAGGCAGATCCACAGGTGGTGTAAAATTGCCATAGTTCTGTGGAGCTATGACAATTGACAGCAGCTGATAGAGTTGCCAGCTCTCCAGGATCGTCCTGGAGTTCCCAGGAATTAAAGATTAATCTTTAATAAAAGACTATGTCCTGTGGTGAGACCTCCTGGAATACATCCAGTCAAAACTGGCAACTCTACCAGCTGAGGACCTGCCCCAAAATATTGTGATACTCTGCAGGGCTGGGAAAAGGAAGACATACCACTAGAGAGCTGAAAAGCCTTCCTTCCCACAGATCTGAAGCATTTGATCTGAATTCTCAATTACACTAAGGCCCTTTTATACTGCTGTAGGTTGGCCTTTAAGAATGATGCTCCGGTTATGTAAAAGGGCCATAAAGGGGTATAGCTGCCAGAGGGGATTAAAGAGGCCTTAGTGTAAAGGAGAATGCAAGGCCTGTTTGTAGCCCTGTTAGATCACAAATGATCAGCCCTTAAAAAACAAGACATAATGGCTATGTCTACACTTGCAAGTTAGGTCAACTTAAGGAGGCTTAAGTCAGACTAACTTAGTTCCTGTCTACACCAGGCTTTCATTAAGTTGACTTAAGAAATTCCTTACGTCGACTTAATGAAAGGTCAGGTCGACTTAATAAGAACTGCTGGTTAGGTCAACCTAACCCTTAAGTCCACTTTATTAGGTCGACCTAAGGGCAGTTAGGTCGACTTACTAAGTTCCCGTTCAGGGGATGCACTTTGTTAAGTTGACCTAATAAGGTCAACTTTAGGTTGACTTAAAGTCGACCTTATTAGGTCGACTTAATAAAGTCAACCTAACTTTTTGTAGTATAGTCATAGCCAAATATTTTTATACAAGCTATTTTAAAAGTTCCTGAAAGTTTAGTTATATGTTTTTCTCTATACAAAGTCTGTATCATTGACTGTATGTAGCTGAGGCAAATTGGCTATATAGGAAATATAGAGAGGAAGGGTAATAAAATTGCTGCCAATTAAAATAAAAGGTAAAATTTGAACATTTCTAACAATTTTTACCTGAAAAACGTGGCATATGGAGAACATGCGATGGTGTGGAATGAAGGTTTTATTAGCACACGTTTGGGATGACCCGCATAATTCAGTTTTGGCAAAGCCAGTTCATAACAATACATCATAATCTATTCTGTATGCCACATATTTTATGTAGGGAATGATTCTCATTTTCCTAGAACAAGTCTTATACTATTGTAATTGCATTGTTTTAAACAGTTACTTCCAGTGTATACCAGTATATGGAGAGGTGTATCAGATTTACAGATTGGCCACTGAAGTGCTTTCCTTAAAGTGCAGTGAGAGGGGTTGTGCTCACATTCCCGTAAGTGGCTTTGGATACATAAATATAAGTATATGAAAACATGGCTCTTAGATGCACTAGCTGTTGTTAACAGGTAGTGACTCACCAAAGTCAGCTAATTTGAGTTCACCCAGGCAACTGATGAGCAAGTTTTGGGGTTTCAGATCACGGTGAAGGATGTGTTGTTGGTGGATATAAGCCAGACCTCGCAAAAGTTGGAACATGAAGAGCTAAAAAAAACAAGCAATAAACTTAAGCAGATTTGTGGGGGTTAGCATCAATATATTAACTCTGAATGTCAGGGAAACTTTTAAAATGAAACAGTGCAAAAGGGAGGGAGAAATCAGTAAAAATCTTGACAACTAGTTAAGCAATGGTACAGGCTGAGGAGAAAGACTAGGAAATTGCAACAATAAAAATTATGGACTCTTTGATAGTTAAACCAGCTGATGTTTATATGCTTCCTCCCAGTCTCCATGATGCTTTCAGTATGTTATACTGTGGCAGTTAAGAGGCTGTCACTCTTCATATCCTAAAAGGACATTTCTGTGACAGGCTGCTCCCCAAATCCAGTCTGGTGTGCTGCTATGACCGCTTGAACCCCACTCCTGAACCCCAATTTACCCCGCTCTGCTGGGTGACCGCTCACTCCTGAGTCAGTCCACACCAGCCACCAGCGTGTAATTGGTCCCAGGCAGTGGGTGTAAATCCACTAGCCACACAGGCGTTGGTTCCCAAGCAAGCACACCCAGCCTCAGACACTACACTGGGAGCCACTGCCTTACAGGGATTGGGACCCACTCCCAATCACCTTAGTCTCCAGTCCGTCCACTTAACAAAGAAGTGGATTGTGCCCAGCCTCCCACATCCACACCCTCTAAAGACCACACAGCTTTAGGTAAAACAACTACTAGTTTATTGATCAGAGTCTGATTTCAAGTGAGAATATGGCCAATCATGGCAGCAACATGTTACAAATGAGTCAGGAGTGACCACCATCAAATAAAAGGTATAAACCGCATACTACTCTAACATCTTCACCTAAACTAACCTCAGAGTCCAAGATTACGCACATGGTGTTTGGCTGTCTGATGTCTTGCAGCCATTCTCTGCCTGTTCTTAGGCAGGGCCCCGATCTTGCTTGAGGTTGGTTGCAGGATGGTGTCTTCTCAGGCTGAAAGCCTGCAGCTTCTCCCTCCTCACAGTCTCTGTGTCTTTGTTTTAACAAACTGCTGACAGCCCCTCCCCTCACTATCCTGTTGTGAGATTCTCTTCACTTCTACCTGAGCAGGGGAGGGCATTAGCATTCCCTTTGATGTGTAAATCTTCAGCC
>ML685817.1:2935935-3004591 GCA_007922175.1 Pelusios castaneus | reverse complement strand
TTATACAGGTCACGCCCAAGGGCTGCACAGATGTGCATTCCGTCACAATTTCAAAAGCTTTTCTTTTCTTTAAAATCTGATTGTTTATTTTAGGAGCAAAGATGACGTAAGACTTCCCAAGGCACAGACTCAGCATCTGCAGTGTCAGATGTCCTGGTATTGGTGTGAAGGAGACACCTGAGTGAAAGTAGAGGAGAAAAAACAACAAAAGAAAAAAGGGAGAAGAGAGAAGATAAATGAAAGATGAAATAAAGAGAGGGCCTGATTCTCAGTACACTGGCAATATAAAATGATCTTAAAGTAAATGAGAATTAGGCCTAGAACAGGGTCTGAAAAGGCATAAAGGTTAGAAAACAACACATTGCATAAGTTATTTTCCTTCTCCAGAGGGGAAATGCTTTGTTTCTGGGATCTTTCCTTTAGACTACCAAAGAAGGTGACATCCATGGGTATCTTTCCTAGTGGAAAAGAGGCCCCCCCAAAAAAGGAGAAAAAAATTCAGATATAGAATAATATTTTGCATTTTTATAGCATCTTCCATGTGAGCTCTCAAAAATTGCTTTACAAGGATGAAAGAAACAAGCTATGCGACAGCCTCCTGAGTGCTCATAGTAAATCACTTCGCAATTTTCCAATCTCTTTATCAATGAGGAATCAAAACATCTAAGCAGGGCATCTGACTGGTGTTTACTGATGCAAGTGCCAGTCAGGACATGTTAGGGTTTATTTAGGTATTTTTACAAGGATTCCTAGTGGCATAGCATTTGGTGTGGTGCACTGCACCGACCCATGGTTTCCTGGAAGTAGAGACATCACATCATGTGACTGTTTCCCACACATTTCTGAGATCTCTCTTGTCAATAAAGGTTCACAATAATTTTGGAATTGTAATGGGTGAGGACTGAGCTCGACAATCACAGCTACTTTAGGAATTACATTCCAATGAATTATGTCTCCATTCTGAATTGTAACAATTAAAAAATGTTAGAATAGGGGCCATTTGCTCATTCAGTGCTCTATAGGAGAGTAGAAATGGCAGGATATGAACCTTCTTTTCCTACATTATTTCAATATACACTAAATATCTTCCTTTTTTAGCCCATTGCAGTTAGTGACAAAACTCCTCTTTAGTTAATGGAACCAAAATTCAATGTTAAACATTTCTGATATTCTGAAATGTTTCTGATATTTAACATTTATGTTACATTAGTATTTAAAGTCCTGACTGCGATCAGAGCATCATTGTTCTGGTTGCTGTACAAACATAAAGGCAGACATGGTCTGTGCTCCAGAGAATTTGCAACTTGCCGTTTTGTTTTAGAATATGAATATAATAAAGATTTTGTTAAAAAGTAGAACTGTGCCAAAGCCAAAACACTGGCTCTTGGGCACCTCTAAACTTAGAGGGTATTTGAAATCCAAACAAGGCTTCAGATAAGTCTTTATTTTTTAGGATGGCAAAAGATTTAGAGGGTGTTGACCCCAGGATTCCCACCAGAAAGAATGCAGTTTAATAATTTTATTAATGATCTGGGAAAAGAGACGACCAGTAAAGTGGCAAAATCTGAAGATAACAATTATTTAAATTAGTCAAGTTGGGAAAAGACTGAGAAACTTCAGTGGGACCTAACAAAGCTGGGAGAGCATGACAAATGAAATTCATTGTTCACAGATGTAAGATGGGGCACATTGGGAGGAGTTGTTTGAATTATACACAATGCTGGGTTCTAAATTAACTGAAACCACTCAGGAAAAAAGACATGGGCATTCACTGTGGACATCTCAATGGAAACCACTTCGCAGTGTGCAGTGAAGGTCAAAAAATCTAACAAACTGTGAGAATGCATAAGAAATGGTATTGAGGATACAGAAAATATTACAGTGCCCTTATATAAATTAATGGTACACTCTCACTCATGTTCACTTGTTAGTCAACCTACCTCAAAAAGATACAGTAAAAAGAGGAGTGGGGGGATTCTGGCTAGGTCTACGCTGGCGGTGAAATTTTGTGGCAGTCGACAGGGAGTTATGCAAGCTACACAAAGTAGTTTGCATAACTCCCCTTGACTTTGTAACTTCTATTCTACGTGCTGTCTCCACTAAACTGCACTGATGGGAAATGCGTTCCCATCAATGCAGCGCTAGATCACCTGAGGAGGTGGTTTTATTAGATCGAGTTCCAGATCAATTGATCATGTCTTTATTGACAATCTAACTGAATAAATCGATCTGATGGCGGCAATTTTCCCACCATCAGTGTAGACCTAGCCCTAGAAAGTTTAGAGACAAAGACCATTCTATATTAGAAGAGACTGAGATTTCTGAGTTTTGAGAAGAGATTGGAGGGAGGGGAATTAATAAAGACATACAAGATGTCATTGAGGCCAAAAGCTGAAAGCCTTTTTGAATGGTCAGAAAACTGGAGTGGGGTTTTTTCAGCCTTTAATTGAAGTGTGAGTAGGTTTCAATTTTTAACAACTACTGTAGATCTTTTCTCCCATCTGTTTGTTAGGTACTAGAGATAAATAGCTATTAGCAAAAGATTTAAGATGTTTAAAGCACTGCAGCATTTTACAGTGACCCTTCATAATGAAATATAAATACTGAGTTCATGATTTAAGGGAACTCACCATGACATTGTGAGCGTGAAGTCCTCCAGGATGCTGTGCCATATACTGTGCCAGATTTGTGTGCTAAATAAGTGTGGAAGGGAGAAGGAGAAAAGACTTAAAGCAAAGCTGCAGGTGAATCAACTCAGTCTAGGGAAGAGAGACTAGGATCACACTATGACATCAAATCCACAGATCTCTTAGCCACTGGTACATATAATGACAGTTACTTTTTTGTGATTGAAGAACAATATACAACAAAGGTGGCAACATTTTTTCCCCACCTTGGAATGAAACACTTAGGCCTTAATCCAATACAGCACTTAAACACATCCTTGAAGTTAAGCACATGCTTACATGGTATGCCAAATAGGCCTAGTTAGCATGGTGGCTCATCCTAACAGTTTAACACTTGGGGCTACAAGTTGTCAGAATTCATCAGAAAAATTGCAGTAAGAGGAAACCTTGGTTTATGTATTTTCCTGCTTGTTTAATGGGTCTCTTTGTTGATTTTTACCAAAACAAATGCTGAAATTAGGGGACTTGTTGAGTGAGATCAGTGGTGAGAGAAACTGTGGCTCAACAGCATATTTTCATATTTGGGGTCAGGAAGGAATTTTCCCCCAGGGCAGATTGGCTTGGGCTCTGGGGGTTTTTCGCTTTTTTTGCACAGGGCATGGCTCACCTACCAGTGAAATCTCTGTATCTTAAAGTCCTTAAATCATGTTTTAAGGAGGTAAATAAATCAGTCATAGGTTGGTGGCCTATTGCTGGAGTGGGTGGGTGAGGTTTAGAGGCCTGAATTTTTCAGGAGGTCAGACTAGATGATCGTACTGGTCCCTTCTGACCTTAGAGTCTACGGGTGCATCTACACTTAGAAATTATGTCGATTTAAGCTTGCTTAAATCGACTTAATTTAATCCGCGTCTACACTACACTTTTCTTAAGTCGACTTAAGCAAGCTGCTTAAGTCGACTTAAGGAAAATAAAGTCGACTTAATGAAAATTAAGTCGACTTTATTAAACCTCCTTTTAATTCGACTTTAGGCTTAAGTCGACTTCCTAAAGTTGACTTAAGCCAGTGTAGACCTGGAGAAGCCCTAAGTCGACTCTAAGTCGACTTAGGGCTCTCCAGGACTCCCCCACTGCCATCCCTGCTGGGGAGGGGCACAGGGGGAGCCTGGCATGCCCCCCCAAAGGGCAGGGCTCTGCCCCTATGCCCTGCCAGGGTCCTTGTCCCCCTTTGCCCCATTGTACCCAGGTACAATGGGGCAAAGGCTGAGCCCCCTGGCACCGGGCAAGGGGTGCCCCCCTGCCACCGTGGACCTGCCCAAGGTCCCCCTAGCCCCTAGAAATCGACCTAGGTGTCCAGTGTGGATGCTCTAGGTCGACTTTGTAAGTTCCCCCCCTAAGTCGACTTTAAATTTAAGTGTGGACATGCTAAGTCGACTTAGCTAAAGTTGACTTAAATTTACAAGTGTAGACATAGCCTAAGATTCTATGATTCATCACCTTATCATAGCAGCAATGAAAGAAATCAGTTTCTGTCAGTGCAGTGCAAACAGGATGTGGGGTGGGACTCTTCCTGAACGTGACTGTCACTAACGGTAGAAAGGAAGCAAGAATAGCCAAGCCATATAGACCAAGAAAGTCAGACTAACAAGAGTGAAAGCACTAATCACTGTAATGAAATTGTTCCTAACGCCTTCCTTTTATACTGCTATACAATATTAACATTCATTGTATTATCACCAAGTCTCTTCCTGAGCTTCATAACAAACTAGCAAACGAACAACTCACCATGTACTCGAAGACAAATGTCAGAGTGTCCTTTGTCCGGATAATGTCGTGCAGCAGCACAATATTGGTGTGTTTCAAACTCTTGAGAAGAGAAGCTAGTGAAATAGAAACGAAGGAATGAGTCCAAGAGCTGCTGTTGGCAGCAAAAGTGGCACATTTATGGCCTGGGCTGTATATGACTCTATCTGGAAAACATCGCTAGGCCAGATACACTGAAGCTGAGGGAGGGAGTTTTAAACAATGTCTTCATGCACCAGTCTGACCCCTTGTACTGAAAGAGGGATTTCATCCTAAAGGAGAGAAGGCAACATCGTCACCACTTGCCCTTTCTCATGGTTCTGTGAGGAGATATGCTGATTCGGCACATTCTGGGTCTTCCCAGACATGTGGGAGGGGCCACCCAATTGTTGGGCAAGGTTGGCCGTGTGCGGATGACGGCTTGCAGCTGCTTTCTAGAACCGCAATATCTCAGGGTCCGGTATCTATGCCAGTTTAAACGTGTGTAGAAGCTAGTTGCTAGGCAGGATTTTTTAGCCAGTTATTGTTTTTGAAAAGTATATTGGTTAATTCTCAGACCTTAATGTGCCACACGGTTGTTCTCTTAGGAGTGCCAGGAGTACAGTTATCAAGTGAACAGTAACTCAACTGCATTTATACAACTTCAGCATGTTTTTATTGTTGCTTAACCAGCTGGCATTGCTACTGAAATTATACAAACCCCCCCAGACTCAACTCCCCTCTGGCCATGCCTTAGGAATGCTAATAGTAGGGATGGGCTAGAGCTGACACTCTCATGAGAATCCATAGTCTCTATTTAAGGCAACGGTGCCTTAGGCTTAAATAGGGACTACGGATTGTTTTTCTCATTACAACAGGTGATTTGACCTCGCCTTCCTCTAGATGCTGTTCCCCAGTGTTTGAATCTAAACAACTGCTTTGATTTGCTGTAACAGTCTGCCCTGATCCTATGACTTACACTTCCCTGCATTTATTTTCCTCCCATTCTGTATATTCCCCAGCTTCAAGCATCCGACGAAGTGGGATTTCCTCCCATGAAAGCTCATGCAATAAATAAATTTGTTGGTCTTTAAAAGTGCCACAGGACTCCTTGTTTTTTTTTAAAAGATCAGTGACTCAGCCACCGGACTCACAAGCCACATGTGGCTCAAGCACTCTGCATTGAGACTCAAGGGAGGCATCACATAATGTCCTGACTAGAGCTAGGGAAAATTTTACAAACCTTTTTTTGCTGAAAAATGTAGATTTGGGTTAACTGAAAAATTTAACAAATTTGTTGAATTAATCACATTGTTTTGGTTGGGAAAATTTTTTTTTAAAGGTTCAAACATTTTTGTTGTGACATTTTAGAAATAAAATATTTTATGTTTTTATAGGAGAAGAACTTTTTGATTCAAATTTTGTTTCAATTTTATATTTGTTTTAAACAATAGTAAAACAAAACCCCGCAAAAATTAAACAAAATTATTTGTTCAAACCGAAACACTGGGGTTTTTTTTATTTTTGTGTTTGCCAAAAATTTCAAACAAGATTCATTTTGTGTCAAACTGAAATCAAATATATTTTGATTTGTTTTTATTTGGCCACTGAACCAGAAAATCAGTACTTTTCAAAGCTCTGCTCCTGACACTGGGGAGGTTAGCTCCAGGTGTAAAAATACCAATATAAAACGAAACAGAGACAGGTTAAATCTTTATGTTGGTAGCCATCTTAGGTAGGTAAAAACATCTGGCTCATAGTTATAATTTCTCCTGTAATGTGCCGATCTGTGCTGATGACAGCAGTACATACTACTATGAAACAAGCTCATAATAACACATCTTTCCATTCTGAGGTCTTGACTGCCTGGCACTGCAAAGACGGGCTGTCAGGGAGAGACTGCACAAAGTTTCATCACTAAAAGTCCCTGTTTAGGAGATAGTCACAGTGTACATCTACACAGCAAATAAGAACCCACTGCTAGCCTATGGCAGCTGACTCAGGCTCAGGAGCTCCAGTAGGGGGCTGTTCGACTGCAGTGTAGACGTTCCAGCTTGGACTGGAGTTTGCGCTCTAGGGCTAGGTCTACACCTGAAAAGTTAAGTTGACTTTGTTAAGTCAACTTAATAAGGTCGATTTTAAGTCAACTTAAAGTCCACCGTATTAAGTTGACTTAACAAAATCGACTTAACTTTTCAAGTGTAGACATAGCCGCTTTTCGACCTTTTTAAGTCGACTTAATAAGGTCGATTTAGGCGCTAATCCCTGTTCACACTGGCTTAAATTGACCTAATAAGGTCAACTTAAGTGTTAAGTCGACCTAAAACAAGGTGTTAGTAAGTCGACTTAATTTTTCCTTAAGTCAACTTAAGGAAATACTTAAGTTGACTTAAGGAAAGCCAGGTGTGGACAGGGAGTAAGTTAGGTCAATTTAAGCCTCCTTAAGTTGGCCTAACTTGTAAGTGTAGACGCACCCTAGGACTCTGCAAGATGGGAGGGTTCCAGCTGTAACCTGAGTCCCAGGATCCAACTCAGCTGGCACAGGAGCCCCAGATTTTTAATTGCAGAAGCCTCACTCAGTGGCCTTGCTCTGCCTGAGGCTTGAGACAAAAATAGTTTTCCTAAAGGAGAGGGAGGGGAAATGAGGTAGCAGAAGTTGCTCTGGACCTCAGATCCCAGGAGCTCCTGGAGATTTGGGGCCCAATTCTTGCAGTGAATCAAATTGTGCTTTAGTGCAGGACACCAGGAGGTCAATAATCAATAAAGGTGGCCTTTTGGGACTCCCTGATTCCAGGGCCTGCCAAGGGTTGGTTAAGGCCTTGATATAACAGAGCAGCCACAGGGTCCTCTAAATTATTCTTGGCTATCTACATAATGAACCAAGTTACTTGAGCCACATCCCTTATACTGTGCAACTACACTAGCTGTATGCTACCGAGTGATTGCCCTGTGTGAATCTGTGACAGCTGGCCAGATCTTGTGGGTTTCTAGTCCCTTTGTACCATTGAAGCAGCACAGAGGATTTGTAGTGAAACGGAGAATCAGGCCTATTGGTCCTGAGTTAGGCGCAGTGCCTTTGAGACGACTCAGTGCCTTTCAACGGGTGCATCTCCAGTATCCCCCTACTGGGGCATTACAGCCACAACAGAACCTTAAGGATGTTTAATCCTTTTGAGGCTCTCTAAGATAAATTACCTCTTTGGCTGTTAAGTGTGTAGTGCCACTCCTCTAAGGTAACATAGAGTGCAACATGTTAATAAATCTAAAGCTTTGTTTAATGACACTTGCACGGCTGACTTACATTGTAAATTTAAGATGTCAGATGTCACAAAGCTCAATAAAGCACAAAAGAACTATTTAAAATAGACTCTTCATAGAAGCACTCTAGTTTTATCTGAGTGTATAGAAGTTAAGGGCTCTTGGCATTTCATTTAGGGTGCCTCAAATAAACAGCACACCCTAAATTTTGACTATATGATCTTTTGAGCAAAGAAGTAGCACCAGAATTTGCAGCAGGTAAATTTTAGAGGGATTCTCTTCCAAAGCTTATCATACTGGTAGGTTCTTTAAGTACATAGAAAAAAATCCACAGCAAATGATCCTATTTTGTGCACCAGTGACCCCATAATATGAGCTTCAATGCAAATAGGGACAACTAGTATCCCCCTCTGCTTTCACCTAGAATTGGTATAAAGTGTCCACCCTACCTCTGGTCTCATTTTGATGGCTGTAAACATGAAGTAGTTCACTGACTTCTCTGCAGTTTCTCTGGATTTAGACTGGTGTAAGTGAGATCAGAGGTTCGCCCTCCTTCTCTATTCTATGGTGGTCCTATGAATCTGGGACATCTTGTCTCCCCCTGCATACCACTAATCTAAGCACTGAAAAAAGTCAACCCCAGCTTTGAAGTGCAATACTAAGTGGAACTATAAAACGGGAGTGTCATGACCCCTTCCATTTACAGATCTTACTTATATTAGACCACAGACTGCAGAAAGGTTACATATTTCTCCTTCCATTTTCCTCAGTGTAAAAAAAAAAACACAAACAAACTAGATTATGGTTCCTTTGAGATTTTATAGCATTCTCAAAAGCAGCCTTAATGGTAGATTAAACAGACAGTTTGATAAGTTGTGTTTTAGGGTCATCTAAACCTGTAAAACAGAAAATCAGGAGCTTAAACAAAGATATAAAGGAAAGAAGCCAAGAAAGCTGCTCTGTGAGGTCTCATGTTGAAAAATGTTTTGTGCCCTGTTGAAATGATATATTTTCCCAAAAGTCAATTGTATCTAATAATGTCTGTCCCCCTCAGACTGGAATTTCTGATGCGCCTGATAATCAGCTGCCATCAATATGATAATCTCTTACATACAAAATCTATGTTAAAAGATCATCAAGGTTGCAAAGCCATCCCCCATGGTCATGTGCATTATGACATATAATTATATGACCACATACTATTTTTTTTCCACAGGCAGCCTTGTCTAGTGATTAGATTATGGCTTTGATTGTCAAGAGATTTAGGTAGTAGTCTAATCTCTGCCACTAACGTCCTGTGAAATTTTGGGTAAATCACTCAGTCTCTTTGGGTATGTCTAAACTTGAAAAGCTAAATCGACTTTGTTAAGTCGATTTAACAAGGTCGACTTAAGTCAACTTAAAGTCGACCTTGTTAAGTCGACTTAGAGAGTCTACACCAGAAACTTAAGATGACTGCCTGCGTCCACAGTGGCAGGTACTAGGTTGACAGAGAGCCGCACTGGGGAAAAGGATGCCACGGCTCCCCTGGAGAAGGGAGCCGTGGCTCGGGGGAAAGCCACAACTCTCTTCTTGCCAGGGAGCCAAAGCTCCCTTCTCCAGGGGAGCTGTGGCTCTCTTGTCCCGGGGAGCTGTGCACGGCTCCCTTCTCCCCAGCCCTAGGTCGACTTAACTAGTTAGGTCCACACCGGCTTTAGGTCGCCCTAACGAGGGGAAGTTATTAAGTCAATTTAAGGAAGCGCTTAAGTCGACTTAATGAATGCCAGGTGTGGATGCAGCATTCTGTAGGTCAACTTATGCGTCCTTAAGTCGACCTAAGTTGCAAGTGTAGACACACTCTTGGTACTTCCGCTTCCCAGCTGTAAAATGCTTAGTTACAATACTTACCCTTTTAATAAAGCACTTGAGATCTTCATCAAAAGTGTTACTGTATTATTAAAGAATAACGGTCAGCTCATATTTGTTTATTGCTATGGAACTTTTCAATTATCTATGATTATTGATTGTTATTTATTATTTACATTATTGTAACACCTATAGATTAGAACTTATGCTAGGCACTGCTCAAAGACGTTAAGAAATGATGTCTGCCCTGAAAAGTTTGCAGTCCAAATGTAAAGACAGATAAAGGATCCAAGAAAGGATGTATAACTTATTATTCTTGTTTTATGGATGGGGACCTGTGGCCCAGAGAAGTTAGGTGATTAAGTGACACACAAATCAAACACAGATCTCTTGAGTTCTGCTGCAAAGACTTAATCACAAAACCAGAGTTCTGCTTGTTCCTAGACCTATCAGTGGCAACCAGAATTACACAAACGCTCATAATGAAGTAGAAGCAGGGGAGTACAGCAGTCAAGAAAATAAAAAGAAGTTAGGAAGTTGCCATATATGAAGGTTTTAAATTAAAGTGTTCTTGAAAAATGATGTACCACTCTCTCTTCAATATTTTGATTGGCTACATGTCCTTACCTTCCCTGATGGCTGTGAAAGGCACTCCTTCCTCTCTCTCCAGATTGATAACTTTCAAGGCCACCAACTGGCCATTTATTCTAAGGGTGAGAGTGAAAGGACATCAATGGACTCAGAAGGTACCCATCAGTACCTAACATACCAACTGATACTAACTTCTTGTTACTATTCTGTGATTTTCCAATAAGCATTTAGGGCTCTGTACCAATTCTACCAAGATCATGCACAACACAGCTATGAAGGGACATCAAAGGTGATTCTAAACCACCTAAATGGCACCTCTGATTGGGCAGATTGGTAGTCATTTGGGCCCTGGGATGGGTTAGAATTGGCTAAAACAGATCCCTCGTAAGAACCATTCTGCTGGCTGGGTATCAATGGAACATATGCATTCCTATTCTCCCACTTTCACATGTCATGTCAGTTCTCATGTGTCAGAATACACCCTTCTTACCTCCAGGCAGCCACAACATCCCTCCCACACTGAGGACTTATCCAGCTTCACACCCTCTGAAGAGTCTGCTTGCCAGGGGAATCCTGAGCTCCTCCTTTGGAATAGCTTTAAAATGACTTTGCACAGCTCTGGTAGGGCAAAGCCCCACTCAGGGGACCTTAATCTTAGCAAATATGTTCTCTGATAAACTTAATGTGGGCCTCACAAGTGTATATAATATCCCAGTAAAGGGAAAACAAAACTTTCTCATTGCCCCTCTCTCATTCTGAATATTCAGAATCTTCTAATTTCAAATTCATTCCAGGAAATCTGGTAGTTCTACTGGTTTCAGTGGATTAAACGAATAGCAAAATGGCAGGAAGCTTCCTCTATAACCTGCTCACCTGCTAATCCCCTTGTAAACCATAGAATAAGAACCTTCACACAGCTTCTCCAGATTCAGGTAGGATGAGGCAGCTCCAAACGGGAAGCCCTGTCTCTGCTTAGATGAGGTAAAGTAATTTTTTTAGATCCTTTCCCCCCCGCAGCAAAACCAGATGCTATTTGCATTATGGTCATTCTGTACACAGTGCTTGGTAATTATAATGTGATTCATGGCTAACAATCATCTCTGGATAAACATCTTATGATTGGCTCTATACATACTGCCTACTCACCCACTGGAATCTCTTCATGAAATCCGTCTCTTCGGAAGGATCGCTGTTACTCCGTGGTCTCTTTCTTTGAGACCTTTGTATCTGGAGTGTTTGGAACCACTGTGATTGGAGTGAATCCATCCGATGTGACACTCTGTTTAAATCTGATAACTGGGTGAGAAGCAAACTAAATCAAAGCAAATTCTTCCTAGTTTTTTATGATATTCTTTCTTTTCTCCTCATTTCTCTGACTTTCAACTCTTGTGTTCTTTTCCATTTCCTTTCCCACACTCCAAAAACCCAAGTGCTAGTTCTCAAAATAGGCATAATAGGAGCAAATGTTTAAATGCCACCACTTTTTTTTTAATATAGCTTGTGAAGCTGATGTGAAGACTGCATCAATAACTGAGCTACCTTCAACACCTAGAGTAATTTAAATCAGTATGATTTTTTGTTTTGTTTAGTTTAAATATGTGATATTCTCTTTACCCACCGATTTACCCCTCTATTTTGGTTGTAATCTCTTTGGGGCAGTGACTGTGAACCAAATTCAGAAGAGAGCTTTATGGGAATCTGAATCTATACTTTCTGCTCCCTTTCCTCACAATTACCCTTCATACTGAAACATTCTTACCACAATGTAATTGACACATTCTTATACATCATCTCTGAATTTGTCCCATTGTTTTTTTATTGCTGTAAAACACCAGGCAAAGTTATGGTGAAATGTCAACATTAAATAAAAATATTAATTAATAGTCTGCAGTCTCCATTCACATATAGCACACATGCACAGGTTGGATGCCTGCATTACTATTTAATCCAGGTGAAACAGGATTTCTAATTTACAGCAGGATGCCTCCTTTTGCAAGCAATAATCTCTTCTCTTCCTGTCTTGCACAGAGACAGCTGGAGTGGGACTTTTCTGAAATCATAAGATCGAGGGAATTCTTCATAACCTAAAGCATGGGGTGATTATAATTCCTCTCAGAGGGGAGTCCACAGGGTTAGAGCTGAGATAGCTAGAAGTGCTCTGTGTGGTTTCAATGGAAAGTTTGACCCTTAGTGGATTAAAAAAAACGACAGATATTTCAGACTTGCAAACAGAATGGAAGACTGAGCTCCTTCATTTCTCTCTCTGTAAAATGCTAGCTGGGATACTGAATACCTCCACCATAGACTCCGCTTCCAAGGACTGGGTACTCTGACTGCGCTGAGAGTCCTTTCTCTCTGAACAGCAACAGCATGATCCAGGTTTGAGAGCATTTACACATAGTACTTCCCCCATGTTCTCCTGAGTTCAGTAAAAGAAATAGGATCTCGATCTCTTTCTTTCAACTTTCTGCTCGTCTCTTGCTAGAAGCCTGTTATGCCACTGTTCATATGACTCTCATGAGGTCTGTGCCTCAAGTAGTCTCATGATTTCAGCAATTTTCCTCCATCTGTCCAATACCCAATGAGTCAAATTCATCCCTGGCACAACTCAATTGATTTCAACTAATTTGGTTCAATAGCTTTTAAAAACTACCAATATTTATGTAAATACTCAAAAGAAAAATACCCTCTGTTAATACAATATTGTTAGAATTAAATAATTCAGTGTAATTTACCGAGTAATTAAATGTTATAGTTCCCTAGCAACAGTGGCTTGGCTTGCTTGCACATATGTAATAACTTGTATTAATTATAGGCTACGCTGTTAAGTTTTATGCCATTTTTTAGATACAGTGTGAGTGAGATATGGTTTCTGCAGAAACTGGTCATTTGAATTTCCTCACTTCTATGCATCTAAATTCTTAGCCATCGCATAAGAGTAGCATAGGCTTTGGGCACTGTATATCCTTGTTTGGCTGTGTTTTAAGGACAGAGATAGCTGTGGCTGTGGCTGATGGGATATATGGGCACTGGATATCCTTGTTTGGCTGTGTTTTAAGGACAGAGATAGCTGTGGCTGTAGTTGATGGGATATATTATAGCACAAAATGGCTTTAGTGGACTGACAAATCCAGCTCAGAATATATCCCATCAATTATATATTGCATAAGCAGGGCAGAGTAGCCCTAAATTAGCCAAAGACAGAAGGTGAAGAATCTCCCTCATTCATGGGAATCCTCTGTCAGTGGAAGTGCCTCTGCAGCCTCTTGAGATAACTGTTCCCCTCCCTCTGGTATAAGGGGTAGGAAGAGGCATGTCATAGGTGTCCTGGCGGTGGAAGTTTTGGCACACAAAGCAGGGATCTCATTTATATGGATTTCTCTTCCCAGCCAAATTGAAGCAATTCCCCAGTTAATAAGGTATAGCTACTATTTAACATCTTATTTCTTGAGCATTTGTCTCCATTCTCTGTATCCTCTGACTCTTGTTTCCCTAAGTTTTATCCTAAGTGTGTATGTTCTGAGTCAGAACTTGTCAAGGATAGAGAAATTAGAGAGGTACACCTGTACAAGTCCTTAATGAATGGAAATTGCCTTTTTACAACACATTTAAGCATAAAAAACAAGGAAATAAATGATAGATAGATAGATTGATTTTCCTGTCACATTTCATACTACATCACAGGGAAAAAAATCACCTCATTATAACAACAATGGTAATGTCACTTCTCGAAGTTAGCTGAAGCAGCAAAATGAACATAACATCACAATAGGTCTGTTTCTGTGCATCAGAGTACTGAATAAAAATGGAGTATTCAACAGGGGTAGAAATGGACTCTCTAATTTGCTGTAATTAATGTCTTAGACTAGAATTTTGGAAATCTGGAGCTTGATCCTGCTTCCATTGACTCTAATGGCAAAACTCCCATTGATTTCAGTGGAGCAGGACCAATCACCTGGGTTGCTTACTTCATTCTTCAGTTTCCCATGTTCTAAGTTCGCCAGAGGCTCAGCCTTAGTTGATTTATAAATGAATTGGAATAATGTATGTGCAACACTGTCCTCTACTGGATGGGATCAGAAATGATCAATTGTATGTCTGCTAAAGAGGTTCTTAACCTTTTGTGGGTTGTGATACACTTGGCAGCATTTCACGATCCTCTAGGTAGGACACACCAGACCACTCCCCTAGGCCAAATCCAGCCATCTCTCCAGCTCTCCGTGACACACTTACTGCTGTGCATGCAGCTGCAGCTGAGCCAGCCTCAGAGGCAGGAGGAAGCTGGAGATGGGCACAGGGACTAAGAAGCAGGAAGACCCTACCAGGCCAAGTCCCAAGGATGAAGTGGCGACATTCTACATATTGTCATTCTACATATTGCAACCTATAGAGGAGAACTATCATGGACTGATCAAGTCTGAAAATGACTCGACATTCTGCCTTGGGTCAGGTTTAAGTTGGCTTTGGGCTAGCTGAGGTTGAGTTGTCTTTAAAATTAGGCCCAACAGAACAAACCTCCCATGGTCAGTGGAATGAATATATAGTTTGGTGCTGCTGAGTTCTAAATCAAATGCCATCCTTGACTCTCTGTGATCTTGGGCAAGTCCTTTTGCCTCTCTTTGCCACTGTTGATCCATTTGTAAAGTGGGAATAATAATGCTGAACCCCTTACATGGATGTTGCAAGGTTAATACAAATCTCATGCTTTGAATGTTAATATAAGTCTCGTGCTTTCAAATTTCTGAGTTTTATTGGTGTTTGTACCTTATGTGTCACATTCCACTAGAATGTTATAAAGTAGTTTGCTGTAGTACAGAGGTTCCCTCAACCAGGGAAGCAGAAGTGCACCACATTTTCTAGAAGGATGCAGCAAGCTTTATTTATGACAATTCAGGAATTATAGTAAAAGTGGGGATAGGGGATGAGTGCTGGGGCGGGGGCACTCCAATTTAAAAATAATTATACTAAATTGGGACATGATTCAAAAAAGGCTGAAAACCACTGTTCTAGCACCATGGATGTGATACTGGACAGGGGCTAGAGAAGATCCTGACTGGCTAGCTAGCAGTATTACCAGTTGAGCTCCCATGATTTTGTTGCCAGTGTCACAACATCTGTTTGTTTTCCCAAAGCCCCAGTTCCTGGAGTCATGTGCCTGTGTGAGATTATCCGTTCTCTTTTCTAGCCATCATGGACAGAGAAAAGCTTGGCAGTGGCACATGACCCAAGTGCACCCCAGAGACTCAAATAGCACAAAGCAAACAAAAGAACCCTTGTTTTTAAGGCCATCTCATGATTTTGAGGGGCGGATGTGATTTCTGAACGCTGGGTAGGGGCTGGCAATGCAGGGGACGCTGCCTATGCAGGCTGAGGGATGGGTGGCAGGAGGGTCATGGGGCTGCTGTCGCTGAGGTTCACCCTGTGGTGGTGCTGACAGTGTTGGTTTGCGGTGCAGGGTGCTCCACATGGGATCGGTCCCCTCGGGAGGTTCCCCCCAGCTTACTGCGGGGGGAGGCGGAAAGAAAAACGCCAGGACCTCCACCTCCCCAGCACTCACACCGTTTCCCTAACGCTCTTCTCACTAGTTTGTCCCTGTCGAGGGTCCGTCCGTCCGCGCTTTCAACCACGCCCCTCGGTTCGACCTCTTTACTAACCCGCTCCCGACTTGCAGGGGCCTGGCGTTGGGCTCCGCCCCTTTACCCCGCAGGCTCCACCTCTTTGCCCTCGCGCGAATCACCTGATGTGAGTCCCAGAAGCCGGCGGGGTGGACCTGACCGTTAGGGCAAGAGCGGCGCCAGGTGAGGCGGTTCCCGCCCGGCTGCGGTAGCGTCAGCCCCGGCGCTGAGTGACGCTGGAGGGCCCCGCTCCCGTTACCGCCAGGCGGCCCTTCCTTCTGCGGAGTCCCCGCAGGCTCCGCCGGTCGGGGCGGTTCCGAGCCGCCGTCGGGCGCGCCTCTGCTGGCCCCTAGGACGTGTCTGGCGGGAAGTGCCGGACGCTGGCTGGGCACCCAGCCCCTCACTGGGCAGCCCCCGGCCGGGGCCGAATGAGGCGTCACTGGGTCTCACTGCTGGGGCCGGGCGAGCGTCTCTTCAGCTGGCTGCTGAATTGGAGAAGGAGGCTCCGTAGTGTGAGATGCGGGAGGCGGCTCCTGGCCGCTTTCCTGTTGCACTGGGGCATTGTGGGGCAATGTGCATGAAGCGTTAGCAAGCTATTGCTTTGTGTGGTCTTGAGGGGAGTGCTGCTGGCTGGTGCCCCAACTCCAGCCCCTTTGACTTGGCTTCCTTCTGAGTGGGGGAGGAAAGAGAAAGGGATGGGCATCTTTTTGGAGCCCTCAAGTCAAAGTCCTCTTATATGGCTGATTGTCACTCTGAAACCTCTCACAACTAGCTTAGTGTAGTTTGGCTGAAAAGTAATTTGAAAGTGACATGAGGTGCTGTCACTTTGATTTCCTGTGCTTCACTGTCACCTGTGTGTCATCCTGCCACAAATCATTCCAGTTACATTGCCTGCAGAGATGGCTTTTGGCTGGGGTAGGTAAAGTAGACATATGCCTAGGACCCCTTTGCCTACCCCAAGAGCCATGTATGCCTCCTGCCATGCAGCACACATGGCAGGGAACCAGGTCTGGGGCCAGCGATGCAGACCTGGTGCTGGATTGGGGGGGAGGGTTCAAGCCCCCTGGTGGGGTGTCAGGGCTGCAGGGGCCTGTGGGTGGGGTTTGGCTGCGGGGAGCCAGGACCACAGGGGGAGGCTTGGGCTTCTGGTGGGGAGCTGGGACCATTGGGGAGGACCTGCCATGGGAAATTGGGCCCCCTGCTGGGAGTTTGGGGCTGTCAGTGGGGAGCCCATAGGGGGCCCTGAAAAGGGCCTTTGCTTAGGGCCCCGGATAGGCAATCAGAGGCTGCCTTAGGCTAACGACTTTTCTGTAAGCAGTTAGCATAACTGTAAAATCTTGCTGGTCAAAGAGAAATATGTCAGAACCACCTTACTAGATCTTAGTGCCTTTTTAATGCTGTGTTGAAACCAACTGCTTTGTGTGTGGCTTTAAAAAAAAAAAAAAATTTAGCCCTTTGGTGTGTAAAGCACATTAGGCTGAGTAGCAGACTTTTTGAACATTTCTCTTTTTAAAAATAAAATTGCTGAAGAATAAACACAGAACATAGCTGGGTGGCTCCTGGGATGATGATAGGTACATGGTTCACCCTCTCTTCTCGATTGCTGTTTTGAATATAGCTTCCTCAGTAGTTAAGTGAAAGTTGTCTGACATCTGTTCAGTCACCTGTGTAAAATAAGTTTGGTATGCTCACTGCAGTTCCAAGAGGATTAATATCCATATGAAAGGGGGGAAAAATCCTACTTTACTGGTGCTAATTTGTTGGCAGTTGCAGGAGAGTGACCACAAATTGCTAAGTAATAGTGTTTATTAAAAGTGGCTCTTCCAGGGCAAGGCTGAAATGTGCTGTGGGGGAGCAAGCACTACTGTTAATAGTGCTGCGCAGATATCTTTTGTGGCTGGTTATAGCAGTTCAGGTAAAATAAATGCACGAACAGATCAAATATCTTAATTTTAAACACACAGAAAACCTGAAAGGGTTCACAGACCTTTTTTATCCCCCTCCGCCCCAATGCCCTCAAATTAAGGAGACTGGCAATTCTAGTCTGAATATTTTAGCAGAGGTTTATGTTCAGGTGTCAAACTATTTCCCTATGTGTTGCGACTATACTATTGCTTTGCAGCAACCAACTTCCTCCTAATATTAAGTTATTGGTATCTTTCTTCCCTGTGGTTCTCTTCTCTCTCCTGTGTCTCTTTGATACTGGTTTTTGTGCATGCATGTGTGCTTTTTTGTTTTTAATCCCTTACTTTTGTTTGTCTTTCTTCCTCCACTCCATCCTGGTTTTGGTTGCTAAGGGTCCTGGCTTAGCTTTCTGCATTAATTCCAAATGGGTAGCCATGTTAGTCTAGTTCAGCAAAACAAACAAGAAGTCCTGTGGCACTTTTAAAGACTAACAAATGTGTTTATCGCATAAGCTTTCGGGGGAGAAAATTGCTCTTCATCAGATGCTTTGGAGATGGACTGGAATTTTCTCCCATGAAAGCTCATGTGATAAACACATTTGTTAGCCTTTAAGAGTGCCACAGGACTCCTTGTTTGCTTTCTGCATTAGTATCACATTTCCAAAGGCCATATATCAGTGCTTTCTGCAGGTTCCTATAATAAAGGTTTACCTGTTCTAGTGGTAGCAATCTTAGACTACTTGCTGCTATCCCTGCTTTATTTTTAACATGTCAGCTAATTTTGATTAGAGCTGACCTAACGGGCAAAATATTGTGGTTTGTTTTGTTTGTTTTTTTTAAAGGTGGTAACTAGTGGCCCATAAACATGGGTGATACCTCCATTGCTAATATCAGTGGATCTGAGCCACTGTTGGTAACAATGGGATGGTTGCAGAAAATTTTCCAAACATAGAGACCACCATGGCTAACTTCTATTTGACTGTAATTTCCTCCAGAGTACCTCCTGCTTATTCAATCAATTGACAGAAATATTGCAAATTTATGTTTTTGTTAATATAAATTTTGAAGCATATGCTGCAACTTCAATGAAAACTTTCTTTGTGATTATTTAAATAGTATTATAGTCACTGAACTTGTGTGATCCAGTTACTAGAGATAGTAAATACATCAAAGGGGGAATGACCAAGTAATTGTAAGGCTTATGGAAGCTACTACAGTACCTACATAAATTAGGTCCTCTTATCATCTTTTGCTTTGGTTGAGTTTTGAGTACGGTAGTCCTTCAGTTTGACATGCTTGATCTTTCATGGTTATGAAGAAAAGCTCTTAAACCTGAACACTTGTCCCTTCCACCAATAGAAGTCGGTCCAATAAAAGATTCTACTTCACCTACTTTATTTCCCATAACTTTGGACCAGCATGGCTTCAACAACATTGCAATATACTTTATTTAGACAATTGAGCATTTTTAGGCCACAATCATTATCACCCCCCCAGTTGTATGTGGCTGAAACTTTGCTCTCCCTGTCCCTCGTTTCCCCCAGGTATGTAACTACTTGGGGTAATTCAGTGGATGTACTGGAATTCGTGTTCTGGTTCTCCAGACCTCTGGTTTTATGTCCTTAACTCAATTTACAATATTTCTCATTACATTAATATGTTAAATGCTAGTATTCTAGATGGCTGTGTCCAAGTACAAGACGGTATCCCCATATAACTAAACTTAATGAGATTGGCCGAATTTTACTTATCTTTCTTTAGAAAAAGGCTTGCAACTTCTCTTGGCTCTGAATCTTTTCTCTGAAGCCTATTTTCTTAAATGCATACAAGAGCCATTCAGTCAAACTGAATCTTTGACTGCACACCTCCCTTCCATAGCAATCACTGTCTTATAATACTACAGAACTGACTAAAGATCTCATGTTCATAAAACCAAATTGATTTGAATGGATAAGATATCATGTGCCTGCACTGCTCTCCTTTTAGCAAGGATTTTAGTTTCTTACAGGCAAGGCAGTTGACCTATAGAAATCAGTTTTGAATCTCTGGATGTTGATAACTAAGTGAAAAGTCCTTGGTAAACTTTGTTTTTTTATAAATAAAATTTAAATTGTTTGAAAGAAGGATCCTGGTTTCTTTGCATTCATAAGGCTGTATAAGAATCCTTGCAGAACTTGTGTGTCTTCAAGTAATGTAACATGAAATTGCATCTTTAACTTAACCTGTGGTTTAGGAAGACTTTATAGTAGGGTAGGTAAATGATGGTCTAGGTCAGCGGTTCCCAACCCATGGTCCATGGACCACTGGTGGTCTACAAGGGTACTGCAGATGGTCCGTGGGTGAAGATGATAATATAATCCCATGTACTTCTTATGTATCATATTTGATGTTACATTATTATTTGCAATGTAATTTGCTTCACGAATATCCTTGTGTAGTAGCTGCATTTTTAATACCCCATGATCTACAAGTTTGACACCTGTCAGCCATAGGCTATGTTAAAAATGTTCAAAACAGCTTGCTTACATGGTGGTCCACAAAAGCTTTTGATGACCACATAGTGGTCTGCATAAAGGGAAAGGTTGGGTCTAGGTCATCAATAAATAGTATTCAATTTAATGCCTAACAGATAGGTGTAACAATAAGGCATAACAGTCTTCAAATCTGTTTTTCATTTCTGATCGATATGAAATCAAATTGTTTGGCCTTCTTCTATTTCTGCTGTTTTAAGGGCTCCCATGTAAGCTTTTAAAAGTAGAAATGGGAAATTGTCCCAGCGGAAGGAGGTGGAGGAGAGGAGGTGGTACGATGGTGGGTGGGAGGGCATAAAGACCAGAATTTGAAAGCCTGAAAGGACAAAATGGAGACAAAATGTACGCATGTATGCAAAATGGTAAATTTAAACTGTTCCCTTCTTCTCAACTTGGCTGCGCTGTATACATACTCCTTTATGAGCTTGCTCTAGGAAGGTGTCTTGAATCTATAATTTCATTTCTGCATTATAAAATTCCTACCATAGCACAGGACCTAATAACCTTGCACTTGAGTGAAAGCATGTGTTTTATGATTCAGGACTAAGTTTATGGATTTAATACTCCTACTTGTGTGAGCCGGTTGCAGTAAGTGCTTTATTAATATATTAGGTTTGAGTGTATAAGTCTATTGTTTAGCTGCCAGACATTAATTAAACAGTTGCTGTTTTGCTAAATTTTTTGAATGACATCTTTTGATAATTAGAGAGAGATTGGTATAACCTACCTTTTTCTCCAAGAAAGAGAGATGGTATTGTAAAGGCACCACATTGCTCTCCACAGGTGCTGAATCCTAAAGTCTACTCTTCAGCAGTTTGTTGCTGGTTGGGAGAGCTCATTCTTATTACAAACAGCTGGCATGTAGGCTGTTCTTTTCTGTCTTAAAAAAGGCTTTGTTTAGTCTATGGCCCCCTTGTAAGATGAGTGGGCAGGATATGTTTGACTGTTCAGTTTTTGTTTGCTGGCTCAGTATGAAATAGCATAAGAATGCTTTAAAAGTATTTAGACTGTGTGTGTATTCACTTATTGGACATCTGGAGTAATGTGTTCTCAAAGTTTTATCTCCTGTCTTTTACAGTGCTTACATGTGATGTGCAGTTCAATAGCCTCTTCATGTCAGTTTCACTTAAGTTGACAGAGCTGTCTCATTCATTCTGCAGAGGGGAATGATTTGGTAATGGAGTGTTTTCACTAACTGATGGACCAACAAGAGAGAAGGTAAGATGATGCAAAGCAGCTGAGAGCATGCAGATCCCATAAAAACATTCAATCTAATTTAAAATTAATATATAAAATCTAAATTAAAACTGGGCAAAAATGTTTGGACTTTTTGTGGTGTCATCCTCCCCCAACCAAAATGCGTACATGAGTCAACTGAAACATTTTAAGAGTTTGTGTTTAATTCAGCAAATTATTTTGGTTGAAAAATGGTTTGTTTTTACATACTTTTAAAAAAAGAATTTTAAACGATTTTTTCTTTTGATTTTTTTTAAGTTTCGGTAAAAACCTCATGTTTCATTTTGGGTTGAATAAAATATTTCATTTCAACCTGAAATAATTTTTTTTTTTTTTGCTTGCTGAAAAAATTTCAGGTTGTTGTCTTGAAATGTTTTTTCCAGCTTGACCAGTGAACAAAGAAATTAGTAACTTTCACTGCTCTAGTCCAGATGTTGTTTGTCAATATAGTTTTTTGGCCAAAGGAAAAATGTAACTTAATTATACTTCATAACATCTTACAACTGTGACAATTATTGTTTGAAGTTAGCTACTGAAACATCATATTTTCAGCCTTTGAATAGATATTCTTAATTCACCAGAAATCATTAGCATTTCTTGTGTGTACAGTAGAACATGCTCATTTAAAAAATTGATTTTTTTCAGTTCTCATGAACAGTGCTGGGTTGACAGGCCTGAACACTGAAATTTTCTAGGTATTCAGAGAAACATGCACTGCAGTGACTGTGCTCTGTCCAAGAGGGGCAAAGTCGAAGTGAGAGGATAGTTTGATTTTCATATCCTTCCGCTCCTTAGCCTCTTATGTCTGCTAACAAAGGGATTGCTTCATGTCTGTCATAGAGATGATTTTTGTAAAGTGTGTATTTACACACTGAGAAATAAACCCACTACATTCATTTAATATAGGGTTCTGAATAGTCAGTATTCATTCTACCTTTGGCTGAATAAAACATGATATGGTAATGAAAGGCTCTGTAATCCATCAGTCTGTCTGTTAGTAAAAGGTATATTATAACTTTTAGTATAAGACCCAAAATATGTCTCACTAATTACTACTTTCCTAGCTAGTTAAATATCCAGTTAGTTAATTTTCAGTAAATTCTATTTTAAATAAAATGATTAGTTTTAAAATTAAAACTGACTCTAAATTTTAATATTAGTTCCACTAGTTGGACCAAATGACATGGTTCTAACTTTTCAAAACCTTCTCATTCTCAGCTTTCTGACATGGAAACCTAGGAGGGAAGAAAACTGAAATAAGACAACATTCATCTCAACAGCTTAGTCTCTCCTGATCTTGAATGTTCCAGAATTGCTCAGAAACAGACTTCCTTCATAGCTAGAGATAGTTTGATGAGACTACTTTAAAATAAAAACGTATCTGTAGGATATGTATGAATATTTGCTGCACCCTCTTGACAGTAGTGGAGATATCGTACTCAAAGTGTGCACATCATCCCTTAGCTGCAAACTAATTATTTGTGGATTGTTTTCAGTTTTGGAGGGCATGTCACTTTATACTCTAATTGTAGGCTCCCATTACCATAGTAACTGAGAATATCACAATTTAATTCATTTAACCTCACAACATCCAGATGAGGTGGGCAAGTGCTATTTTACAATCAAGGACTGAGGCACAAAGTAAGTGATCTGCTCCAGGTCACACAGGAATCTGTTGCAGAGTAGATAATTGAACCCATGTTTCCAAATCCAAGATAGCACTCTAATCTTTGAACCATCCTTCCTCTCTTTGCTATATATAAATTAATCTGCATGGTACTGGCATGCAGAAAACCACAAGCTGATTCTTTGATTCTTCCTTTTCCTTATAGCTCAGCAGAGGCAGACGGAACCAAAGAGAGAGGCCTGGTCCATATCTGGCAGGCTGGTTCCTGCTCTGTAACACCTGAAAGACTTCCTGGCTGGGGTGGAAAGACAGTACTACAGGCAGCTCTTGGAATAAACCATGGCTTGCTTCTAACAGAAGGTATTAGACAGTATTGTTTCAGGTCTGAGACCATGAACAACTTAAAATTCCAGTAATATTAGATTGAAATTAGTGTAAAATTCTAAAACAAACTTGGAGAGAGATTTAAGATTTGTATTACTGCCACAAATGTCTTTACTATAGAAGTTGAGTAAGAGTCAACTTTTTCTACTGTCTTCATCAGTCACTTTTAAATTGCATTGGTTTAAATTTTCTCTGACAAGTGGCTGAAGGTTGTCATTTTTACTTATAAAATGATAAAATATTTTGAAGTTACCGTATTTCACATTGTTGCCTCTGACAACAATGTTTTGAATTTGAAAAATACAACATTACAAAAATCCTTCTTGATATGGGAAAACTTTGGAGTTTGTATGTGTTCTTTAAAGTTCTCAAAAATTGCTAGCAAGTAAATGCAACAGTGAAATTTGGTTTGATCACTTGACTCTTTGAATTAAAAATTTTTTTCCAAAAGACCATTCCTTTGGGTGTTGATGTATTTTGCCACTTGCTTGTACTGATCAATGGGCATACAGCTGTAAAGCTTAGACTGGAAGTAATTTCTTTGATATTTCTGTAATGTTTTCAAAGGAAGAAAATAATTCTACACCTTTGAATGTCACTGAGCTCCAGGTAAAGAATATTAGTGTTTAGAGGAGTGCAAATTAGAGCCAGTTGTAATCTGTCAGACCTGCCATGTCACTGCATTGCCTAATATAACATTTCTAAACTAGAAGAACTTTGCTTCTCTGCACATGTGACTTGAAGTGGACTTTTTATAGGTATGGCAGTAGTGATCATTGCTATATTTCTATCAAAGTAACGAGTCTGGTGGCACTTTTAAAGACTAACATTTATTTATCGCATGAGCTTTCATGGGAGAGAATCACACAAACTCATGCGATAAATACATTTGTTAGTCTTTAAAAGTGTCACCAGACTCCTTGTTTGTTTTTGCTGGACTAGACTGACATGGCTACCCCTTTGGAACTTATCAAAAAGTGTTAACCAGATCAATCCTTCTAATAGGTTTCCATCTTTTTTTGTTACTTGCTGATTCATTTCAAGTGAATTGGCACTGTTAGCACAATCTCTGGTAATGCTGATGAAATTTTAGAGAGACAATGTTAAAATGGTCAAACCAACAAGAAATATATTTTTTCCATAATTAAGGAATAAATAATAGGACAAGGCTTTTTAAAAAAAATAATTTATGCACTTTTGCTACAGTATCAAAGTCCAGCACTTCAGAATACTTCAGACACACTGTAGAGCAAGAAGAGAACCATGCTTCATCCTGCTCCTCCAATACGTTTTTGTATTTGTAGAGGACATGGGCCCATGGTCTCCATTGACGACTATAGATTGAGTTTCCTTTCCACCTTTAAAACGTAATACTGCAATATTAATGATGGTACACAATTAACTTTTACTGAAGATGAAAATTGCAAATATTAAGAAATTGAATGTTTTATGTATTTTAAAGGAACTTATGCCAATTTTCTTGGCATTAGTATAGCAGAATGATTAGCACTAGTAGGGTGAATTGCACTAATTCATGAAGAAATTGACTGCAAAGCTGTCTTTTAAGCCCACAGTAGTTTAAAATTTTAAATTGGGCCTACTGGAATTTGTTTTTTAGGGAGCAGGCAATAATAGGTCAGATGCCCATAGTGGTGTATCCATGCTAGTGATTTATTGGAATGGACCAACAAGAGAGGAGGTTAAAAATCACTGTCAAATGTAGGACCTCTTGCCATCAATAGCACAGGGACCTTTCTAGTCATTTCTTTATTGAAAGAATCTGAGAGATCTGGTTTCAACAACTGCAATTAACACTGAGTTTGGAACAAACTAAAAATGAAAATCCAGTTAAATGAGTTTCTCGGTTGTTTATATGGTTATCTTCATTAGAATGATGCTGTCTTACAGGTGGTGAGGTCTACAGCTTTGGGAAACTTCCCTGGAAGGTTGGGCTAGAGGAAACTTGCCTTAATAGCCCCATCTTAGAAAATGCATTGATTGGCCAGCATGTTATTACTGTGGCGGCCGGAAGCTTCCATAATGGAGCAGTGACTGAGAGTGGTGTGGCATACATGTGGGGAAACAATTCTGCTGGTCAGTGTGGAGTGGCTAACCAGCCCTATCTGCAAGAACCAAATCCCGTTAGCATTTCTGACTCGGAAAGCAGTCCTCTGCTGTCAGTCAGGATTTTGCAGTTGGCATGTGGAGAGGAGCACACTCTAGCATTGTCACTAAGCAGAGAGATATGGGCGTGGGGAAGTGGCTGTCAGCTAGGACTCATGACAACTACTTTCCCAGTGACCAAGCCGCAGAAAGTAGAACACCTGGCAGGACGCATTGTGCTCCAAGTTGCCTGTGGAGCCTACCACAGCCTGGCTCTTGTCCAGTGTCTCCCTGCACAGGACCTAAAACCTGTCCCGGAGAGATGCAACCATTGCAGCCAGCTCTTGATTACCATGACAGATAAAGAAGATCATGTAATCATATCAGATAGTCACTGCTGCCCATTAGGTGTGGCACTGGTTGACGCCCAGTCAGAAAACCATGTCTCCTGCTCCTCATTGGACACTCTTGAGGGGAAAAGTGCACCACGTAACCAAAGTGAGGCTTGTCAGAAAACTTTTGTAGAAGATGAGCAAACTGCTTCAGAATCAGATGTGCTAGGTGTGCTTTCTAATAATGATGGGTACGAAGATAGCAGTATTTCCAGTCCTGGAAATGTTCTGTTTCCTGACAAAAAAGAAGTAAAAGAGTACTTGAAGAATTTGTCAGACCATCCATTAAATGACAGCCAGGAGAAAAGCACCGCAACAGAACCTGAACAGGTACCGACTACCCTGGTCTATACTTTCTCTTAATGTTTGTACTGTGTGCAAGTCATCTTGGAATGTGCTCATGAAAACTAAAGGACTCTTAGTATTAACATAAATTTGAAGCTCTAGCTACAATTCTGGAGTTGATGAGTTTCATGAGTTAGTAATCAAACTGAAATGCAGAAGGGATTTTGGACTGAGTAGAATTGTTATTATGTTTGTTCAACTTTGGTCTTTTGTATGAGCAGCCTTGGCAGACAGTTCGTTAGTCATGTGCTGGGATTTGGCCAGCTGATATACTACTTCCCTTTCTTTGAACAGAGACCCTCATCGCTAGAACTCGGCATATCCACTTTACGCGCTCACGCGCACACACTTTTTTTTTTGCAGATGGCAGATTAGATGTGGCTCTGAAAGGCAAGAAAGCAACTGTTTGCATCTCATAGCCTTTGATGCTGCTTCCCTGCCTTTGAGATCCAGGGTGAGGTCTGCCCCTGCTATCTGCAGATCAGCTGTTTGGCCAAGGCTTCCCCTGCCAACTCTCCCTGTTCAGCAGCTGCCTGGAGGGCCTGGCCCCTGAACAGTTCAGTGGAGGTGACTGCAGTGAGGCTGGCTTCCAGACAACTCATGGAGGGGGCACAAAGCTGCTGGTGTGGTTGACCTATAAGAAAGACTGCAGATGGTGGGTTGAATGTCAACTGATTCTGTTAGAGGTGGATCCACATTTTTGTATCCATGCAGGGCTCTACTCATCATCCCTCCATAGTTATATCTGATTCTTAAATTAAACCTAAGGATTTTACTTGGGTAATTCACTTTTTATTCTGAGTGGCCCTTCAGCCAAACACCCAAGAGTGTTATGACATTGAAATAGAGGGATCCATGCTTTTTCCTTATTTGCCCTCCTTTGGAAGATCTTGGCAACAGTATAATGATTAATTCACCACTTGTCTTCAACAGGTCAAACTTACGTTATGCCTGTCAGATGACAGCAGACCTTTTAGTAGCCTTTGGAAGGAAAGCTTGATTTGACTTGACTTCAAAAGTCTGCTGTGAAATGTGTTAATATTTAGGAAGGATGGGGCAGAAGAGAGGTGGTATGAATTGTAAAGAAACAAACAATTTCAAACTTTTTGCCTATATGTCTCGCTATGAAATAATCAGTTACTTGGTTGACTTAAGAATACTTATAATGTAATACGTAGATTATTTTATAGATCACACCTGATTTTTCTGTGCAGCAGTGTCGTTTTCCTACCTCTATCCAAGTTCTGTCCTACTGGGTAACTAATGCAAGTGAAATTTGTTTGTGTCATTCTCAAGGTGTAGCTTTAAAAGTTTGGACCTGGAGGTGAGAATTTGCATTCCCTTTCTCTCAGATATTTCCTAGGAAAACTACTGAACTAAAATTCATTCTTCTCTGGTACATTGTTTAAAAGAGTCCTTTGAAATTCATCACTCTTCCCAGGGTTTACATTAATCATATCTCTCCCCCATTGACATTTCATACACAATAATACTACATCACTTGCATTTTTAATACAGTGCACACCTAAATACTTAGTTAATACAGTATCTCAATATCCACTATATCTCAGGAAATTGCCATATGTCTGTCTTAAATTTCATAAATAAGAATGATTCCCATGTCTTAGTCTTCCTTCTTCACACGAAAGATGTCAAAAGGATCCATTTTTATGAGGAGGCTAAAGGAAGCTGTGTATTAAGGGACCTATATGAAGAAACGAAACGGGGTTTACTCCTTTTGTATTTGATATCAGTAGCCTCAAGACTGTTTTTGATAGGGCTTTAGTGTACTGCTTTTTATATAGTGAGTAGACTGGTTCTACTTGGCTGATTAGAACAGTCAACTTTTAGATAACTGTCCACTGGTTTATTCTGAGCCATGATTTCTGAGAGCTAGCTGAAGAAGCCTGTATGATACACTTCCAATTATGATGCTGTCTGTATAAAGCTTTATTAATTATTAACTAGTTGTCCACTTTTCAGTTTGAAGAAAGTTAATCATCTGTTTTTCCTTTGGGAAGCTTACCCAACTATCTTCTCATAAAGGTCATATGCTTGCTGATATACTGTAACTACCAGCAAAGATTGAATTTAAAGGGACATAGTCAAGGTTATAAGACCAAAATTTAATCACCCTTTTCTATATTTGTTTACAAAGACTCAGGGTTTTTATGCATTTTTCCCAAAACATGCTTTTTTTCCTCTTTTAAAGTCCTGCTGTCCCGCCACTCATTAACAACCCTCCACTGCCAAATTAAGTACAACAGAGAACCTGTTTTTTACAAAAGCAGGTATTATGTTTCCAGTTTCCAGCTATGAAGCACTATTATGAAGTGTAGGCTTAAAAAACAAACTACTAAAAAGTAGCTAAATATGTCTATTAAATGCAAGAGAAGACATGAGTACTAGATTTATTTATGGTCACCCTATTGTTCTGGGTTGCCTATTATGACAGGTTTCATTGATTTTTCTTTCTGTTTTTAGCCTTCTCAAGAAGAAGAACTCACTGCTTGTCTCCCTAGTCCTCCAGGTGTAAGCACATCTGCCCTGAACAGCTTGGTGGTGTCTTGTGCATCAGCAGTTGGTGTGAGAGTTGCAGCTACATATGAAGCTGGGGCATTGTCTCTGAAGAAAGTAATGAACTTCTATGGCACAACTCCAGGTGAACTAGGATCTCAGTCTAGTCCTTCCCCAGCTCCTGAGGGGCTGAAGGACAGTCGGGAAGAGCAAGTCAAACTGGAATCAATGCAAGGAAAGAAGAGTTCTAGCCTAGTGGATATTCGAGAAGAAGAATCTGAAGGAGTCAGTCGAAGACTTTCCCTGCCTGGCCTGTTGTCCCAAGGTGAGATGGTGACCTGGAGGAACCAAGCAACCTGGCAGCGTTAATGTGGTGTGGTAACTGGATGTCTTATTTGACATTACTTACAATATCAATACAGATTCAATCCCCCTCCTGGGATGTGTAGAAGGAACAGTCTTTCAGAGCTTATTGGAGGTAGGGAGGGAGAGAAGAGAAGTGGGAGGAGCAAGACAAAAAGACTGGTTTTTAATATTGAAGTAAGGCTTGTCCCAAACCCATTGTGGTGCTGCTTTTGGTGATGTGCGTATTTTGTTCTTTACAAAAGGAACTGGTACCACTGACTCACTTTACATAGGCTGCAGATGTCACTTGGTCTGATCATTGGTCACTACTGTTGTGGGTTGGTTCTGAGCCAATGACTTAGAAAAATTCTCTGTCCCATTACCAAATTTCTTAGCCAGATAGTCTCCTTCCTTGTTTTTAGTGATCATTTTTCTGAGCATGTAGTACTTTGTGTAACATATAGTAGTACGGTTGAGTTCAGTGACTCTCTTTCCAAGCTGAGAGTAGATTGCAGCAATTATTGGAAGATGCATGATCTTTGCAGGGTAACTTTTTTTCATAAAAGTGTCTTATTGGTAGTGAATGTCACAGGTATTCACATCACTGTAATTACATACTTAGCACTTCATTACTGGGAGGAAATAAGTAAAAAACTGTTCAAGGTGTAGATCTTTTTCACATATATGCTGTTGCTGCATATCAGCTATGTATCTTTGGCTCTCCAGCCTTACTAAATCTTAGCTAAGATACCTAAGAGGAAATTTATCAGTGAAGTGACTCAATATATGGTACCCATATCATATAATACGTGAGCTTTGTGCTGTGTTTAATTTATAATAGGGGTGAATTAATGTTTTCAAACTGTTTCTTAGTGGAGCTTTAAAAAAAGAAAAGGGGGGAAAAATTTGATTCTCGTTTCTCCTGGTCTTATTGCAGTTTCTCCAAGGCTTCTAAGAAAAGTAGGACGGGCAAAAATGAGGACAGTGGCTCTGACCCCAACATATAGTGGGGAGGCTGATGCACTTCTCCCATCTTTGAGAACTGAGGTGTGGAGCTGGGGGAAAGGGAAGGAAGGCCAGTTAGGACATGGTGATGTCCTGCCAAGGTAAGATTTCTGTGGCAAAAACTACTCTGACCCTGTGTGACAATGGGAGTTTTTGGGTGCTCAGAACTCTTGAAAGTCTTGTCAAATGCCTGACTATAATCTTAGGACCCCAAAGATAGGATCCTGTTTTTTTAAAAATCTTTACCTTAATTGATACTGCTAATATGACTTATGCAGGATAATGAGTGGATTTCAAGGGCAAAATTTTGGCCTCAATGGTGAATTTATACCTAGTGTCGATGGGGTGGCTCAGTACCTTTCTCCTGATGATTAAGCTAGTTTATCACCAAAAAGCTTTGTGATATTTGATGCTCTAATGCATGTTTGTTCTGCTTAAAAAATATTTTTAAAAGTTTCATAGTTGGTATTCCCTGCCTCCTGTTTCATTCTGAGAACCTTCTGATTCTCTTTATTTTGTTTTTTTGGATGTGGGTGGTGTTTACAGGCTTCAGCCATTGTGTGTAAAAAGTTTAGACTGTAAAGAAGTGATACAACTGTCTGCTGGTGGCCACCACTCCTTGGCACTCACTGCCAAATCACAGGTATGAGGATAATGGTATCCATGGCATATTTGACTTGTTCATTGTTTTCTGAGTAGGTCTTTATTTTCTGTGTTTTCAGGCTCCTCGTCTCACACATGCACTCGTGCAATGAGAGTCTTGAGTGTTGTGATTTTTTTTTTTTTTTTTTTTTTTGCATTAATTGTGCATTTTGTGCAAGCATGTGTACTTCCTGCCATGCTTAATAGAATGTGATGGTTTGTGTGGGTGGGTTTTTTCTCCCTCCCTCCCCCTGCCCACAATCCCTCAGGTGAGGAAAAATGTGTAGAAAAAGAGTAGAGATAAGGAAGCACTTCCTTTGGGAACTTGCATCTTCCCAAAACTTCTCTTCTGCTGCCCCCCTCAAATCTAGATTTGTTTTTTAGAAATTAATCCATAAAGATACGAGTGTGTGTGGGTGTAGTTTATTACTGTGTATTCTGTGCATGCATACTATTTTTCGTCTTCGAATCCGTGCTCATGTCCCTTCCATGTCAGCGGCATGTGTGGCACATGTTTGGTGCCAGAGATTTTTTTTCCTCAGTGGTATCCATAGGGCCAGCTTTAGCACCCTCTACCATGGTGTTGCTGACCCCCACTCCCTCTCAGTTCCTTCTTTCTGACAGTGATGCTGCTGGAACATCCTAGCCTTGGCAAGCATTCTACCAGTGGTTTCATATGTAGATTCAGTGCACATAATTGGTTAGATAAACTAATTAGAGTTAGTCTTGCAAGGACATAGTCCCAGAGGCGGGGCATGCCCCTGGTTCCTGGACTTCAAACCATGTGCTCCATGTAAGGAGCCCATGCCCATAAACGATTCTCATCAGACCTTCTTAAAGTGTGAGACCCATGCTTGAGATAAGTGCAGGACCTGCAGAACCTTCAGACTCCTCACACAAAAAAGGACTGAGACATCAGGTTAAGATCTCTCTTGATAGAATCTACTCTCAGAGGAAACTCTGAATTTGGCCACTTGGACTCCACGCCCAGCATATTGGCATCAACTTGAAGTGCCCTTGTGGGACAAAGTTCATCTCAGCACTAGTCATCATCCCCAGTGCTGAAGAAGCAGTACTAGAAGCGCTACACTGAAAGATGGGGGTTCAGCACACCCTAAGAAGAACAAACAGTGAGTGGGGGGATGAGCCAAGACCTGTGCTGAACCTCTCATCTTCCTTGGAACTCAGGTCAGCTATAGTATTGCCCATCAGAGCTCCAAGTCTTCTCCAGGAACTGCCTCTAACTCCTAGCACAAATAAGGATACCTGGCACCTCTCAGTGCTGTCTATGCCAGAGCCCTTTCAAGTGGCCAAGGACTTACTCCACTCCCTGTGCCACCCACTTCTTGAGAGAAGAGACCCCTGCACCGAGACCCTGGGCTGGGGCAGCTGGCCAAGCATCTGTCCAGGGACAAGCCCACGATAGGGGTCCTGCACAGATCCTTGATGCTGCTCTCTGACCCCTCATCGGTTACCAGTGCCTTGGCAGCACTTGTCAGAACTCCATTACCGATTTCCTCAGAACACTACTGCTGATCCCTTAACCCTTGGTACTGATCCCTACACCCCTGATTGCAGATTGCCAGGGTCCTGGCACCGATCCTCAGAGCCACACTGTCAGTCTCCAGAGCACTGCCACTGATCACTGGAGTACCATTGCAATCCCCAGATGCTTGGCACCAACCAACCGTCCTAGTACCACTCCCAAGTACCTAGAAGAAGACACCTCAGATTCAGAGCAGGAGGAGATTACTTAGCAGTCAAGTGAACCCAGCCACAGTTGCAGATTTTCCCTCTGGACTCGCCACCAATCTCATGGCCACCAAACAATGGGCTGGACCATAACAGTTTTAGAACCTCTAGGGATTCCCTCCTGACACAGCATCACAAGTGCAACAGTCAGTCTCAGGAACATCTGAGGGGCACTCAGCAACAGTATTGTACCCATTCCCAGACTTGGATGGGGAACCAGACAAAGCTGCAGGACTTTCAGCGGTACCCCTCAAAGAGGCTACCTCTGCTGCAGAACAGCCACCCACTCCTCCCATAACTGTCTAATCATCATGATTGCCTGATGAGGCAATAGTGGGTCCTTCTGCCATGATCCCACAGGATGACTTTAGGGTGCATCAGGCGCTACTCAAGAAGGTAGCTGTGAATTTGGGCTTGGTGGTAGAAGAGGTGAAGGAGCCTGTTGATGTACTCATTTTGGCAGCAGCCCCGTCTAGAGTGGCCCTTCCTGTGCATGAGAGAGTTGTTAAACTTGTCAAGGTCTTATGGTAAGTCCCCTCTTCTCCACTCCCTACATCTGAAAGGGTTGAGTTAAAAATATTATGTACCTGCCAAGGGGTCTGAATATCTATTTTCATCTGTTCCTGGGGTAGCAGCACCAAAGAAAGAGACAGTCAGTCAAGCTCAACCCACCAAGAACAAAGATGCACAAAAGCTTAGCCAGAGATTTATTTGACTGCTAGCCTCAGCTCTGCAAAGCAAATCAGCAGGCTCTGCTGGTGAGATGTGATTATTATATATGGCATTCTGTGGAAAAATTCACTGACTCCTTTCCCCAGGAGTCGAAGCTGGAGTTTGTGGCTATTTTGAAGTGGGGAAAATCATAGCTTGCACTTCCCTCCAGGCAGCCTCTGACACGGCTGACTCAGCAGTCAGAACAATGGTGTCTGCTGTCTTTATATGGAGTGCCTTATGACTGCAGTTATCTGGCTTATCTGCAGAGGTCCCACAATCCACCCAGGACCTCCCCTTTGATGGTGTGGTGCTGTTCTTTGACCAAATGGACACCAGCCTGCCTGACCTAAAGGGTTCCATGGCCATACTCTTCTCCTTAGGTCTGTATACTTTATCAGCATCCAGAAAGCATTTTAGGGCCCAGCAGCCTCTGTGGTTCACAGGAGTGAGCCCGTACAAGAAGAACAGAGGCTATAATTGTCATCAAGGTCAACCCCCGCCCCCCTGCCAGTGTTTCCCCATTGGGCTCAAGCTGCTGCCCATCAGGTTGCAGGCAGACCTTTTAAGGGTGTGCCTGGGGATAGTCTAGCAGACTTAACCCAGGATCCAAATCTCCTCTTCTCAAACCACATTTCACCCTACCTCCCTCTGTGGGCAGCTATGTCAGACCAGTGGGTGCTAAGTAAACTGCAATGGGGCACACCCTTCAGTTTATTTCGGTCCCTCCTTTCTACCCTGTTCCTCTTCAGGGACTCTTCTCACAAGCAACTTCTCGTCCAGGAGTGAAAGCCCTCCAACAGGTAGAGAGAGAAGTTCCCTTATGACTGAGATCAAAGTATTGGGAGTAGAACTCTTTCCTACTCCCAAGGGCCAAAGGACCCGCAGCATATAGAAGCCATATCACCTCAGCAAATGTCTCAAGAAGCTGAGGTTGCATTTGGTCATCTTGGCCTCCATCAAGCCCCTCCATGGATCCTGGTGATTGGTTTGCTACCCTCAACTTATAGAATGCATACATCCATATTTCCGTTTTCCATGGACACAGATGGTTCTTAGAGTTTGTGGAGGGAGACAACCACTACCAATTCACAGCCCTCCCATTTGGCTTATTAGCAGCACCAAGAGTGTTCCCACAATGTATGGCCTACCTCAAACGTCATGGAATACAAATTTACCTTGATGACTTGCTCATCCAGGGTTGGTTGGAAGTTCAGATCCGGCACAATATCACGATACTATGGGCCATATGCCAAGAACTAGGCTCGTTGATAAACTAACAAATCTACAGTAGTACTGGTGCAAAACAGAGTTCATTGAGGTATTCCTTGATTCTGTCTGGGCCAGAATGTTTCTACCATGTTAAAGCTGATCACACAGGCCACAGCTCATCCCCTCACCACAGTGAGAGTTTGCCTCAAACTGCTGGCTCTCCTTTTGAGTAGTGTCCCTGTGGATGTCCCACAGATGGTGTTGGCACGTCCGTGCACAGACAGATCGGAGAATCTTTCAGCCTTGCTCGTCAGGCCACTCGTACTCCAGAGCGGCAGTCTTGCAGCAGCTATTTGGCACCCTTTGTAACACGTGGCACAATCTCCGTCAGTTCCTCTCTAACCGTTTGCGGTGACTGATGGAGCCATAGCAGTTTCCTCAGCTCGTCCTCTTCTCTTCAAAAATTAGTTTAGTTATTACATTTCTTCTTTAAACTTTGTTAGTTAAGTAGTTTTTTTTTTTTAAATGGGTTTTTTTGTTTCTAGTTCACAGCCATGCCAGGCTTGCCTGGATTTAAACACTGAATCATACTGCGATGACATGCTAGCTTCAGACGGCCACCCAGTGTACATTAAGTACATCAGGGAAGAACATATCTCTCAAAAGTACCCTCATTGTCATAATACGAGCTCCAGGACACGACATGATAGAGATCTCCACCTTAAACTCCTGCTAATGGAGAAATCCCTTAGGTGCCTGTTGAGCTGGTTTTTCTTGACCAGGGTCGGAGGCTGGTCTAAGAGACTTTCCACTGCCTTATTCCGTGGGGAAAAAGAGGAAAACTCTGACCTCTTCTCCTAAACCATCCCATAAGAAAGAGGCTTCAGGTTCCTCAAATATGGTGACTGAAAGACCGGAAAAACGGTCTCTGATAGCTGAACAATGGCAAAAATCCAGCCACAAAATGACTGCACTTAAGGTCTCTGTGACCTTGGCACCATCTTGCTCGGAGGCGCTAAGTACGACCGTGGCACTGCCACCAGTCCTGCAGCAATCCATCCCTATGATGCCACTAGAAAACTTCTCCGCGGCACCGTCACATACTATGGAACCAAAGGACTCTCTGGTACCACAACAGCCTTCGGTGCCCAACCATCCAGCGTCACTGACGGCAAAACCATATTTCACTGTTCTACAGAAGCATTCTGAAAAGAAGAAACACCATAACCCACAACAGGAGTTCAATGCTTCCTCCCCAGTGTCACCTTTCTTCAGCACTGATAGATGTCCTTCTCCATCCTCATGAGACGGAAGCATATCACCAATTCCATCCTCTTCTGAGGATGAAGATGAAGATGGGTGCCGTTTTCTCTTCACAACCACCTCCCTCACAGTCTACTTATCACAAACAGCATCACCACCATGACCTTCACCACTATCTATGGTATCGATCACCTTACTACAGATCCCCACCTCCTTACCTGCACTTCTGGCATGGGTGGGAGCCCTGGTGACCATACTATGGCCATTATAACAGACCATCAACCTCGAGGTCACGTAAAACTCTACTGAAACACGTGGAAGGTACACCATCTCAAGAAATGGACAAAAATATAGAGGGTAAGGTTCTTGAAATATCTTCTCCCCCTCACAATTCATTGTTTCATCCAGGGATGATAATCATTCCCCCGCCTCCCACTGCAGTGGATGATTTCAAACACTTTCAAGACCCTTTTCAAAAGGGTCACAGACTCATTAGAGAAACCGATGCAAGAGGTGGCAGAGTCCTAGCATAAATTACTCAAAATATTACACACAACATCCTCCTCCACAATCGCCCTCCCTGTTGACGGTGCCCTGCTTGATCCTGCAAATAACATCTGGTAGACCCCCGTCACTATCCCACCAACATGTAAACGGGAAGACAAAAACAATTATATCCCAGCAAAAGATACTGAATATCTGTTCATATATCCTCCTCCCAATTCCCTAGTCGCCAAGGCTGCAAACCACATTTCCAAACAACCTTTCAATAAATCAGCGCCTCATGACAAGGAGGATTAAAAAAAAATGGATCTTCTAGGATGCAAGGTTTACATCTTCTCCACACTGCATTGCAGTGTGGCTAACTATACTGCCCTTCTAGCCAATTACGACCATAGCAACTATATCAAACTTGCAGACTTTATTGACTTTATTCCAGAAGCAAAGAAACAGCTCCATGCCATAATCAGAGAAGGCCAGCTGATCTCACGAATGGTTCTCCAAGCAGCCCTGGGTGCTGCGGCTGGTACCATGGCAATGGGCATAGTCATGCGAAGAGCATCCTGGCTTCATTCCACTGATCTTCCTAAGCCATTGCAAGTCACCGTCAAAGACCTGCCATTGGACAAAAAGAAGTTCTCTGAAAAGATGGGATGCGATCATGCATACCTCCAAGGGCTTTATGGCTACTCAGAACATTCGGCATCTGTACTCCAGAAGCCACTTCTTCCAATATCAACCATATAATTCTAGGTACACTTACCAATCTCCATTCAGAGCCCAGAATAGAAGACAAGAACAGCAACAATGAGGCAGACAGTGACCACAGCGTTGCTGACAACCAAATAATCAGTGCAACAACACATCTCAACCACTACAACCCAAGTCACAATTTTGAGGCCTTGGTCAAGGGCCAGTACGACCTCCTCATAAATCTAGAGCAAATGACATCTCCCACCTACAAAAACAGGCTACCCTTTTTACTATTCCGGTACAAGTCTCACTATAGATAGAGGGGTCCTTGCTATCATCAAGGTGGGTTAAACCACCCCATTTACTTCCAAACCATTTCCCCACCAACCCTTCCTGTCTCTTCAGGGTCATACCTCACGAACACCTGCTTCAGCAGGAAATTCATCATCTGGTCCATGTAGGAGCCAAAGAGTTCCTGACCTACACAGGGGAAAGGGCTTCTATTTCCCCTTATTTTCTCACAGTGAAAAAATCCTGTGGCTGGAAACCTGTACTGGATCTCAAAAAACTAAACAAATTCATAAAACTCTAGAGATTCCATATGACCACACTTTCAACAATCATACCTGCTGTAGAACTCGACTGGTCTGTGACCCTCAACCCTCAGGATGCCTATTTTCATATTTCAATGTACCCAGCCCACAGACACTCTCTCAAATTTATTGTGGGAACAGACCACTGCCAGATACTGTACTACCCTTCGGCCTCTCCACAGCACCAAGAGTGTTTTACAAAATGCTAGCTGTTGTAACAGCTTACTTGCAGAATCAGGGAATCACCATGTTTCTCTCTCTGGACAACTGCTTGATAGGGTCGAACAACTGACAACAAACATTCAAAGATGTGACATTTACAAGGTCACTTTTTCACCAACTTGGCGTAATCATAAATGTACAAAAAATCCACCATGGAACTAACGCAAATAACAGACTTCATTGGAGCACAGCTGAATGCACAGGTGGGGAGAGCATTTCTATTGCCTCTAAGACTTGAGACAATATCACGATTAGTAAGCGTCATAAGAAAGTTTCCTACCACAGATGCTCTGACCTGCTTAAAGTCCCTAAGGCATATGGCTGCCACAACTCATGTGCTCAGATTTGCAAGATTACACATGGGACCACTGCAATTGTGGTTTACAAACCCCACAAACAGGTGTCTCCACCAACTGCAATAAAAAAAAAATCCTTTTTATGGTAGCCAAACCCCTCCAAATTACTAGAGGGCATTCCCTTTCTACAAGAACCACCATCAATAATAATGTCCACAAATGCCTCCCTACGCAGCTGGGGTGCACACCTACATGGACTAAATGCCCAAGGGGAATGGACATCTCCAGAGTCTTCTCCCCACATAAATCTTCTGGAACTCCTCGCTGTTTGTTACGCATGCATACTTTTCAAACACACAAACGTCAAAATTCTAACGGACAATATTTCTTGCATGTACTACATAAACAGACAAGGTGGAGCCAGATCGAGCTCCCTGTACACAGAAGCCAGGAAACTCTGGCAGTGGTGCATAAACAACTGTCACAATTTCTGCTGATTATCTGCCACGCACACAACACCATGGCAGACTGCCTCAGCAGATCTTTTTCCTGACAACACGAGTGGGAGGTGCATATAGATGTACTGACTCAACTATTCCATTTATGGGGTTGACCTACAATAGATCTCTTTGCAACTCATTGGAACCGCAAATGCTACCAGTTCTGCTCCCAAGCAGGCATTCGGAAAAACTCCCTAGGGGATGTCTTTCTCTTCTCATGGAACAATCAATTGAACTATGCCTTCCCACCCATTTCTCTAATCATGAAAATACTGTTAAAAATCCGCCAAGAGGATGCAACAGGATCTTAATAGCACCAGCCTGGCCCGGACAGGCATGTCTCATATCACTAACCCAGATGGAGACCAGAGCTCCCATCACTCTACGTCTATGGGAAGATCTTTGCCCAAGAAGGATCGGATCCTCCATCCCAACCTAGACAAATTGCATTTGACAGCATGGTTCCTCCATGGCTCCATAAGGAAGAGCTAAGATGCTAAGAAGACATGCAAAATGTCTTGATAAATAGCAGAAAACTTTCCACCAGAATAATTTACCAGCAAAAATGGCATAGATTCTCCTCTTTGGTGTGCAAACAGCAATATCTCCCTGACCAAGGCTCCTCTGTGGTCCATCGTGGAATATCTATTACACCTGAAAGACACAAGATTATCTATCAGCTCCCTAAGGTACATTTAGCTGCCATATGCGCTTTTCACTCTAGACTTGACGATTCATCTGTTTGCCCATCCAGTGGTCAAACGCTTTCTCCTAGGCATAAGGAACTTGTACCCAGAATACAACAATCCAAGGGACCTAAATCTTGTCCTAAAGACTATCACCAAGCCACCATTTGAACCAATGGCAACCAGCTTCCTACTTCATTTATCTATGAAAGTCTCCTTCCTAGTCACAATTTACGTCTTCTAGGAGTGTAGGAGAACTGAGAGCTCTGATGGCTGATCCTCCATTCACAATCTTCCAAAAAGATAGTTGCATTGCAAACACATCCAAAATTCATACCCAAATTGTCACCCTTTCACCTAAACCAGCCTATACACTTACCTGTATTCTTACCCAAGCCACACTTCAACGCTTGTGATGCACTCCTCCATGTGCTTGATGTCCGACATGCCCTTCTCTCCTACCTAGAAAGGACAAAATCGTTCAGATCAACTACCAGACTATTCATTGTCATAGTAGACAGATTCAAAGGCTGCCGAAGTGGATATTAGGGCACATAGATGAATGCTACAAACTATCTAAAGTTCCAGTGCTGGAACATGTTAGCACACATTGCACAAAAGCGATATCTTCTGCTGTGCCCTTTCTAAACAATGCCCCAATCTCGGAAATTTGCAAAGTGGCCATCTGGTGACCTCCGCATACATTTGTAAAACACTATGTAATTGATCATGCAGCCAGCAATGATGCAGCCATTGGACACCTTTGTCCTATCATCGATTCGTAACACCAACTCTGAAGACCCTCCTACCTTGTGAGGGATCTGCTTGTGAATCACCATCTGTGGGACACCCACAGGGGGACATATCTCAAAGAATTCCAGTTGCTGCACAGAGTGAGTAACCTTCCTTTCACCTGGCAACCTGGGCCTATGTGGTACAATATGCCAGACGGTGCCTCAGACATTTTTCAAATGGGGCTAGCATAGGTTTACTCCCTGGCCAGACACAGCATAGACAAGATGCTTACAATCTTGCGTTGAGTACTTGCCTTATTGGCATGGTAGATGAACCATGCCCACGTAGCAAGAGGTGTTCCCTTTGTGGTTCCCTGCCTGACTCTCTCCTTGTTAATGGATGCCTCAGACCTACGACAGGGAGCATGCTGTGGCTTCCTCAGGACCCAAGGCCTCTGGTCCATAAAGGAGCTGACATTACACACAGGTAAGAGAGTTCAGGACAGTCCCTCTGGCCTATGAAAGGTTCCTTCTCCAGATGTTGGAAAAGGTAGTACGAGAGTTGATGGACATTACGGCATCAGTGTATTACGTCAACAAGCAAAAAGGAGTGAGAGATCCTCTGCTAAGAGGCACTCTGTCCATGGTATTTCTTCATAGAACATGCAATCCACCTCCAAAGCCTCATACCTACCAGGGGTCAAGAACACATTGGCAGATCATCTCACAGATCCTTCTTTTCTCACCACGAGTGCTCCCTGCACCAGGAAGTCATTTATCTTCCAGAGGTGTGGAATTCCCCAGGTGGGCCTATTCAAAACCAAACAGACCAGGCAGTGTCACCATTACTCTTCCCTTCAAAGACCCAAAGCAGCTTTGTTCCTCAAGAATTTCTCTTGCACTAGTTGGATGTCAAGTGAGCACTGGCTTTCTGTATCAAAAGAATGAAGCCATTCTGAAAATCCACGCAGTTCTCACAGTTGCCAAGCAAATGAAGGGTTTGCCAGTTTCATCAGAGGATATCCTCCTGGATCTCTACCTGCATCTAAACTTGTTACAAGTAGGCAAAGATTGCACCTTCTGCCATTCTGGCAACCCATTCAACAAGAGCACAGTTGTCATTGGTGGCTTTCTTAACTCAGGTTCCAATACAGGGTTTTTGCAGGGCTGTGACTTGGTGGTTCTTCTCGTTCATTCATGTCTCCTGTGCCATCATGCAACAGGCTTGGGACGATGTAGGCTTTGGCAGTGTGGTATTGCAATCAATATGTTTGAACTCTTGGCCTACTTCAGAGGTACTGCTTGTGAGTCACTTGCCATGGAATGGACCTTAGCAAGCAGTCGAAGAAAAACAGTTACTAAGCTTCTGTAGCTTTTGCTCTTTGAGATATGTTGCTCATGTCCATTCTGAGACCCGTCCTCCTTCCTGTATGTTGGAGTTACACGTGCCACTGCAAACGGCACTAGAGCCAGCCCTATGGATACTACTAAGAAAAATTTCTGGCACTGGGGCATGTGGTGCAAGCACTCCTAACATGGAACGGACGCAAGCACTGCATCTTAAAGAACAACAGTTATGTAAAGTTAATAACCATTTATTTTCATGTTTTTACACAGGTATATGCATGGGGGAGTAACACCTTTGGGCAGCTTGGTCACTTAAATTCTCCAACTACTGTCCCTCGTCTTGCAAAGGTATTTTCTTCGTATTTCTGGATTCCACAAACAGGGAAAGTTATCTTGCATTTCTCTTTTTCAGTTCTGTTAATAGTTTTGTTTCACATTCTGAATGCTCCAGTGTGCTGACTCAAACCTTTTATTTGTTTGGAAACAAAAGTTTCCAACACATTTAGTCTTAGATTTTATAAACTTTAAAAAAAAAAATCTACATTTTTGGCCAAATCTAAGTTGATACTGTTCTTTCAGAGAGATTTTTTTCAGATCTGGTGTTGACAACCTAACTTTTCTCCCTGATTATTCATCTTTATCCCTCAAAATTCCAATAATCCTCAACCCATAATCTCAAAGATGTTCGCTCATTTTATCCTATTGACTAAGTATTGTTTTTGTCATTTGTCTATATGTTTCTGGAGATGTTAGTGATGTCTTGCACTAGAATAAGTTTTGTGTGTTGATTGGCTTTAGAAAAAATTTCTTTCCTCAGATATGTATGTGCGAATGATGAGTTTGTTCAACCAAACTACTTGTCTCTGGCTTTTGACGTTTTCTTAACTGAATGAAACATTGCCATGCAACCAGAAAAGTTTTGCAGTTCTCATACACACTAGTAGGTAGGAATTTAAGACTGTCTTTTATGCTCTTGGAATTTATATACAGAGAGCAGCATCTGAACCATCTTCATATTTGTCCTTTTTTTAAATTACAAAGCAGATGCATCAGCTGGGGGTACAAGCATCAGCCTTGCAAAGCATCAGTTGGGGGTACAAGAATTGAGACACTAGCTATTAAACAAGATGTATGAATTTTACTTGTTAACAATGTCTGTCTAAAGACTGTCAAGACTTGCAGGATTCTTATTGGTAGTTGGACCTCTTTCTTTTGTGTAGAAACAGATTGTTTTGAGGTTAAGGCTCCCTTTTCTGGTAGATGGTGGATTCTGATTTTTTTCTTCCAAACTACAGGTATGTGATGATGGTGGAGTTTGGAGCACAGCAGCAGGACTGGATTATTCTCTCTTCTTAGTGGACGGAGAAGATTTCCAGCCTGGATTATATTACAGTGGCCGAGAGGAGACTAGGGAAAATGGTTCACCCGGGACCAGCTCCGCTAAAAGTCCAACTCTGTTGCTAGCCTGTAGTAAGGTAACTACTTCTAGTTCCTTATATTTAGTGTAGGTAGTAATGGTGAGTAAAAGTAGAGATCTGAAACACTGTCACTATATGTAGCTGAATCCGAGTTAGTACTGGTGGAATTCCATGGTAAGTCATCAGAGCTCATGTTCATCTAGTAGTGAGGAATCTTGCTTGCTAGAATCAAGAGTTAACTGTTGGAGATGGGATAATATTGCACCCTTGATGCAACTTGGGATAGATGACTTAATCAAGAGAATAATACTACTCTACTCAATCAGTTAACTGATGTCTTCCGCATCAAAAAGGAAGATGATTACTACAGCTCTGAAAAAATGAGGAAAAATAGATTTCTCTCCCCTGCCCCCCAAATGTTTGGGAGGCATGCTTCTCTTCCTCTCCTAAGGAGAAATAGCCTGTTTAACTGAGAGGTTGGTTTGTGGATGAAATGTGGTGTGTATGCATGAAAAAAATCGAGGGAAAGGTAAATCAAAGAAATGTTTTGCAGTTTTTGAAAGTAGCCGAATTTATAGTCAATACCTCTTGCATGAGTGACAACTGCATGAATTAAGGGTCATTTCTTGTTGCCTCCTAGACCCTATTGACACTAGCAAAATTCCCAGTGGTTGACAATGGATGTTAAATATGGGTTCCTCACTTTTTCCTCTCCATCATTTTGCAATTAGATGGCATTGAAAATGGGTTGTTTGCTAACATAGATGGGTGTGGAAAATGGGGAACACATAGCTGATATCCACTGTCAGCTAATAGATCACTTTCTTAATGATAGATACACTCTGGGACATTATTTAGTACCAGTAAAGAGTCTAAGTTCTAGGCTAGGTTTTTATATTGTGCTTATCTTAGTATCCTAAAACAAAATGAAAATTAATCTGTGTTTAAAGCAGTTTCTATCTTTTTCCTTCAGTTAGGGTACATAAGCAGTGTGGCAGCAGGTGGGAGCAACTGTTTGGCTTTGGTGGACAGAAATGTTATGGGATATATTGCAAGCTTGCACGAGTTGGCTTCTACAGAGAGAAGGTTCTACTGCAAACTGAGTGAGATCAAATCTCAGGTCCTCAGACCCCTTCTAGGTTTAGGTAAGATAATTCCTTGTATCGATCTTTGAATCTTTACTTCCCAAGATATATATTTATATTGTATATAAATAAAAACTTACTCATTCAGAGGTTGTGTGTGTATGTGTATACATGCACACATGCTTCCTCATTTTTGGTTGTGAAATGTGGCTGCATTTCAATGTCTCTTACTGCCAGTGATGTGGAAATATTACTAATAGGTGTTCCAACTTAAGGAATTGGATGGGTTGTGGAGCCTAGTTGGTCTGAAGACATTCATTTGGTGATGGAATTCTTTGAAATAAAAACCTCAAATAGCAGATAAAGTATCTGGATTAATTCCCATGTTATCTGTGTTGCTGCTCTCTTGCAAAGGTACATTATATTGCTTTCTTGTTTATTATAGATAACTTGGGCACTGCAGCTACAGTCCAGCTGTTGCAGGATATGGCAAGTAGGTTCAGCAAGCTGTGTTACCTGATTGGTCAACATGGAGCCTCTCTGAGTAGTTTTCTTCACGGGATAAAAGACGCAAACAGCTTGGCCATCCTGAAGCATTCTAGTCTATTTCTGGATAGTTATACAGAGCAAGTATCAAATTCTGTCTTGTATTGAGTGTTTGTTTGCCAAGCATGCTGCCGAACAGAAAAGCTTTAATCAGAGGCAAATAGATCATATTTAGGGAGACTGGCATGAGGAAAGCTCAGTTGCCAAGCAGCATACTAATGTTGTGCAAATTGGTATCTTGCAATACAAAGGCTGATCTCTACTGGAAACTTATTTTGGTTTAGCTTAAGTGTTTCAAGAACATGAAAAATCCACACCACTCAGATGTAGCTATGCTGGCCTAAACCCTGAAGTAGATGGTGCATTCTTTCATTGTGTTACGGTAACTGCCATCTCTCAGGGAAGTAGATTAGCTTATATCTACACTGAAACATTAAACAGCACAGCTGCACTTGTGCCACTGTAGCATTTTACGCATATGTGTACCCTAATTCAAATAAGTCACAATATCATTTTTTTTTAAAAAGAGCTCCTTGTGTTAAACTACAGATTTCAAGCCCTTTGTCTGTGCAGCGGACTGGACATTTGGGGGGTTAAAAATGTGGTGGTTCACTTATTCATATTTGATTTGGCTGTGGCACATTGCAAGAAAGTTTATTACAGAATAATTTCTTTCATCAATATAATACATACTGAGGAAGTGGGATTTTCTCCCACGAAAGCTCATGCAATAAATAAATTTTAGTCTTTAAAAGTGCCACAGGACTCCTTGTTTGTTATACATTTATACTATTAGTCTTACCAGATTAACCTGAATGCTTTCTTTTGGAGGAAATTCAGTGCCAAAAAAGCTTTCTCATCTACTTTTTAAGTTGCCTGATAAGAGCAACTGTTGAATAACTGCCTAAAATCTGATACCCAAACGTTGGAGGCTTTCTAGTTTCTAGAATAATTATTTTTACTATTATTAGTTCCCAACTCTCTCACTTTTTTAATGCACCAGTCACCATGGTCTCCACCATACAACAATAACTTCAAGTATACCGTCTTCTGTAATTTTTCTTAAATGTTCCTTTAGTTGAACTCCTTATTTCATATTTCTTGATTTTAAAATTACATTTAATTATTAAAGATTCATATTTAGCTACTGAGTGCACAGATGTCCATCCTCAGAGAGAGCACTCTTTCGAGTCCCATGAGTCTCTGCACTTGCACAGATGACTGCCCACATAGAATTTCTGGGATTTTTTTGGCATTGAAGTCTGACATTGCACTCTTAACTTGTGCATTTTAAATGTGACACAAATTAAGGGCGGCTGCAGCCTGAAGTTTTAACGGCCCAATGATTGTAGTTTGATCTAGGGAAATGGATCATAGACTTGCAACACCAGTAAATGCTTGAATTGATTTTAGTATTGATCCGTTTCCAAGGGGGATAGGTGTTACAGGTTGGTGGAGCACACTAGAAAGGCTGTAAGGGAACACTGTGTTATAGATAACTGCACTGTACCTGTTCATGGCTAAACTTCAGTCTCTAGGGTGGTCCGTCCATCCTTTTTCATAAGTGTGAGCCATACAAGCAATTAATACATTTTAAAACAACAGTATTTAGAATAACCAGTTTAAGCTTTCCCTCTATTGGCGCCTGAGATGACTATTTCATGTTTGTCTGCAACAGTAAATAGTATTTGGTTTCTCTTATTGAGCTGAACTGACAGTACCAGCAGATTTTTTTTTTTTTTTTTTTTTTTTTTTTTGCTGAATAAAAAAATTGTATAAAATATTCAAAAAATCCCCAATGTATGCATACTTGTAACTCATAAGTCACCAACAGACCACCATCTCACCACCATCTCTGTTCCTGTCTATTCCAGGTACAATTTTTCCAGTGATTTGGGTTTCAAGAGTTGGTTCCCACATTGAGTGCTGCTTCTGAGCAGGGAGGGTTTTCTTGATTTTTCTTGCTGTTTTCTCTTCATCTGAGATCTCTGCATATCTTTTCTTAATCTCCTTTTGGTTTTCCTCTCCTGCCTGCTGTTTTTCTCTGTTCTCTCTCTCTCCAGCTCCTTATTTCTTTCATTAGAATAATAGAAACTGGAAGGGACCATGAGAGGTCATTGAATCCAGTCCCCTGCACTTATGGCAGGACCAAGTACCCTATTAAGCCATCCCTGACAGGGGTTTGTCTAACCTGCTCTTAAACTTCCAATGATGGAGATTCCACAACCTGCCGAGGCAACTTATTCCAGTGGTCAATCACCCTGACATGTAGGAATTTTTTTCTGATGTCCAACCTAAACCTCCCTTGCTGTAATTTAAGCCCATTACTTTTTGACATATCACCAGCAGTTAAGAAAATTTTTTCTCCCTCCTCCTCATAACAACCTTTTAGGTTTAGGTATTTGAAAACTGTTATCATGTCCCCTCTCTGTCTCCTCTTTTCCAGACTGAACAAATTTTCCTCTGCATATTTTTCCATCCTTGAAACTCTTTATAGTAGGGGTCTCAAACACGTGGCTGTGGTCTGTGGAGTTACCTCCTATGGCCCGTGATGAGACCTGGAATCCAGGGGCTCCCAACCCCGGGTCTGTGGGCCAAAGGTGGCCCGTGGGGCTTTTCAAGTGCTGAGTCCCTCCACTGGCTGGGAGCCAGTAGCTGGGCTGCAGCTGCCTGTCTCCCACCTGGGGTCCTACCACGGACCAAGCTGAGCTCGGCGTCAGCAGTGCTTCCAGGGCAGGCCACGCGCACCAAGCCACATCCTCTCCCGCTTTTCCCCCCCAGCCTCCCAGAGCGTCATCAGCCACTGCTGGGGAGGAGCCAACTCCCACCTGGGAGCCGCGCCACTCACCAGAGAGCCCTGGGTCCACGGCAAGGCTCAGGTGCGAGGGCTCGAAGGAGGGCGGCCTGGGGGTGTGGGGAGGGTTCATGGGGCCTTTGTGCTGCTGGGGGAGCCCCTGCCCAGCCCGTTTTCTGCCCAGTCCTGGCGTGCAGCTGGGAGAAAGGCTGTGGCTGCTCGCCTCTCCTCTGGGCTTTTTCTCTCCTTTTTTTTTTTTTAAAGAAAAATTTAAAAAATGTAATTACCCTTTCTAAAAATTAAATTTCAATTAAATATCTGTTCAAATTCAGTTAATTAAACCCAATTAATTCTATTTACAATCACTTTGAATTCAATTAGTTTTTAAAATTTAATTCTAATTAAATAAACTGGTGGCCCTGTTTAATGAAAAGGTTTCAGCGATGCGGCCCTCGGGTCAATATCCTAGTCCTCGTGGTGATTTGAGTTTGACCCTTGCTTTATAGGTTCTTATGCTTCTTCACTCATTATGGTAGTAGCTGAGCACCTTCTAGCAGTTCATTCAGCAGTGTGGCTAATATCTGTCATCTTCTCTCCCAAGTGAAGAAGTGGGTAGTGGAGTGGTTTCATTTTGGATTTCATTTTTTATAGATAAATATGATATAAGCACTTTGCTATAAGTATATTCATACTGGAGAAGGCAAAGTCAAAGGTATGGACCTTGCACTTAGAGTAGACAGTGGTGAAGTTTGTGATGGTCCTTAGTTTCTATGGGTAAACTCTCTCCTGTGGCCTTGGACACTGCTGCACTTGCTATTTATCAGCCGGTATTTCTGTGCTGCCTTCTCAAAGCCATTTTTAAATGTTTCTCTCTTTTCCCATATTTAATCTAAATATTAAAATGTAAAGTGCTGTTCTGTAGAGACTCCTTCCTTCCTGTGCATGCTGCAATGTTTATAGATTTGGGTGTCCCTGACTGATTCAGTGGAAACATTGAACGTGAACTTATGTCAGAAAGGTGGTGGATATGAAGTTCACGTTTCTGAAAGTGCATTGATTCGTGACTTTTTTCTTTTGTTTTTCCTTTCCCCAAGCCTACAGTTTCAGTGTCTGATCTGAGATTTGAAAGACACCTTTTGAATTATGCTTGATGTACGGTGGCATTGCTGATAATGGTGATACTTCTGTCACTGTGAGAGTTAGACCCATGGAAAAGAGGGACTGGCCTGTTGTCTTTAACCCCCAGTCTGGCTGACTACTTCCTCGTTGACTTTGGTTTAGATCCTGTCTTCTTAGTTCCTCACCAGTTTCTTCTGTCTCCCTTAGGAGGAGCTTGTTAGCTTTAGGCCTCCCACTTGGCAGAGCATAAATAACTGCAATTTTCCCCCCTCTGGAGGGCAAATTGGGCAACTTGCTTACCTTGCTAAATTATCCTTGAAACTAGTTTTCTGATAATTAGCACCTTCTTTTTTGAAGCACTTCAGCAGAACTCCTTCATTTTTAGGTAGTCTCCAAATGACTGAGTGAACCAGTTATAAAAGATTCAGAAGTCTCTCAGATCATTGAAGCAGCAGATGTTTTCTACCTTTATTCCTCCACCCAAACAACAGGAGAGTGAAACTGAATCTCATACCTCACAAAACTGTTGATTATAGCAGATGCCTCGGTGGCCTGCCCTGCCTTTCTTGTAGTTGGTGGGAAAACACAGATGCAGAATATTTAGGAAGCCTTCAGTTACTTTATAGGCCTCAATTATATTTGCCTTTAGGGAAATGAAGAGCATTTGTGTCAGTGGAAGAGTGCACTAAAAATCTCTTTGGTGAAAATGCTGAGAGATGCAGGAATTCACTGCTGTTTTCCCCAGAGATTTTGAAAGGTGCTTTTTAATTTGAAAATGAGGTTTATTTTTTGTTTTCTTGTCTGTTCTAGATATTGCATATCTGTGACAAACTTTATGGTGATGGGAGGATTCACACTTCTTGCAAAGCCAGCAATGTAAGTAATGCTTTTCTGGTGGTTGCTTTTGTTTGTTTGGTTTTTTGGGTTGTTTTGTTTTGTCGTCTTAGTCAGCAAAGACTTTGTGTTGACGTATATGCATGTTAATGGATATACAAACAATTTTTCCTAGCTTCACTCACGTGATCTCTCAATCATTTGGGTTCCATAATTTCTTTTCCATCAGGTAAAAAGAGAAATTTCTCTATACCTGACTTCAGCTATTGTATATTGTCCCTTTATAAATACTAGGGAAAGTGTTTGGTTGTTAAGTCTGATTTCTCCTTGAAGGTGAAGAAAGTAAACAAAAATTGATAAAATAGGTTTGTCAGATAGTGTTTCATGAGAGCTTAGAGGGAGGCTGTCTTCATCACCCATTCACAGAGTTCATAAATAAATGAACATTATGTAATTCCCAAATAAATCCATGGCAGCTATTTCTTCAAGATCATAATAAGCTTATATAATACTACTTCAAACTTATCTTCATTGTTAATTTTGCAGTATTTAATAGTACAGCATCTTGAGGCAACTCTTATTATAAACATTATATTACTCCTTTAATGTTTTCCCATTCTTGTCAAGGAGAACACTTTCCCTTGTTGTTTGGGTAGACTAGAAGGAAGAGTAATTTTACTATAGTTAACTTCCAAAGGGATAGCTGTGTTAGTCTAGGTCAGCCAAACAAACAAGGAGTCCTATGGCACTTTTAAAGACTAACAAATGTATTTATCACATGAGCTTTCGTGGGAGAAAATCCCACTTCATCAGATGCTTTGAAGATGATGATGATAAATACATTTGTTAGTCTTTTTAAAAGTACTATAGGACTCCTTGTTTGTTTTTTACTGTAGTTGCTATAGATTTGGTCTTCTCATGCTGCTCTGCATGATATCACTTATGTTCAGTGATTATTCTTTAAAATGCTGTTTTATCTGTTGAATGGTAACGATTGAAAATGAGTTAATCTCTGAGTCAATTATCAGCATTAATAAGCTAATACATCTTTTGGCTCTCTTTATTCTTTGGAAAAGCTGTTGCAATTTGGGGTTAGCTGGTGCCCAAGGAGTTGCAAACTTGCAAAAGTTTTGTATCCCAATTCTTCCGTGATACCGGAGTGACTTGGTTACAACTGTCCAGTCTCTGGTGTACAAAGCATCACATAAACCATATCTGTGTTGCTTGCTATTGAAATGTCCTGTGAGCCAATGCAAAGAATTCTAGGGTTCTGAGGACCCTCTATGATTTTGTAAAAATGAAATCATTGAATGGAAAAAGATTTGCAACTATTTAACTATACATCTGTATACAATTTGCAACTATACAACTATACATCTGACTTTTTTTTTTTTAAATGATGAATTGTTGCAAGCTCTAAATTCAAAATTTCTGGGACCAGCTATTTATCCACAACTAATACTGATAATTTCAGTTGCTGGAACTACTCAGCACAATGAATTCTTTACATCAAGTGTCCCTGTTACTAGTGACAGCTTCTAATACTGACATTCAAGTTCCATTAGATGGCTAACACTTTTTTTGAGGTTCTGAAACTTTAGAAAGAATGTGTTTTGGTCTCTTACTTGTAACAAAAAGCAAGAAGGTTTCTCTGCAAATAATTGTCTTTGGAATGAATAATTCATTCTGTGAGCACTTTTCATCAGGATACTCTCTTTGTTAATGGTTGATGTCAGTTGGTCTCTGGCCATTTTAGAAGTAGTCAGACTAGACTCTGGAGTATTTCCTCTGAGACAGCAGGGAAGACCTATGCTCACAGTGACCCTATTATTACTTGATATTTCTTCAGAGCTTCCATGTGAGGATCTCAAAGCACTTTAAAAACGCAAATTATCCAAATGGTTAGCCCTTGTGACTAAGAAAATCAGTCTTGTCTCCAAAGAAGGCTTTTTTCCTTTGATTGTTGAACAAGAAGGCTCATAAATCACATGGGTAGACTTGGTATTCATTTGATATTTGTGAGGTAACATCTTGCTAATCATGTAGAACTCTTGGGTGTCCTGCTGTGCAAGTCTGCAATATGGTTCTTTGTTCCTGTTGCTTGCCTTCTCAGCTTGCTTGATCCTCACGGAATTCCCTGTTCAGATACCTTCTATCGGAATAATTGCCTCAGTATATATGTGTCATGTCTCTCTTTCACTCAGAGAGAGAGACCAGCCAAGCGTTGGTGAAAGAAAGAAGTGGAGTTGCTATTTGTGGGGAAAAAATCCTATTCTTGCTCCCGAATGTAGTATTCTCATAACTATTTCCATCCTCTCATCTGAACTAAAATAATCCTCCATGTAGGAAATCAGTTTGAGGACTGAGTAGAGTCCTTTGAGGTTGGAGATGGTTTATCCAGAAGGAGATGAGGCTGTTCAGCTTTCTTGAATAACAGTGGTAGGGAGCAGAATACACAGATGTGTTTAGGGAGTTATGTTGGATCAAAGCTAGAAACTTTTTCACTGTATTTTGTTAGGCAAATCACTTTCTGTAGTGTTAAAAATACATTAGTCTTAACAAGTTCCAAAGAGGTAGCTGTGTTAGTCTATTGCAGCAAAACAACAGAGTCCTGTGGCACTTTTAAAGACAACACATCTATTTATCGCATGAGCTTTCGTGGGTGAAAAATCCCGCTTCTTCAAAGCATCTGACAAAGTGGGATTTTTCTCCCATGAAAGCTCATGCAATAAATAGATCTGGTAGTCTTTAAAAGTGCCACAGGACTCTGTTTTTTTAACCCCAAAAGGGGTACTCTTTAATAGTATGTATGCTCATGCTTGCAAAGCTTTACTAAGGCTTTGTTGTCTGTCCTTCTTTCACTGTTAGTGACTTCTTGGGTAAAAACCAGGAGCTGTTACAAGATCTATCTGAGATGAAGGAGGAAAACATACAGTTGGTGGAAGTGCTAAATATGCTGTTTTTCTTGCCAATCAGACGACTTCATAACTATGCTAGAGTTTTGCTAAAACTTGCTACGTGTTTTGAAGTGGTAAGCCATCTTGTCACAGGTGAAACTTTGTGGGTTGGAGATTTTTTGGAATTGCACGTTCTTTGATTTACATAGTGGTATCACTGAATCTTGAAATCACTAAACTAATGTTTATAACAAGGCTATATTAAAAATTTGAATAAAACCCTTATCTCCTCTTCAGGTTTTTAAGTAGGTTTAGGCAGTATTCAGTTTTAATCACTGTCAGTACCCATCAGTTTTCAGCTGACACACTGAAATCAATGAAAAAAATATTGATTAGCTAACAGTCAGCAGGAATGCAGCCTTCCCTGCCCCCACTTGTGCCTGCAGGGATTGGGTGTCACTAGTCCTGCTGCTGTGCAGGGAGCCCTCTGTGGCACTACTCTCATCGCCCAGCTCTCTCATGCCTGTGACAGCGAGGAGGAGGAGGCCATTCTCTTTCTAAATGGCTTTGCCCCTGGGCAGGAGCAATTTAACAGTGGGATAGCCTCTCCCAGGGTTGGGGTGTCATCCTCTTCCTGGCCTGGGCCAAAGGTCTCTGCTGTGCTGCGCCATGACCATAGTCTTCCCCATACCTGCAGGGATTGTATAGCACTGGAAGCCTAGGGAGCCCTCTGCAGTTCTGCTGTCACAAAGGTCTGCAAACAGGGACTCCTAACTACTAACCCCGTTGGGGTTGGGACATGAACCACTTTGGTTTGTGGATTTGGGTTTTTTTGTTTTTTGTTTTTGTTTCTCTCTAGACATCTCCAGAATACCAAAAACTACAAGATTCAAGTTCTTGCTATGAGACACTTGCTGTCCATCTCAATAGGAAAAGGAAGGAAGCAGAATACACACTGAGCTTCTGGAAGACCTTTCCTGGGAAAATGACGGTATGATAACAGTTATATTGCTTTTGCCACTAGCCTCCTACTGCCCATTTGTATAGGCCTGCTTTGAAGTCACTACTTTCCCCACACTTCCCTCCTTTACCATGGTTTTGTTTTATTGCAACCTCTCTTTTATATAAGTTTTAGCCCCTTATATCCCTGTTTGTGTTATATATGTTTACAAGAAGGACCAAATAGCACTAGATGGGTAGCTGTGTTCGTCTATTTCAGCCAAACAAACAAGGAGTCCTGTGGCTCTTTTAAGGACTAACAAATTGATTTATCACATGAGTTTTCCTGGGATTAATCCCACTTAATCAGGTACATGAAATGGAAACTCTCCTTTCTCTGCATGTGTGTATATACCGAAAATATTGCATTTTCCATTTGGTGCATCTGATGAAGTAGGATTATGCCCACAAAAATTTGTGCAACAAATACATTTGTTAGTCTTTAAAAGTACTACAGGACTTCCTGTTTGTTTTACAAACAGCACCGAATTTCAGACACATTCAATTACTATCAAGCATGTTTTTAATCTTTTGTAATCTTAATCATAGGATTCCTTGAGGAGACCAGAACGTCGGTTAATCTGTGAAAGCAGTAATCGGGGATTGTCCCTACAACATGCTGGCAGATTCTCGGTGAACTGGTTCATTCTCTTTAATGATGCTTTGGTTCATGCACAGGTGAGTCAGCTCCCATAGCTCTCAGAACTGAACTATTTCCACCCCAGCTAGTGGAACACGTGTGACAATTTCTCCATATGGTGAGTGTGCCATCTTAATTCAGGTGTTTTACTGTATTTGACCATCGTCAGTGAGAAGTGTTTGCCTCTTTTCAAAAAGAGTTGAAATAATCTATTTGTCAAACACAAAAATTATTCATATATCAAGGTCTTCGTTATGGCCTGCAGGTGGAATTACCTTCAGCTGGCACTTTTGGGAACTAGCTTTCAGGGCAGCAGTGCTCAATCTCAGCTCAGGGGAGACAAAACTGTGAGGGAAAGGTACATCATAAGGAACCTGTGGTTATGTAAATGGGTGTATGAGGTATTTTGGGTTTTTTTCCCCCCTCCCTTCTGCAGTTCTCAACACATCATATTTTCCCCTTGTCCACGGTGTGGGTGGAAGCTCTTTCAGAAGAATCTGGTAATGTGTGAGTATTCCTCTCTAACCAATATTGTTTTCCATTTTTATTGCTAAAATAGTCAGATGCTCCTAACTAATAATAGAAAATAATAATTTGAACCATTTGGACTAAGTCTTGGAAGCCAGACATAGTGTGGGATATATCCTTGGTCCATATATTCGTCTAATCCAGTTCAAATTATTTCTTTTTCTATTGTATTTCACTGTGCTTGATTAAAGTAGGATTCTCCTATGTTCCTGTTCTGGACTTATAAATCACATGAGTACATGAACAAGTGGAGTGATGAGGAAGAGTGCAAAAAGTAGTCGTGGAGTTATTCTTGGAGTATTTTTGAAGAAGTCATTCTTGTGTTAATGTTGGCTTAAACTTATGGTTTTAAAAGCAGAGGGCCATTCGTTGTAACACTCAGCTTTGGGGAAAAAAAACTCCTTTGGAAATAAATCTAGTTTTATTTTTTTCCAGGTTGAAAATTTTACAAGCTAGTGAAAGGTCTTTTCTTGATTGGTTTTATTCTTGTTTCCACTTAGGAATGGTTTGAAGGTTACTACACCAGAGGAACAGTTCATTCTTCTTTCATCAACACCACAAGAAAAAGTAGGCAGATGCAGAGCTTCTTAATTTATCTCGGGTGATGCTAGAGAAACAAGGTGGAAGATGTAATATCTTTTATTGGACCAGCTTCTGTTAGTGAGTGAAATGAGCTTTGGAACTACACAGAGCTCTTCTTCAGATCTGGGAAACATAATCAGAGTGTCACAGCTAAATACAAGATTGACTGATAGTGCACATTCTACAGGGTCATTCAAGGGAAAGTCAATTGTTAATACCCTGGAGAAAAGGACAAAAAGGGGTGTTAATTCATTACAGATTATTGTAAAAAAGCCATAAATCCAGCATCTGTCAGACCATGAATTTTAGTGTCTAACAGAGTTATGAATTTAAACTTTCAGTCTTGTCTTTTGGAAGTATTGTGCAAGTTTCCTTTGAGGATGACAACTGATAAGTCAGATATAGTATGATTGTTTTGTAAAAAGTGTTCATCCCATGCAGTATGATGGTTTTTTTTGTCTTGCATCATTTTCATCTGTGAGCTCATTAGAGACCATAGTGATTGTCTAGCTTAATCTACATAATAGTTGTTGGGGCATTTCTAGTGCACTAGATTAAGTACACACATGTTGTCCTATTGAAGAACTGGGGGGTGGGCGGGCGCTAGCCCGCCCACTACTAAAGCCCCTCCCCCAGCCTAAGGGGAGGAGGCACTGGACCCAGCTTTCAAGTAATTACGGGGGACAACAAATGAAATAACAGGAAACAGGTGTGAAGGTTACACACCTGTTGTGATAGGCATGTATAGGATTCCTAGATTTTGAAAAGGTGTGTTATGGGCGGTGTTGATCAACATAGTAGTGAAGATCTGTCTGCAGGTTTTGTAGCTGTTCTGGCACCTATGAGTAGTTGTGTACTGATCTGTGGGGAGTTTGGTTCTGATGATGATGGGGTGGTGTTTGAAGGCAAGAAATGGAGGTTCAGGAAAGATTTCTTTTGGGATGGGGTCCCCATTGAGTATGAGTTGTAGCTGTTTGATGATACCCCTTATGTGTCCCAGTGTGGGGTTGTAGGTGACAAGTGGGGCTGTGCAGTCATATTTCTGTATTGAAGTAAGTTCTCTCGGGATTTTGGGTGCCCTGTTCCATGATCTGATCTACTTTTCTGGTGGAGCATCCTTGTTTGGTGAAGGTGGTTTTGAGTGTGATAAGGTATATATTCTTTCTCCTCAGAGCAGTTTCTGTGGTGCTGAGTGCCTGGCTGTAGATAACTAATTTCTTGGTTTGTTTTGGGATGGTTGTGTGGGTACTGGGTCTAATGAAGGTAGGTGTGGTGATCTATAGGTTCCTTTTATATAGTTGTCTGTAAGGTTCCATTGTTTGAAGCTGTTTATGGTGTCCAGGAAGTTGATGCTAGCATGTGAGTCTTTCAAAGAGAGTTTAATGGAGTGCTAGTGCTGGTTGAAGTTATGGTGGAAATCTGAGGGAGTGCAAGTCATCTGTCCAGAGGATGGAAAAAAGCATCAATCTATCTCTCAGATGCATCACCAGTGTTTTGGTTCATTTGTCCAGAAATTCTCCTTCAAGGTGGCCCATGAAGAGGTTGGCATGTTGGGGAGCTATATTAGTACCTATGGCTGCTCCCATGGTTTGGACAAAATATGTGGTGTTGAATGTAAAACTGTTACGAGTGAAGATGAAGTGGATGTGTTTAGGGTGGCTATCTGAGGGTCCATAGTCTTGTAAATATCTCAGGAAGGCAGCTTTGCTGTCATTGTGAGGCATGTTGGTATAAAGGAAAGTAACATCTGTAATGGTAAGGATAGTGTTCTGAGGGAGGTTATGGAGGAAGTTGGCCCTTTGCCTGGTGAATGGTTTTGAGACTGGTTGCTGAGTCTCAGTAGTCTAGTGTTGTGGCCAGATATGATGGGTCTGTCTGGCTTTGCTTGTTTTTGTATCTTGGGAAGCATATTAGAATATTCCTGGTGTGTATTTGTTGTGAATGAGTTTGTAGCATTTCTCTTGGAATTGTTTTGGGGAATGATTGGATTATGTAATTTTGGTGTGGGTTTGTCTTTGTTTTCTTATAATAGGTGATGTCAGAGTTATCTGTTTTGTTCACATAGTTATCACAGTTGAGGACTACGGTGGTGCTCCCTTCATTGGTTTGAGCACTATGTGGTGCTTTGGTTTCAGGAACTGTATAATTGTCTCCTCAGTAGTGGAGAGGTTGTGTTGGATGTGCTGTTTTGTTAAGGATTTCACAGCAAATTCTTTTTCCTGAACAATCGCCATAAGGCTCAAGAGTGTGGTTTTGTGTCTCGGTGGTGTCGCGTCAGAGGTTTCTTTTAAATTTTGATTGTCAGTGGAGATGTTGTAATTGTGAGTGGTGCTGTCATTTGTTTGTGAAAGAATTTTTTTGAGGCGGTCACAGAAGGATTCTTCTGTTTCTGCATGTGTTAATATGGTATCAGGTTCTGTGGAGGGGGCAAAAGTTCAGTCCTTCAGAGAGTAAAGATATTTCAGCTCCACTTACAGGTGGCCTTGATAAATCGATGATGCAAGGGTGTCATGTAGTGTCCATGTAATGGGTACTGGTGCCATTGATTTCTCCCGCCGGTGATGTTCAGTGGGTTGTGGAGTAGTTGTAGTTGGTTCCACTTCTTGTTGAATGATGATCATGAGGTTTTTTTTATAGTTTTTGAATTTTTTTGTGTGATTTCTAGGTAACTTTCCTGATTTTTGTTTTCTTTGGGCATGGTTATTCTAAGCATCCTTTTATAATGGGGTGATGGGCAAAAACATAGTGGTCTGTCTTGACTCGCAGGTAATGGGAGAAGGTATCACATATGAATAGTATTTGTCCAAGCAACTAAAAAAACATTCATAATTCTATCTGTTAAAGTGCCAGTTAGTTCTACATTTGTTCTGCAGTAAAACCTGTGTAGAGAGATGGATTAATAAAGACAAGGAACTGACAAATGTTTGAATACTAATATACTCTTCTTTAAATTGTATTTCTGTTTCAGACAAAATGGCTGCGGGCACTAAGCCAAGCTGTGGATCAGGCCCTAAGGGGGACAGCTGATTTACCACCTTATGGAAGTGGTGGGAATATTCAGAGACAGGAGCCTCCTATTTCACGTAGTGCAAAATACACTTTTTACAAAGACCCTCGGCTTAAGGATGCCACCTATGATGGACGATGGCTTTCTGGCAAACCCCATGGCAGGTAAAAGCATTCAAATGCAACATTTGAATGGGAAAGGAAGAGGAAGTTGGGTTGCTGTGCAAAATAGTAATTATTTTGCTTGCATAAAATGTTTTATGGGATATTAAGGAGACTGGCTTTGTTTGGGTGTGTTCCAGGGGGATCCTGAGATGGGCAGATGGAAGAATGTATTCTGGGATGTTCCGAAATGGCCTGGAAGATGGGTAAGAGCACAGTTCACTATCTTTTGAGCCAGAGAACAGAAAAAGTGTTCATGGCAGATGGGGGTGTCTCTCTTTAGATCAAGGGTGTGTGTATATATTAAAGTGAACTACTTATCTAGCACTGAAAAAGCTTGCAGTCTGAAAGTAAACAAAACAAAGGTCGAAGTGGTGGAGGGGAGAGTGAGAGAAGTGAATTTGTATTAACTTAATTTAAGAAGGAACCTGACTGCAAAAATCGCTCAACTTGCTTATCTTTGCTCACCAGCTAGGATTTCTATTGTATCCCCAGATATTGAAAAAATTATTTAGCTTCAGTATTTTTATTAGGTCTTTTAAAAAGCATATAATGCTGTTAGCTAAGTCGGAGTGCACCATCTTGAATGCTGTCTTAAGTTCTGGTCACTTCATCTCAAAAAGAGTAGAAACAGAGAAAAGCAACAAATGAAAAGGCAAAGGAGGATTCCATAAAGAGAAGACTGGAGGTTAGGAAAATTTTTGCGAGAAAGGGTTTGTGATATGTAAAATGAATAGTATAAAAGAGAAATAATCATTCCCATCTCATAATACAAACTAAAGGAGCTAGCCAAAAGAAACAACTTTCACAACATATAGTTAACCCACAGAATTTGCTTGAGACTAAGAGTTTAATAGCTTCCAAAAGAATAATAGACATTTTATATGGATAATGAGAACTGTGGTTACATTAGATACTTAAGCACTTACCTTAGATACTTGTAAAGGACTTAACCTAGAAATGACACATTAGGAAATCCTCCTGCAATTGAACCCATAGGAACCGAAGGACTGGAATGCAGACAACTTCCTAAACTCTATCTTCACTGCCAGGATGTGACACATCTCGGTGTTCCATCAGGCCATTTGGGCATTTTGCAATCAACAGCGATTTGTGTGTGTGTTAAGTGGGTATTCCTGGGATAAAACTTGGCCGGGTCAAAATCCTTTAAACTGTAGTTGAGATTAGAAATACTCAAACACTAATACACATATTTGGGAGTATGTGGCTCATTTGGTCAGTGTTGAATAAGTCCATAAATAAGTGGATTGAGGCTCTGACACTCGATATGCACATTAAAGACCTACGGTATGTCATGTTCCCCATATAGCTAGATACACCATAATCCTTCTATTCCTTCAAGTATTCTCAGTAGTTATAGCTGTTTACGTCCATAGCCAAAATAATAGCATTTGTGACTTATAAAGGGGTTTAGGAATTTAAATCTACTTTCATTATTACTGAAAGCTGTTTGTTTTACTGAGCAGTGCACAGGGATGGAGGCAGACTTAAGATCTGAAATAAGAGAGATTCTTACAAAGAGTTCCAAAGGGGTAGCCGTGTTAGTCTATTGTAGAACAACATCAGAGTCCTGTGGCACTTTTAAAGACTAACAGATTTATTTATCGCATGAGCTTTCGTGGGAGAAAATCCCACTTCATCAGATGCTTTGAAGATGGGAAACTTATAGGATGGGAGGAAATAAAATGCAGGGGGAGTGTATGACATAGGATCAGGTCAGGCTGTAACAGCAAATCAAAATAGGTGTTAGGATTCAAACACTGGGGAACAGCACAGAGCAGGTGGAACACAAAAAGCCAAAGCACTGGTGGAGTGGCGGGAAGGTTTACTGCAGGCCAGAACTAAATTTGTGGCAATAGTATAAAGTAAACTGACCTAGGCACTTACAATTTCTTCCTCTTATTTCTAACTGCTAGAGCAGGAGACAATTACACAGTGCGGTCTAATGTTGAAATGCTCTTGGTTTCGGTTCTATGCCTGCGTTTGTAAATAACTAACCGGAGTTTGGGTTTATCTGTACATTCATATCATGGCTGCTCATGTTTGATCTTCGTACATTGTTAGGTATGGTGAATACAAAATACCAATCAAAGCACTGACCAAGGATGACCATTATGTGGGATACTGGAAGGAGGGCAAAATGTGTGGACAAGGAATCTACAGGTAATGCCGCCTTTCATTAAGATAATATGCACTCCTTGCAAGTGTAAGTGTGTGGTCTGAAAAGGAACAATAATCTATTTGAATTACAGCTGATCTGTCAAGTGGAGCTTTCAGTAGCAGTTTATTCCTTTGGTTGGTGCAGTGGAGCTCTGTTTCCTCTGCAAGAGGAGAGGACTAATGTTTGAAGTCTGCACACTAGCATTTCTTTTGCTATTTTCATATCCCCAAACTCCTGGCTGTAGTTACTCTGGCTTAATTTCCACATTTCTTTGTCAGTTTTCTACTATACAAGTCCATGCCCACTCTGATACCTGTTATACTGTCCCTGTTTAAATGTTGCTTCCTTCTTTCAACCTACACGGTTTCTTTTGAAATTCATCGTGACAAATCTCTTATGCTGGTATTTCATGTCTCACTTGAAAAAGACTCTGAATGTTGTGATAGTGACCCATAAGCAGTAGCCCTTTCTCATTCACGTCCTAAACATACTAATCTGATTCTAGAAGTGGCCTTGGGTTTCCTCAATCTCTGAAGCAAAAGAGGAAAGTTCATTGTCTGTTCCTGGAAAACACTGGGCTGTAAGAATACAAATCACAAGGACCTTATTTATTCTTTCTGTCGTACAGCTATGCCACTGGTGAGGTGTATGAAGGATGTTTTCAGGATAACGTGCGTCATGGCCACGGTCTCCTGCGCAGTGGCAAACTGACATCTTCCTCTCCTAGTATGTTCATTGGCCAGTGGGTGATGGATAAGAAAACTGGATATGGAGTCTTTGATGATATCACAAGGTAATGTGTGGATAGCAGGAATCTTGATGATTTTTTTTTTTTTTTTTTTTAATCTGACTCAGAATTACTTAAATTTTGGGGGGAAAGGGTTAACTAATATAACTAAATATTATGTCTGTTCAGCTTCTTCAGTTTGATTTTAGTCCCTTTTTGGCTTGTGGGGCTAATAGGAAAGGGTTAGGAGCTCAAAGTATGGGTTTCTGCTTCTGTTTGCAGTGGCAAAAATGTTGGTTCAATCTGCAACAGTTCCTCTAATTTGTCACCTAAAAAGAATGGCTCAGATGTGAGTCTCCCGCTCACATTCTCTGCATTGAAGACGTGCAAAGAATTCATCTAGCTTCTCCACAGTGGCCTTACTTGAATACTCATTTAGCACCCTGATGATCCTGTGACCCCACCTGATTGTTTGGCAGATTTCCTGCTTCTGATGTCCTTAATTTTTTTTTGTTTTGGCTGGTTTTTGGTTTTGTTTAGTTCTTGAATTTATGGCTAGTTGCTCTTCAAATTCATTTTTGGCTTGCCTAATGTATACTTTTGCATTTGACTTGCCAAAGTTTATGTTCCTTTCAATTTTCCTAAATAGGTTTTTGCTTCCAACTTTTAAAGGATAATTTTTTGCCTCTAATTGCTTCTTTCACTTTGTTTAGCCATAGTGCTACTTTTTGGTCCTCTTACTATGTTTTCTGTTTTTATAGCCTCTCTAATTTTCCAGAACATTGAAATACTAAATTTTATAGTAACAAATCTTGCCACATCTAGTCCAGAGTGTTTTTGTTAAGATTTGTGTTTCTTCTGGTGAGAATCCTCTTTCCATTGAACTTATGAAAACAGATTAAAAAACAGCTCAGAGTTCAAATGTATGGCACACGACTCTTCTTGAACATCACACCGTCAGTGCCATAGTGGAGCCCAAGTGAGAGCCGATAATGAGCATTTTTTCCTTTTTAAAAATTAATGATATTTTTTCTAACTATGCTTTCCTCCCCCCATCTATTTCTGCAGAGGAGAGAAATACATGGGAACGTGGCAAGATGACCTCTGCCAGGGAAATGGTGTTGTGGTTACCCAATTTGGACTGTACTATGAGGGAGCCTTTAGCAACAACAAAATGATGGTGAGTTTCAAGATAGGCTGCATATTATTTTTTCTGCAGCTATCTTTATTCCCTGTAGCACCCCACATGTCGCTGTCAAAATCTAACATTTAAGACCAATAATTTTAAAATATTCTTTGTAATGACAGGTCTACATTTTACTGCTCCTACAGTAGCTGCCATTTTAAAAAGTCAACAGTTCTCAGGGGATATCCTCTGATACCACAATGCATCTCTCTACCTAGAATGCAGTCTTCTGATGGTGACCACTGTTTATGCCATCTGTCCATAACTGTTCTGTTGTGTTCATTATGATTTTTTTTCTTTATATAGGGGATGGGGATTTTGCTTTCTGAAGATGATACAGTCTATGAAGGAGAGTTTTCAGATGACTGGACTCTTACTGGAAAGGTGGTAATTCTAGTTTTTGATACCTTTTTGTACATTTGTGTTCTCTTTAAATCATTTCTCAATGGGATTCAGTGTGTTAATTTTCTTCTCTACTCTCTTTCCTACCTCACAAGGGAACCCTGACCTTGCCAAATGGAGATTACATTGAAGGTCTCTTCAGTGGAGAATGGGGATCTGGGATAAAAATCACTGGAACCTACTTCAAACCCAGCTTGTACGACACTGAGAAGGACAAACCTAAAGCATTGTGAGTGATGGGTGGGGAATCCTTTCATTTCTGGTAGAGTAGAGCCTTTGAATATAACCGAAATTAATTACCAATCTCATTCAAAGCTAGGTAGTTCAGCAGAAACACTGGACACAGAAGAATATATTTTGACACTGCTTTTGTAGCTTTTCTAGTGTCATAACAATTTTCTGGTTAGAGAGGGGTTAGAGGATGGCACTGTTGTATTGCATTGCTAAGCAGGAACTGCAGATTCTTGAAGACAAGATGCAGGATGGTGGAAAGGGGGAGGGAGACTGAGTTTTCTCTCATATTTGCTTTTTTCCTTTTTCCTTCAAGGGCAACTAGCTGGGGTAAAGGTAATGACTGAGTTCAGAGACTTAAAGGGAAAAGGATTGGGCAGTTATATCTGCAGGGTTGTTGGTCACAGATCTTTGACTTGTGTCTAGTTTTAAAAGTGTTAACTGTGTTTAAAAATATCACCTCCAGTAGAACAAAGAATATGCATAGAAAGTTGCTAACAGCCAATGGAAACATACTAGGGAGAACCTCATGGATCACAAGTGATGGTGTTTTCATACCCTAGCAAATTTAATTTGAGAAAGGATCAATAAAAGTCTCATTTGGGAGAATAGGTGGCCTGTTGCTTGACTTGTTTCTAAGGCCTGTGTGTTTGAGTTCATTTATGTCATAATGAAGATGCATTTAATTTCATTCTTCTCATTTGTCCAAAGATTCTTTAGCAGAGCTGTGGATGAAATTTCCCAGTATTTGTTAGCACTATGTCTGGTTATATTAGTATTATTGATTCTTTCTTTAGTGAAAGGTCACTAAAGCTCATTCTGAAATTTCAGAAATGTATATTAAAATGAAAGCTTATAACACATGTTTTTACTTGGTTGACTTGTCACTCTGCTTCCTGAAGCATTTGCTGGCAATTTCTTTTGACAGCATCGACACCTATAACCTGATGCAAAACTTAGCGCTGAACACTTGCAATCTTAGCTAGCTATCTGCTTTTCACCCCAATAAGGCGTCTATGAATAAATAATATACAGACTTGTGAAGACTGACTGTGAAACAACAAACCTTCTGTCTTTTTTTCTTTTTTTTCCCCCAAGTTGCTTTGAGGTTCATAACCTACTGGTATCAATGTAAAAAGGCTAGTGCCCACCTTTTTATGAGGGTTTGGTTTGAAACTAGAAAAACCTTTCAGTCAAAATGCTGTCATTGACATTTGTACTTGTGGAAAAAAAACTCCTATTAATAAAAATCTCAGTGTCCTTAATATTTTCATGACTAAACCTCAATCTGTATAAAACAGGCAATTTTTGTTCTTTCTGTGGCTTTCTAGGCTGCTTTTCTGGGAGTTTCAATAACAGTGAATGTAGACCAAGCCAAATGCAGCACATTCCCTTGTCTCAGAACTATCAGAGCAATGGATATCTGAGGGACCACATGTATTACACTATGTATAACCTATCTAGGAACACTCTCTGTTAAAAAGAATAGAAATTGATGGACTAATATGTTTCTAATGTGCTGAATTCTGGAAGCAGTATTTGTTTGTTTAATCTGTTCATGGTTTTTAGATACACAGATTGCTGTATAGTTCAAGGCCACTCTTTAACAACAAAAAACATAAGGGCTATGCTGATTCTGAAATGAGTTCATTTATGTAACTATTGATAGGCTATTCGAGATTAATCCTAATGCTTAACGGAAAAGATACTTTATATACCATGTCAGTTTACAGTGGTCCAATAAGATAATGTACAATAGTAGACTTGGCTTTCATAAAATCTTAAATGTGCAGATTTCCTCAAACATGTATGAAATCTTATAAGCACGCCAATATATTCAGACACTGTTTCACAGCTGGATCTTGTTTCAAAACTGTTGTGAATCAGGCTGGCAATTAATAATGATTTTAACAGGAGGAAGCTTGGAATCCTGGCAGTGCCTGCTGATGAGAAGTGGAAGGCGGTGTTTGAAGAATGCTGGCACCAGCTGGGCTGTGAGAATCCAGGCCAGGGGGACAGATGGAAGGCTTGGGACAGCATTGCTGTGGCTCTGACCACCAATCGACGTCAACATAAAGCCAGGTTAGTGTCCAGAAACAAAATTGCCAGGATAAAGAAATTAGTTCAAAATAAGCTGGATCACACCAAAGGAAGATAAAGAAAATTTATTTGAGATTCCTATAGTCAGTTGTGTCAGGGCACATGCCTGAGTCCCAGCTCCAGTGCCCCGAGTCTGGCAGGACCTGGGGCCCAACCGCCACTGGTGGCCCATTGCAGCCCCAACCTGAGCTGGGGATCTGGGACCCAGCCTGATGTGGCCTGCGCTGGGGCCAGAAATCTCCTATTCGGCCTGGCTGGGGACCCAGGGCCGAGCTGCCACCGGCCTGATCAGGCCCCCGCCGGGGCAGGCCACAGGCTAGCGGTGGCAGGAGCCCAATCCAGACCCCAGCTGGGAACCCAGGGGGATGGATCAGGCCCTCCCCCAGGGGACCCCAACCTATTTTGGGGGCAGCAATGCCCCTGTGCTTTGGCAGTTTGACTTGCTCAGATATTCAGTGTAGGGAACTGTTCAGCCTGAAAAACCCCTATGTAAGAGGGGGACGTAAGTGTGTCTCTGCCCAAGAGATGTGACTGGAGAGCTGGAAGCTTGTGTGGGATACTACTGAAGACCACAGGGAGGAAATATAGATGCAGTTACCCTACACTCTGACACCTGTACTCACTCTCACATACCTTTTGTGCAAGATGGGCAACGCCATCTATAATGATCCGAGCTAACTCCTAGCAGCAGATAGTACTGTAAAAGAGATTGTGTTATAGGGTGAAGTTAAACAATGCACTTCTGAAATTTTCACTAACTATAGGCAGGGGCATCCCTGCCCCCAAAATAGGTTTGGGTCCCTAGGGGGAGGGCCCAATCTGTCCCCCTGGGGGGCCCCCAATCTGCCAGGTGGTGTGAGGGGCACGGCAGCAACGATCCATCCTCTTGGGTTCCCAGCCGAGGCCTGGATTGGGCTCCTGCTGCCACCGGCCTGCAGTCTGGCCCTTCCGGGGGCCTAATCAGGATGCGGCGGCCAGGCCCCATGTCCCCAGCTAGGCCACATGTGGGATTTCTGGCCTCACAGCGGCTGCATTGGGCTGGGTCCCCACCAGACTCAGGGCACTGGAGCTGGGACTCGGAGCATGTGCCCAGTGCCAGCGATGCCACTGCTAATCAGGCCTTCTTCGATTTCTCTCTCCACACCCCCCAGGTTATGATTGCCCATAGGTAAAAGTGAGCTATTACTACACAGCCCTTTATAGCAAGCAGATTTATTTTTGTGGTAAAAGCATTACAGACAAAACATTAAAATCACCAAAGAACTTACTTGCTTACTGGAGATCACCCCAACTCAAACAAGGACTATGGAGGTGGCATGGGATCAGTTCTTCAAGTCCCCAGAAGTTGTTTCTCTGCATTCACAAGTTCATTATGGCTGTTAGCTCAGAAAAAGTACGTCTATGAATCTGAGTCCTTCCTTTATACATATTGGGTCTTTGATCTGCGGAGACCCTGAATAGATAATCAGCTAGACAGTGGCTTTGACCTCAAGGTGTAACTACAAAAGGTGGGTTGGGAAGTAGAGAATTTGCATTCTTCTTGTCCATGTATTTCTCAGGGGACCCACTCAACTAAAAGTGGTCCTCTTTGACCCATATTTTTTAAGATCCTTTGAAGCTCAGTGTGTTTCCCAGAAAGTATGCATGCATCTGATGAAGTGGGATTATACTCATAAAAGCTCACGTGACAAATCTGTTACTTTAAAAATGCCACAGGACTCCTTGTTTGTTTTACAGAATACAGTTAGTTAGGTCCTGTTATTTCATAGACCTGACAAGGTGGGCAGCAACATTCTGGATTCTGTAGAGGTGAGATTTTTTGGGAGGCCCCAGAGAAGCAAATTACAGTAGCAGAGTTGAGAGCTGATAAAAGCATGGATGAAATCATCTGTGGAGGTGAGGTTGAGGCAATATTATGGAAGTGGTGACAGGAACATTTGCAAGTATAAATACAGGAGGAGAAAGAAAGTTCAGGGTGAAGGACAACGTCAACATGGAGAGTTTTGAGAAGGGAAATAGTGGTTTTTCTTAATGCATCATTTCTTCTTCAACTTCACTTTTTTAAGATGTATAAATTTCTTCTGGAAAATATTTTTCATATCTTTAGACTCTACAATCTGCTGAAATACATGCATGTGGACTTTCCTGTTTCATGTATGTATAATCCATACAATATCTCTCCTTGTATCTCTCTGCAGTCCAGAACTATTGAGTCGTTCACACACTCAAACACTGGAGAGTTTAGAGTTCATTCCACAACATGATGGTGCTTTCACACTAGAGAAATATGAAAATATCAAGAAATATTTAATAAAGGTATCCTGATCATCCTCTAGTATTGCTGGCTCTTGTCTATAAAGCATGATTTCAGGTGTCATAACTTGTTCATTACCATTTAAATTAACCAGCTGATTTCAGTCAACATCATTGTGTAGTATCTCTTTGGTCCTTTCTATATTTCCACATTAATGGCCCTGGATAAGCTCTTGTACTCTCACAAGTAATTGCCAAATTCACGTAACCAGCTAATTATTAAAAATAAAAATACATGGGAGCATCTTTCTATAGATCCTTAGCCTTCGTGGTCATTTCTATGGTAATATCATCTGTTCCTGCAGTCTCAGTTCCTTGTTTCTTAAGCTATATCACCCTAAAAAGTTTTGGGTCCCCGTTGAGCATTCTGTGGAATTTGGAGGTGCTTGCAAGGTTGTTGAAATATTTTGTAGGTTTTCTTTATAACTATATGTAGATGACTTGCTGAAATATCTGAGGGTGTTTGTATGAATTCTTATATAATAGAGGAGTTTGCTACACTTCTCAGCTGATAAGTGTAAACTTCATTGTCAAAATCAGTGAGTTAGTGAAACTACTTAAGTGTAGTATGTTGCATGCATATCAACTACACATACAACTTCTTTAGAAGGATACGTTGTCAAACCATGCATAGTAGAACTGAGATTCTTCCTTATGTCTCTTGTACTCAAGTTTCTTTTTGTTTATAAAGGATAATATTTCTTTCTCTTGCATTTGTCTTAATGCTGCATAGTTGAGGATTCTGATTAACATCTCTCTACTCAGGCCTGTGACACACCTCTCCACCCTCTGGGAAGGCTTGTGGAGACATTAGTAGCTGTGTACAGAATGACCTATGTTGGAGTGGGAGCCAATCGGCGATTACTACAGGAGGCTGTCAGAGAAATTAAATCCTACCTCAAGCGCATCTTCCAGTTGATCAGGTAAGAAGAATGAAGTTTTAAGTTGGATTGCTACCAGATCAACTGAGAAACCCTGTCATTCTCTTAACCTGACTAGTATTAATTTGGCCCAGTGTGCCAGCATCCACTCATTCCTCTTAAATTTGAAACCCTTTAGAGTCATGAGATTCTGTGCTTATTTGACTTGATGAATCATAACAAAAACCCCTTTCCTCCTGCAGCGCTACTCATTAAGCCTCTGTCACCAGTGGAAGGTGTTCTTTAGCATAGTTTTTTCTAGCTGGACTCTAAGGGCTTGTCTACATAGTGCCCAACATGCTAATGCGCACTAGAATTTACCTTCTGGTAGTGTGTAATAATGCACTAATTGGCCTGGCTTAAGAATGCTGTAGTAATGCACACTTGCAAACTTTTAGTGCACACCAGCAGGATCCAGAAAGCCCAGTTAGTATGCAACACACAAGCACACACTAGAATTTAGGCCTATCTAGTGTAGACTAATGCAGTGCTTTTTTTCTGCCGGAACGCACCGGAACGGCGTTCCGGCACCTTTTTTTCCCCGCCGGTGCTCCCTCCCAGCTGTGCAGGCTGGGCCGGGCTGGGGAGATTTAAATCTCCCGCCCTGAGCATGCGCAGTTACAGCGTGCTCAGGGCGGGAGCGGACTGGCCGGCAAGCAGCTCTGCCGGCCGTCCCTGCAGTTCCCAGCCTCCGGCCAGGTAAGGGGGCTGGAGGGAGGCTTGGAGAGG
>ML685817.1:2853034-2925935 GCA_007922175.1 Pelusios castaneus | reverse complement strand
ATAAATAAATCTGTTAGTCTTTAAAAGTGCCACTGGACTCTGTTGTCCTCCATCTTTAGAGGTTTTTAAGGTATAGGGTGTCAAAGCCCTGGCTGGGATGATTTAGTGGGGGTGGTCCTACTTTGAGCATAGGGTTGGACTACATGATCTCCTGAGATCCCTTCCAACCCTAATCTTCTATATTCTTTGATTCAAACTGAATTTTGTTTCAATTCAGGCTTGTTACTACCAGATTCAACATGAAAAGCTCACCTAGATCACCCCTGCAACCTAAATAGATGAGAGCATGTACTGAATGGAGCTTCAGCAACATCTATATTGTTCCCAGGAATGGCAAAATAGAGAAAATATTGAAGATGTGTATATTGCTTCTGAACTTTTATTGAAGGATTGAAAAATCCAGGTACTGAGGCCATCTGCAGAGAAGATGAGGTGGAAAAGTAATACTTAAACTTGGCCTGTCAAATAGTTTCCAAGAAAAGAGACTATTTGCTAGTTTAAAGGAGGGGGTGGTTATTTGTTCTTCCCAAATTAGCAGTGTTTTAAAAAGGCATGATATCTACTTGGAGCTCATATGCAAAGAGTAGTCTGGGTGTATGGCTGCTTAGACAGTGGGTTTCTGGTTTTCCCGAACCTATTGTCCACAGATTCCTTTAAAAGGATCAAATTGCACCATGGAACCACTCTGTGTTTTCCTGTTTATATACGTTTGTGTCTGAAAAAGGGAAAAAGAAAAGTTGCTATGTTAGTATTTATAATGGACAGTTTACAGAATATCTGTCTGGAAGGGTTCTGATGAATCATTTTTAAGTGGGATTGCTGAAAGCAGCACTCAGTTGCTATTATGATAATCATCAAATTGACATGGGCTCCTCTACTTCCATAGTGGTAAGAAAATACCCTTTTTATTTAATTTACTTCATAAACAAAAGGCACTGGCTGGTTTGAGTTTCGTTGCTGAATTTGGTACTTTGTGTTTACAGTGCTTTTAGTTTCTTTGTTCTGAGGCCCACGAATGAACAACATGCCGGCTGTTTTTGGAACAGTGTTTTTTTTTTTGTGAAGTCCATGCTGCAGGAGAATGAGAACATGTCACTTTATTCAAAACACTAGATTTGGGTTATGCTGTACTTACCTGACAGTGGGAGAAATTTGTACATTCTCAAAGGTATTGTAAAACAAAAACTTAATCTCAGTGTTTGGGTTTTTGTGTGTGTGTGTTCTCTTGTGGTTTACATTTATCTTGGCTTATACAAATAATGGCAGTGAACACTTTGAACACAATGGATGCTGTTCTTTACCATGTCTGACAGAAAAGTGGGAGGGACATGAAATGTTCTCATGACTTGACTTCTTTTAAATTAGCATCGCAAATTGGTTTTGGAAATCAGAATCATGGCTTGTGTCTTGAACCTTTATTAAATAGAAACAAAATTGTTCATTGAGATACCATTGGGAGCAGTGACTGTAATGTAGCACTTTTCATAATAAAGAGTATTTGTCTTTGAGTCTGTTTTTGTTGATTGGAAAAAAGAAAATTAAAAGGAATATCAAGAGTATTTAAAAACTCTTATTTTAACATAACATCTAACTGCTCAGAGAGAGCCCCTCTATACAGAGAAACTATCTCTAGAGTCCCACTAATATCTTTTAAAAGATGTCTCTTTTAATACAAATGATTGTTACATAACATGCACTTGCAGAGAGAAGATATTCATTATTAATGGAAATAAATACTTTGGATTTAAGTAACTGTTTTCTACTGAACTTCAAAAACCTGGAGAGGAATACAGAGGTACTTGTTTTGGCTTTTTTTTCCTCTTCCTTCCTCCCCCCTTCCCCACCAAGTATCCTTAAGACCATTTCTTCAAGTAGATGTAGCTGTGTATACCATGTAGGGGGAAAAAAAGCTAGAGCATATCTGCTGAAAGTATTACCCATTTTATACCCCATTTATAGCTACTGATCAAAGACTACCTGGGAATCCTAAATGTCTCTTTCTAGTAAAAACATATATAAACCGATTGTCCTCTCCTGTCTCCTTATCCCCTTCCCACTTAAAAATAAATTAGATTTAAGTCTGAGGGTCAAACTCTTATTGACCCTAGAGGTTCCAATCCTATAAGTGACTCATCTAATCAGAATCTTGTTTGCTTACTGTGGTGACAAAAATTAGTTTTTAGCCCTCTGGCGTCACCAAAGGATTAATTTCTCTTTTCTACAAGTTCATTCTTGAGAAGTCAAAGTTGCTTTTTTTATTTAAACATCTCTACCATATTTGTATGACTATATTTTTAGTGTATGTGCACGTGAGAAAAGATGGAAGTGTTGGATGCAATTCATCCAAATCTTTTATCCAATATAGAAATGGCCAACTACCTCATAAGAAAATGTGTGTGCATTTTAACAATCTTCTATTTATAAAAAAAAAAAAAAAAAAAATCAGCATCTTTTATTTATCAAAACACTCATGTGACCTTCATAACGTTAGTATCTGAGTGATGTCAAAAGGTTTCAGCCTTGAAATTATAGCTGGTAGAATTGTAGAAGACAGATTCTTAAAGATAGATTTCTTCCCAGGCTCCAATTGTTGGAGGTATCTGAGAAGTTGTTTTTTCAGTCCAAAAGCTATTATGTATGGTGCTGGGTTTGATATTACCCTATTTGAACTTTGCCACTGAATTCAAAGAGGAAAAAATCAGGCCCTTTGCTGCTTTGAGAACAAAAATTGTTAAATTAAAAAATAAAGTAGCATTGGCTCTAAGAGAACAAGTAAGTATTTTAAAATATTGTGTAGAGCTATAGTTGGTGAGAAAGAGAAGTTAGGTAGCAGTGTAAATCCTTCTAGCTGGAGACTTTCTATGTAGGTAACTTTTAGAACTTCTGTGATGCTGTCTGGGTTAAGGATAGCTATTTGTTACTGATACCAGTATTACAGAAATGTAAATATCCTATAGGATATGCCCTGCAAGTATCGATGGGAAAAGTCCTGATTCACTCAGATTGATAAGCTCACTTATATGTATGTATCAGTTTTGTATTATGAGTCTAAATGTGCGTGATGTGCTCTGTTTTTGGATGACTGCAGCACTAAGCCTGCTTCATAGCCTGTCAAGGGAACTCAAATACAGAGTTAATCCAGTGAAAGAACCCAACAGCTTCACCTTATGATTCGCCAAGATATGTAAGAACATGCCTATAGACGGGATTCTGTGGCTTTTCCATGCTATGTGCTGTGTGGCTGAGTTTAGGACACAGGACGTATAAGTCTCATGGCAGAAACTATAAAATGCAGCTGCACCATCTCCATCTTATTCTCATTCCTGCTTTCTACCTCTGGATCAACTCATCTACAACGGAAGCTGTGAAACAAAGGACTGAGATGCATCCAGGTTCTGAATTTACACCAGAAGAATTGTACAAGCCTGCTAGCTCCACAGTTCTGCTAAGAATGATTTTTATGGACTTCAAAGTGCTTTAGTCATTTAACATCTCTTCTTATTTGTTTCTTTCCTTTGTAATAAACCTTTATTTTAGTTACTAAAGGATTGGCTGCAGCATGGTATTTTGGTAAGAGCCAAACTTGCTTTGTTCTAGTAATGTGGCTGATCCTTTGGGGATCAGGAGAACATTTTGGTAAAGAGAATAAAGTTATAAATATTTAAAACTCACCTCTTTACTGGACCCAGTTGCTGATTATTATATTTCAGTCTCTGGTGCTCAAAGGTTGCTTTGAACTTCTTGTTGTAGCTTCTTGATAATTAGTGTGAGAAAACAGGAGCACTATTTGTGACTGACTGGGCAGGGAATCCAAATTGTGTCACCCGCCAGTGGTGGGAGAATCTGCCCTCCTTTTGCAGCCTGCCTGGACCAGGGCATTTTCAGGTGGCTACCCTGGACGCAGATGGGTCACAACTTACGTGTACAGAAGATATCAAGTAGAAACATAAGATGGGAGAACTGCAATTGAAAAGGAACAGAATTTTGCTGAATATTGTGCAGATTTGACTTGAGGAAATGCAATTTAGAAAAAACTAGCAGAAATAACTTTCTCTTCCTGCTTATCTGTGAAGATCTAAATTCAGGATTCTGTTTTTCCTCTACAACAGTTGATCGTGTTACAAACAGTAGTTTCCTATGGGTCTTCTAGAGGATCAAATTAATGCAAGTTTCAAAAGAAAATTAACCTTGAACTTAAGGTCATGGCACCTTAAAAGCCTCCATTCATGTTTTAATGTGCAAGGAAGAAAGTGGGAGAACAAAATTAACCTTATAATGCAACTAATTTAAGGACTGTAGTAAATGGTTCCCACCTCCTATTTCTTGCTCTTGGAAAGAAATTTGTTTATGCAAAGGTTTGCAACTTCTAACAGGTCCAGTAGTCTTGATGTAAACTCTGAGTGTTAGAAAACTTGGTTACGGTTATAGTTCCTTTTTATGTAACCCAGTGACTTTGTAAATGTGTTTCAGCCTCTGATTTGGTGGAAACAGCTAAATAATTTCTGATCCTCCTGATGTATGGTTCAATCCTGGACAGTCGGTATCACAAGTGGGGAAGGACATTGCCTTCCTTGAGAAATGCTGCTGCTGAAATGGGGCAGTCATGGCTGTGCCTTTCCCTGCCCTTCCCCCACCTCCCTTCTCTGCTGGGGAAGACATACACCGGCAGGCAGTGGAAGCCCTGAGCCTGGATCAGGGACCGGAGCCAGCCTTTATAAATCTCCCGTGCTGGTGCTCCCAGGCACATGGCCCAGGGTGGGAACAGGGAAATTCAAAATGCTGCTGCGTGGCCCCAGGCCTGGCCAAGGAGTGGTTCCAGACCAGCCCCTTTGAGTGTGTGTGCCTGCCCCGGCTCACTGGGTGAGGTGCTGGGGGAGGCTCAGGAGTGCTGGCAAGGAGGGGAGCTGGCAGCAGCTCAGGGGGGTTGGTGGGGTGTGTGGAGGGAAGGGGAAGTAGCAGGAGTCCCACTGCGCTCTGTCCTGCCCCTTTCCCCACCTCCCTCTCCCTGGCAACCCCTGCCCTACCATGCTCCCTGCCAGTGGGCGGGTGGATATTCTTTTGAGAACTGTATTTAGGTCTGAAAAGTAAGTTTCAGCTTTTACAGAATCAAACTGAGTTTATAAACAGGTGTTTATTTTTTGGCTGTTTAAATTCACTCCACCTATGGTAAATTTTTCATTTGTTTCGTGTATGTAAAGCAGCTTCCACAGACCCATGCAGCTGTGTTGAGAGGTGGAGGGCAGGGTGTGGGGCAGAAGAGGAGGGCGGGGGAGTTAGCCTTCCCCAGCGGAAGCTTCACCAACCGCCTATGGACTCAATTATTAGCTGACAAGATTCTTGGGATTAAATGTGTATCAGGCAAAATTTCTTTTTCAAACTCTGTGGGCTGTGATGCATTGAGGAAGCAGCATGAGGCGGCTTTGAGTGTCTATTCCTGAAAGGAGTTAACCTGCAGGATCTCTCCCCTTATATTAATTCAATATCATCACAATTTGTTTATAAGTTGAAAGTTGGGTATTTCTTCCTTGTTACAAGGATTTCTGCTTGAATGTAATAGGAAATCAAAGTTAAAATATTACATATTCTCTTCATCTGTATTTAGAGGCTGAGTTGTGGAGAAAAACTTTAAGATCCAAATGTCTTGGTCATTGGAAAGTTGGAGGGAACAAGTAACTATGTAAGTTAAATATGATTAGAAGTGGGGCTTTTTATGTAAGAAAAGGGTTAAAATTTCTCCTCTGCCTGGTTCTAAGGTTAGATTTCTGCAGATTAAAAGGAGAGGATGTCCATAGATTAGCTAAAGCAGTGAAGTGATTTAGGCTACTAATAGCTCTCAAATATTCTTCCCTGTGGTAATTCTACATGGTTGGAACATGGTGTATGCTGCAGTGTTCAGAGGTAAGAAATCTTACGCTTTGCTGAAAGAGACAAATTACAACACAGACGCATTTCCCATCTGCAGCTCTGTGAAATTTTTTTCTACTTGTCGCTGCGACATAATTCTAGGTAAACTAAATTAAATATCTGCAAAATAGCTGGCTTGTATTAGTGGGACCGTAATTAAACTTGCGACATCTGTTTAGTTCTTTGCCTGCTATCTAAAAATTTTACATTGGAGACTTGTGTAGGGGAAAAGCTATTCCTTAATAAAAATAGGATCATGTGAATTTTGGTAAAATAATTTTGTTGATTGTGGAAATTATAATGTTCCACAAATGCATTTTTTCAAATTATTCTGCTAGTAAACATGCAGATTAATTTTCTAATTGATTTTATTAGACAGGCCAAATATCCCTTGCTTTTCTCTTGTTTTTTAAAAACAACTTTTTTACCATCTGTTTCAATGAGTTAATTTTCATACTTGTCAATCAGCACATTTTTAGCAAGAATCATGAACTAACTAGTAGATCTGTGTAGACAAGGCCAAATTGTCAGTAGAAAGAAAGAAAGAAATATGACTGCCTCAGAACTCCCACATGTGCTGGGAATTTTAATTTCCTTTTGTAATAGTCTGCCTATGAGTAGACACTTTGACAATGGAATTGTCACCATATAAACAATGATATTTACACGGGTTGTGGCGCTAGTAGGAAATTGCTCAGGGGGGAAATAGAGGTCAACGTGTAACTGAATGTAGATCTGTGCAAATAGTGAGAATGGATTTTTTTACATTAGCAACCTTAGCATCTGGGCACCATGGAATGACCTCAAAGGCAGATTTCAGTCCTTATTCTTTTCAATGTCAAAAATGGGATAGAGTAAATCCAAAATGTTTATATTTTTAAAAAACCCTAATATTTGATAGGCAGATCTCAAAACAGTTTATAAAGGCAAGAAAGTATTGTCTTAATTGCATTGATGAGGAAACTGAGGCATAGCATTCAAGTAATTTTGTTGTTTTACTTGTTAAAGCCCTCAACTTTTGAGAAGGGCAGGTCAGTGAAAGCACATTGCCTTTGTTCTCCATTATATCCACTGCCTGCCTATTCACTTCTAATTGAAATTTCAAGTGCCAATTTCAGCTAGATGAATATTCATCAAACAAATTATTGATTTTTTTGATTTTTTTTTTTTTTAGTTTTTTCATTATTAACCCTGCCCTAGTACTAATTTGCAATGTACGAAGAGCTAAATTATCTGGATCCTGCTAATTTTAAGATTGGCTTATCATCTTCCTTCTTTATTCTGTCCATTAGCGCTCAACAGCATCACTGATACCCCCGAGGCAACTTGCAGGAGATGAAGGCAGTAAGTTCTGAACATAAGAACTTGAGCTCTGGCATTGGTTCAAACAGAAATCCATTTGAGTTCAAATCTGGTGATGTTTAGAAAGTTGGTAAATTGCACCCATGTGATAAGGAACTTCCTTGGAATTAGCCTCCTGCCTCCTCCCAGCGTTACTTGGCAGTTAGCTCAGTAGATCCAGGAGTTTGTATCATGCTGTTGGAGAAATGTGCCACTTCTTGGGGTACTCAGATGCTGTAGTGATGCAAACATCTTACAGTTTGTGTCCATGCCATCTCTCTCTCTCTCTCTGCAGACACACACACTTCTGCTCTCAGGAAGTGTGCTGCATTGGTATGGAGCTAGGCTAGGTAGTCTAGTAGTTTTTTGCCATCTAATGTATTGTGATCCTGAGTTTGGAGGCTTGGACTGTCACCTGTGGCAGACCTCATCAGACAACAGCTGTAGGACAGCTTGGCAGAGTTCCAGTTGCTAGGCCTGTGTAGAAGGTACCATAGCTTCGACCCTCCTCCCCTAAGCAGTCACCTTTGTCGATCATGTGGCTGGATGAGTCTTGCTTGCTACTTTTTAAAGGCATGCGTGGGAGCAGGAGCTTTGCCTTCGCTTAGTGCCACATACCCTGGGGTGGCCCTGAGATAATGCGGGTGTTCAGTATAGCTACTCCCTTTGCTAGACTCCACACTTAACCTACGAAGTGAGACTTCTGAGGAAGACAAATCTGATTTACTGATGGAAACTTTTGATATTTACTGTGTTTTCTTTCAAAGTAACTGTAGGTTTCTTACTTTGCAAGGTAAAAGGGCCCTGAAACATGCAACTTTCTTTGTCTGTTGACACTAGTAGCTGATGTCTGATAGCTACAAGAGAGTTTCCACTCAGTTGCTGGCGACCAGCAGACAGCAACTTTCCCACCCCCAGTTTTATGGAAATGGAGGTGTTGTATGACCATAAGGCAAGTTCAAAATTAGGCAACACTTTATTGTGCTTACTTTCAAACCAATCCGAAATCCATTCTCAGTGAAAACATTGTGATTGAGATCTATGCATTAGTTTTATAGAAAAAGGAATGAGGGATCTGTCAAATTTTAAAGAAAGGGCTTTTAAAAATGTTTCCAAGAACATTCCTGAGCTTTATTTGCAGCATGACTTATTTCACAACTCTATAGTAGTGAAATATAGTTGCCTACTGGAAAGCTGTAAAATATGTCTGTTAGCTACAGGTGTGGGTTTCCTTGTTTTGGAGGCTATATCTATTATGTATACTTCATCTTGGCAGAGAAATACTCAAACTCAAGTTTCCCTTCATGGGCCAAATCCAATATTTCTTGGTGTTAGAGGTTGTAAGAAGTACCTAAATGTGCTTTTGGTTGAGATGCAGCGTTTTTCAACTTGCTTGCATCATCAGAGGATCCTATCACCTAACTCTGTCCCCTTATGTAGTATGCGGTGTATATCAGCATGCAAGTTTGGTTGCTGATAACAATAGTCTGGACAATAGAGGCAGAGGGATCAGAATTTTGGTGGGAATTTCACTGTGATTATCGCATCTGAAAAATGTTTTAGTTTAGACTTGAGTAAAGAGGAATCCTGTACTCTGATTGGAAATAAGACAAGGCAGAAAACCTGATCTAGTTCCAAGTCTCTCCCCAACCTATCTTCCTGACCAAGGTTGTTGGGGAAAACTTGAGGAGGATGATATCATACATTTTAACACTTTTTGTTTTGCTTCCTTTGGGGTTTATATTTTACCTTACTAAATGTATGTTCTCAGAATCCTATCTGCTCCAAGAGATGTGTAATGAGAACCCTGTTTGAGACTTTAAAACTAGATTGAACAAAACACAAAATGCAACCAGGAATGAATCTTGGCCTTAAAATAGTTTGGTTTTTGTTACTGAAATTGTAGCATTTGAAAAGTGTTTGAGATCCTTGTGGATGGAAGATTCTCTATAAAAGCCAGTCATTATACTCTGTCCAGTATTCACCAGCTACTACAGAATTACAATCTGATAAATACACAGAGATGAGCATGGTCATCCTACATAATTTAAAAACCTTTATTAGATTACTCAAAATGAAATTTTCCAGGGCAGCTGTAACTTTTAAATGTAAACAGCAGTTGCCTAGCACCTTCAGCAGAAGGTGACCCAGAGAGCCTCTGTATGATAAAGGGCTTTTTGAAACACAAGAAAATTCTCAGCTTGGGTATGGATGTCTTACCAGTATAATTTTAAAATTAAAATTGCATTCAGGACTGGATCCAGATGCACACCATAGAGCTGCTGGGACATATCTTCACTTCAGTATCTGAATGGTTATCAACTACAAATGGTTTAGGACTAGTTTTCCACAATAAGAAATAAATTGGACTTCTCTACACAGATTATAGGGGTACATTTTCAGAAACATGGCCTCCCCTTCTGTGGGTGTAGTTTGAAGGATTTTTTTCAATATATTTGCAGTTTAGATACAGCTATTCAGACTGGTTCCAAAATATTTACATGTTGGAACTAGTCTGATTTAGTTGTACCTAAACTGCAAATATATGAAAAAAAATCTTGCATTTACTTGTGTTTTCAGTATTACTAAAATTAATGGAAGCTAAGGGTCCCTCTGTCCTGAATTCATTTAGTCCTTCATATAGTATTTACTTTTTCCTTTTCTCTGCCACCCTGCAATAAAGGATTCCTGTATTGCTATTTCTAATGGCTCAGTAGTTTAGAAACTACAGATTATTAATAATCTGTTTTACATAGCCTCCTTGGTTAAATTTCTGCTTTAGCCAGATCAGCTCTGCTTAACAATGGGGAAGACAGACTCAAAGGAACAGATTCAAAGTTTATTGAAGAACATCAAATACCAGCACCTACAAGATGTGGGAAGGGAAGTGAGGGAGAAAAACTCCATGTATAAAATATATGAAAAATAGTTGATCATATAGAAAATGAAGCATAAACTGTTTAGTGTATTATATCGCATTGGAGTAGGAAAATCACACTGTCTGCTTCAGGAAGTCTGGGTTATGTTTATTTAAAAAACACTAAGGCAAGTTTTAAAAGATTGTATTCTTTACCATGTCTTGAAATACAATTATACAAACAGTAGACATATGAGAGCCTACTCGATCCCCAAAGGTTTAAAAACGTGCTTTCCTTTTCTATCTTACGGTGCAAATTTGTGCTGAATAGCTATAGTCAGTAGTATGTTACTTAAAGTATAATTAGGTGTATCTTCTGAATTCTCCCCCTGATCTCAGCTGCCTTTTCAATATAGGGCATGATCCAAAAGAAGAGAAGAATGACCTTCTAAAAATAGGCACCAAGAAGTGCGGTAAAAGTGACAGTAATTCCTTCTGTTTTATAACCAGATCAAGATAATAAATCTCCTTCTGTGCCTTTGTAAACTTCCCGTTCAGTCGTGGGAAAAAGCCTGTATTCTTGCTTTGGTAATCCAGAAGATAAATTGCAGTATATCTAACGCAGGTTGCTATGGTATTCACTACAGGTAAATTAGTATTGCTTTTGGCTCCGTTGTTCAAATGTCTTGTGATCAATTCATTAATTTATGTGGGAGGTGGTACCGTTGGATTGAGCTATAATATAACCTTTATACTTGGATTCATTTCTCCAGCATTAATTTTTATAATAATTGTAATCATGGCAATACCTTGAAACCTTAGGGCTTGTCTACACACAGTATGCTGTTGAAGAGACAGATCAAATTAGGGTCCAGGAAACACACTGGGTTTATACAGACCTTTCACTTTTGGAGAGCTAAATTCTAAATCTGATAGATCACATGTGACTGAATGGGATGTGTTCATCCTGCTCCTTCACACCATGGATTGCACAGAGCTGCTGGAAATGAGAAACTGAAAATGCAACTTTTTTTGACTCTCAATCTTCTGCCACCATAAAATGCCAGTTCTAAAAATCCTGGACTCCAATCTCCCTACAGCAACATTTGCTAAGAGAAATGGAATGGAGGGTTTCCTCTGATTTCAATCTGGGTGTGTTATTCATTGTGTCTAGTCATTAATTTGAAGTTCAATCATTTGAATGCTTTAATTTGTCCATACATTGTATACTCCTAAAAAATAAATAAATAAATAAAACACAGGTTTTAAGAACTTTTTAAAATTGCCAGTATATTTGAGTGTCATGTTTCATGCTGCTGTGGAAAGTATTAGAATTTCCATAATAAAACACCATTGTCATGGGTTCTCCTAAAAGAGAAGCACATTTTGTCTTTGATTATGAAATAACTTCAGTGTTTTCCTCATTTTTTTTCATGCAGAAAATTATTGGGAAGTCTAGATTATTCCGCAAATAGAGGTAAACACTGATGCATGTGCTTAACTTTACTCTCTCAATCAATCCAGTAATGTCAGTGGGGTATAGCTAAGCATATGTATAAGTGTGTTCAGGATTGGGATTTTAGTTTTGTAAGGTGAAGTTGGTAAGACTTTAGATGTGATCAGTGTGTTAAATTGGCCACAATAATTATATTGGGTTTAAGATTATCATAGGAATTGTGGGAAATTTTTTTTTGAAAAATTAGAAAACATTTGTTTGTATAAGGCTAAACAAACAATGGAATATAATGGGGTTTTATGCTATTTTTGGTGTATGCCTCATTTCATAATTTTACACCTAAAATTTTAGGACTACTGGAAAGTTGTTTATGTAACAGTTTTTATGAAAGCCTAGTTTAGAATAATTTTGAATTTTAATTAAATTGAAAATCACTTTGTTTGGCTTTAAACAGTCTCTATCCATTGTTCATTGTAGCATTAAACTAGCCTGTGAGAAGTAGGATGCAGTAATGATGATAGGGTTACTTTTATTGTCCCAGGTGAAAGAAATGCAGAAAGTAAATGCCTTGGCATCCCTTGGAAAGACTTAAATACCAGAGCAACTTGCCCCACATTTGAGGCAATAGGACCCTTTCTATGAAGAAGTCTTTGCAGATTCTGGATCTGTTAGTGCTAAAAAGCACATTCGATTTTTCAAAGCTTGCTATTCTAACTTGTAACAGGAAAAGAAATTTGGCTTATTTTTAAATTCAACTCTGTGTTCCTGTAAACTGAAAAAATGGGCTGTTAGTTTTTATTTTCAGATACTTTGTAGGAAACAAATTACAGCTGCTGTTAATACAGTTTAAAATGTGATGTGTAGCATGTGTTGGGTGAAGGGAATTTTATTTTTGAGGGAGCAGGGAAACTACATAATGATATAAAACAATGGCTTAATGCATAAATTTAATGACGATTTTGAATTCATAGACATTCCTTGAAAACATGCAAGTTAAACCCTACCCTCCCACTACCAGGAACCACTCTGGTTCAGTTGCATCTAAACTCAGTTTTATAAAATTTCCAAAATATGAATATACCCACTAGACTGTAACAGCTTTAGGACAAATAGGGCAAACTCTTCAAAGTATTGCTAGTTACAACTTAACTTCACATAAAGATTACCACTAAAGCAGCTAACACCGACTATGGATGCCCACATTTTTTCCAGCTAAGAGCAACAATAGCAATTTACTGGGAGTCTGAAGGCAATATCTAAGGAGTAAACACTTCTGAGAAGTACTGTCTGAGAGATGCCTTGTTGAATATGGTAGTAGAATTCAAATGTTAGTTTTGATCAGATAATATTTTCCCATTAACTGCCGATGGTGTAAAATGTGGTCTTGCACCAAGATACTGTACTACCAGCAGCCAGAGAGACTATTTTGATCAAGATGGAGCAATGCACCTCGGGATGTCACTTGGAGAACACACCAACTTATTAAAGGTAAATGTAGCCCTGGACCACATTTGACCTGTAGGCAGCCCACTGCACACCATGGCTTTGTGAACAATATTTTTCTGCACTGTTTAAATTAGAAATGGATCAGACCAGAAATATTTAATTTTAATCCCTCCTAACTTTTAGCGGTCAACATGGACTCAAACTGAGATGCAGGTCCTGCCTAATTTGGCTTTCTCAGCCCATATCTAATTTAAACTGGTTGTGATATTGTTTTGTGACACTTAAATCTGAAACATTATTTCCATCTTGGTTTTTGTTCTGCTTTCTTAAATCTAAAGTAATTCAATCATGCTTATTCTTCACTTCCCAGTGTGGAGCCTGTTCTGTGAAATGCTGCTGTGAATGATCCATTCAGAGAAACTGGAAGAATCAACTAGAATGAAAGAGAAGATGGAGATGCTCACAGTATGCAATCAGGAGAACGGTACAGCATATAACTCTTGTGGTGTGTTTTTTCAAAACAAGAACAAACGGGCAGACTTTTTTATCAAGTCAGCAGATAAAAAGTACTTAAGTGCTACTGGTAATATATGACAAATCCTCTTCTTGCTTGGAATTTGGTATTCTGTGGTGCCAGGCAGGTGTGCATCAAGCTGTACAGGCACAGTTGAGGCCAGAGCCTAAATTTTTATACATAACTAGTGGATTTGGAGATTCTGCTCTTAAAATGCCTTAAGAGTGGACTTAAATTGCAGCAAGGGTGCATTGGGTTAGACATTAGGAAAAACTTGCTAACTGTCAGGATAGTTAAGCCCTAGAATTAATTACCTAGAGAGGTTGTGGAACTTCAATCACTAGAGATTAAGAGCAGGTTTGTTAGACAAACACCTGTCAGGGCTGGATTAGATAATATTTGGTCCTACCTTGAGTGCAGGGGACTGGAGTAGGTGGTCTCTTTAGATCCCTTCCAGCCTAGTGCTTTATGGCTCTCTGAAATTAAGGGAATCTCTTGGTCTTTGACTGGTTTTACTAGTGAAGTGCTTGACTTGAGGAAGGAAGGAGAACACAGTTACCTTGTGGAAGCACAAAAAGGAGGCGAGGGGATAACAGGAAGTTTTGAAGATCAGAGTGTATTTGCAGGTACGAGAACAGATCCAGTTGATTTGGCCTGGCAAAGGTAGAGCATCATCCAGGACCAGATCTGAAGAGAAGTGCCTAGTGGGATTTACAAAGTGCCTCCATGAGTTACGTGCATAGTCCCTTTGACTTTCAATGGGAGTTAGGCAGCTATCCTCCTTAGATTTTTGGTTTTTAATTATTTAAACTTTCTCATTTCCTGGAGAGAGTATAGGGTATTAGAAACTAAACAATTCTGTTGTAAAAATCTAGTTTCATGTTGGCCTGATTTTTTTATATAATGGGCATAAACTGAGAAGGGCCGGAAGTTTTATGCCTCCATTCAGCTTTTAAAAAGGCCCAGATTTTCATTTTGTCCACATGCAGAGTTACTACAGTACATGGTTGGAATAAATGTTAGTTTGGATTCAAATTTAAATAGTTGTGGGATGCCCATGGGGAGTATGTTTCTTTGACTGGTGGACAGCTGCTTGACCTACACAAACACAGCCAATAAGAAGGTATGTGCCATAGAGATGACAACAGGAAACCTTTTATTCCAAAGGAATTATCAGTTGGCTATCTGTGACACATTATAGGGGAATATAAATTAAAGTGAGTTATCTTCTCACAAGTCTGGGCCAATATTTGGCATTTTTGATCTGCTGTTTATGCTGAAATGCATTGCAACTTTTTGTTTGTTGGGCTCAGGTTTATCTCATGTTCTGACTCTAGTGCTACAAGAGTTGAGTCTCTTCTATAAAAGAGATGCAAATGGAGTTGGAGTGTTGTATGACCTGCTCAGATCTCCCTGGCTACAAGCTCTCCTTAAGGTGAGTCGACTTTGTCTGCAAGGCCAGTCTTCCTTGGATAACAGAATCTTTAACAAGTATCTGCCTCACTCTGCCATGCTGAGACAGCAGGTTGGTTAATCTGGATATACATTTTTGCCTTAATGTTAAGTATCTGGCCAACTAGGTAACACCATGAAATGTCAGGGAGACTTGAGAGTTGGCTACAATTGATGATCTGTACCCCAGTTTCCTCATCTGTAAAATGGGGATGATAGCTTGTTTCATAAAATGCTTCGAGACCTTGAATAAAAAGTGCTATACCAGTGTGAAAAATTTACTTTTACTCATTGCACTGGTGTGCCATATAGCCAAGGACTATATGTTAGCATCAGACTTTGAACTGAGGAGGAAATTTGCCTGTTAGACAAAAGAATTCAGAAAGTTCAGTTCAACATTTAGCAGGAAAGGAATATTGTTAAGTCTAAACAGATCCAGTGTTGTTAAAACAAAAATAAAAACCCTCTAGGTGAATAAAACTTTACTTGAAGTCTTTTACATTTACTTCAGCTTGATTTACTTGATTTTCTTCAGCTTTGCTTTTTGTGTAAGGATTACAGTTATGGGAAGAAAGAAAAATGGAATCTTTGTGGATTGCCTTATTGGATTAGACCAGTGAGCCTGATACCTTTTCTCTGACAGTGATCTATTGCAGTTACGGCATATAAAGGTGGAAAATTCCAGTGTATTTGCCTAATTGGGTAGTAGGTTGCAATGTCCAAAAAATTCAGATAGGCCTCAGTTGACAATCTGTATTTAGGCCTTGAGTCAGAAGGAATTATGGCAATTCTGATTTTTATTTTTATTTTTTTATTCTAGCACACAATGGGTGTGCATCCATTGAGTAATAGTCCTTTATCATTTCACCCTATAGGTTTATGAATGCCTCCATCAGTATATCAGAAAAAGACCAGTTCCAGTCATGCCCCAAGTACGTGCACTGTCTCATGAGGTGAGGTTATATAATAGACTATATTCCATTTTTACCAAACCTAATCTGTTAATTTAATTGATTAATAATCATCATATATGTGGTGCAGTCCATCTGAACAGCCAATCACAAACATTAATTAATTTACTCTCACACTCTTGTGAAACAAATAGTTTATCTCTTGCTTTGAACAGATAAGGGACCAAAGGCACAAGATGTGGAATTCCCAGATTCTGGGTCTATGCAGAGTGACGAAGTCCTGTGCATTAACCTCTTCGATCTGCATTGTCATAAGAGAGAACCATAAAGGATCCTGCCTCAAATCTATAAATTTTATCAGATTGGGTTAAGATTATTTTAATCAGATCAGGACAGAATTAGATGGAAGCTCAATGGCTCAGGCTAGAAACTTACACTAGTGGTGAAACCTAGTTGTAGGATTGGAAAAAGGAATTCATTTGTCTCATCACATGGAGTTAAAGAAAATGTCTGCCTCATAGTTCACCAAATAAAATTTACTACAGTATTTAAAATATGAACTCCTTATGGATCCAGTCCCCACTGTCTTTTCACTAGGTGGTGGAGTTATTGCGTGAAGTCCCTCAATCTACAGAGATGAAAGAGCTGAGACGAATTCTGCGAAATCCACATTTCAAGGCAAGTGCTGGTCCTTGAAAGGGGTAGTGGAAACATCTGTTACCGAAACATGTGCAGGCAGGATGGTATCTGTGAATTCCTAAGGGCTGGAATTCTTTTCCCTATCTCTGAAGTCTGTCTCATCCCCATGAAAGAATTAAATACCTACAGTACTCACAACTGGCAGGTGGTAACAGCTCTTTTTAACATTTGTGCTTTTGAGGGGTCCATTATTAGGTAATTAAAAACAATTTCTAAGAGCCTAGGGCAGGTTTTTAAACATGAACGAACTTAAGTTTTTTGTCTTAAACTATCATAAAGCTTTCGTGCTTGTGCTATAGCACCAAGTGAGGACACATCTCTCCTGAGATTAAATTCCAAGAAATCAGGAAAATGTCCAGTGTTTTAATTTTTCAGTGGAAAGCACAATAACATCACCCACTGGAGTGTAGGTCTGTATTCGTGTAAGAATTCAGTCCTCTGCTCTTTATTCCTGGACAGCCACAATCAAAGCTGTTTCTTGAGATAATGTCTGCTCATCTATCTTCTTGTCACAGGCCCTGCTATCAGCTCATGATATTGTAGCCCAGAAAGATTTTGAACCTATTCTTCCACCTTTGCCAGATAGCATCCCTGAAAATGAAGAAGCTATGCGGATTGTCTGCTTAGTGAAAAACAAGCAGCCCTTGGTAAGGAAGCTTTCTGATGTTTTGATTATTTGAACTTGTGCAATAAATTCAATAAAGTATCTTGTACAAATGGGTTATTTATAAAAAATGCTATATAGAATTGTGTTAATTCTATACTCTCTCTTTACATTGACAAAGACTCATCTTGAACAAAACACAATATTTAAAAATGTTTTTTTTTAAATGATGACCTTAGCCAGTGCACTAAAAGGCACAAAACAAGTACAGAAGTAATTCAGATTGGTCAGACTTCTTGTACGAGGTATTTTAAGCAGAGTGATGCATTGGTTTGCAAAAAGGTTGGGTGGCCACTGTACATGCTACACTGGCCAGCTGTCCTTTTGCAAGCCAATGCACTCACGGTGCTTAAAATTGCTCATACAAGGAGTCTGACCAATCTGAACTACTTCTGTACTTGTTTTGTGCCTTTCAGTGCATTGATTTTAAGGTTGTCTGTTTTTTTTTTTTTTTTTTAAACTTGTTCTTTTAGTCTTGATTGAAAAATAATATAAAAAATCAAATCAAAACCTATGAACAGCAGCTTTTCAGCCCCAGGTGGGATTCAAATCAGTGACTCCCAGGTTCCCAGGCTCTTGCCCTAACCGCTGTACCACAGGGCCAGATGCCTGAAAAGGTTTGTGCTTGGTTGCAGGTCGCCATTAAAACCTATAAACCTTACACCATCTGCTGGAGAAAGGTGGGAAAGCACAGGGAATACAGACAGACAGACATAGCGAAGTTAATATAAAAGTCATCTAATAAAGTGCCTCCTTAGCAAAATCGGAAGGAGGAAAAACACCTAACAATCTCTAACAAGTTATTTGTGTTTATGAACTAAAGACTTTATATTATACTATGTTTATGGTAAATATAGAGACTAGCATGGGAAAATCATAACCTTGAGGTGGAAAAGATTTTTATAGTAGATCCTGTGTAAAGATATTGGAAATTGGGCTGTATGGTGACCGTTTTTGTTCACGTCCCTTAAGAAACTAGGTTTACCCATCTTTATATGTATTGTGCACTGTACCTAAGGGTCTTGCAATACTGTGCAGCTTCAAGGGGAAAAAAAACCTTTTTCAGTAATTTCCAGTCATTAAGGAGATCAGACTTGCAGTTTGAAAGAAATTGAAATAGATGTTTACTCTTTTTATTTTGCCAGGGTGCCACAATTAAACGCCATGAGGTAACAGGTGACATTGTGGTTGCCAGGGTTATCCACGGTGGACTTGCAGACAGAAGTGGTAAGTGTCAATTGAAACGTACAGCAGGGAAAAAATAGTCTTGTTTTTCTGCAATTGCAGATTCTCTCCCCCATTAGAACATTTAGGCACATGCATTATACAATTCTATATAAATAGTAGTAGTTGCATCACATTAAAGAACTTCTGACTGTTTTTATTTTTCCATGATTCACTCATTCTGTAGTAAATGTGTTGCATTCAAAAGAGGTGAGACAGAAAGCCAATGTCAAACACAATCTTATAATATTTATACTCAGCATCAACACCTGGATAAATCTGGCATGAGTTAAGCAGTAATACAAAACAAAGCCACCTGGTATGAACACTGGCACACTGAATTTTTTATCAGAATTTGGATAACTTGCTCAAGCTCTAGTCTCTCCATCATAAAATAGTTCCTATTAGTGTGTTGCGACCTCTGTTTGGAGGATAATTATTTACGCGGTAAGTGGCAGCAGAATGAGATCCTGTTAGGTTAGGATTAATTGATGTACATTAGGGATAACATATTTAACTGACTTGAAGGGAAGGTGCAATGACCACTTGAGACCAGATTGTGTGTTTCTTGCTTGTCTTTAGTAAACTAGCTTCTGTTGGAACTAGAAATGAGCTCAAATACCAAATCCTACCTCAACACCCCTTCCTTTAAAGGATTTCAGATCTAGAACTGAGTATTGTCACTGTCTATTACTGTAATGGTCCGAACTCTGAATCTGAACATGTCTGTTTGGGGGAATTAGACTTTGGATAACAACATTTAATACTCCTTGAGGCCTTTTCATCGTTACTAGATTTCAAAGTGCTTTACAAAAAAGGGGAAGAATTAATACACCTATAGAGAGAGAAACTGAAGCACAGAGCGTTCAAGTCAATCACATGAGATTGAACAGTGAGGTCCATAATAGAGCTGTCCATTCTATCCACCGCACAATACTGCTTCAGATTTGAAATTCCTGACTCAAGTCCAAATCTAAAATAGGAACATAACTTATTTCAGGGCTGTTCACCAGTCTTTGTAGAATCTCAGAACTTTTATCAGGATCACGTCTTCTCTATAAAAAGATTTTTTTCCTGTTCCCTTTTGTTCTAGGGTTGTTGTATGCTGGAGACAAACTGGTGGAGGTGAATGGCGTTTCAGTGGAGGGACTAGAGCCAGAACAAGTTATCCACATTCTGGTATGAAATTCACTTTAGTCTTTTTTTTTTTTGTCTTTGATGCTCAAGTGTAATTTTATGTACTCACAAGTGTACTTCCTTTAAAAAGAGCAGCCTCAATTCTCAATGTAAATTTCTAGAGAAGGGAAACCTACACACAAGCAATAATTTTCCATATACAACTTTGTCTTTCTTCACTGTGGCCTATCCTAGGCCTGTGGTGGCTCAGTGCACATGTGCTATTTAAGCCCTCCAAATAGGGTTTAAGCAGAACTTACACAGTGCATAGGTTGCATTCCACCCTTCACCTTTTCAACAAGGGTCCTGTGGGACAAAATCCAGTAGAACTTCAATAATTCTGCCAAACTTTCCCCAGGAGTCTCACTGCAACTCATTTTTTTGTAGAGAAATGGAAAGTGCTGATATAAGGTGTCGCATTTCTATGCCTTCATTCATTTTACAAAATGCATTAACTCGTACGTTACCAAGGAGTGTCATTTAATAATTTAAATTAAAATCACCTTTGTCAGTGATCACTCTATGATGCATTATCCCTGATGTTTGTTAGCTTACTCACCAGTTCCCAATGTTTGCTATTGGCTCTCTAGTCACTAATGCCAATCAGTGAGGTTCCACTCTGTGTGGTTAATGTCTGTTCTTATTTGTTTCTCTTTTCACTTCTCCATTTGCATCTGTCTTTAGGTGCATAACACTGTTAGAAATACATACTTCATAACACACAATTTACAAATCTTGAAAATAATTCTCCTCCCTCCTTATATGCTATCATAATCCATTCCTACCCTACATAGTTAATTTAAATTAGACTGAGTAGTAAAATTCATTATGAATTGATACTGAAAATATATGTTTAACGAGACACATATTTAAGGCACTTAGAAATCTGAGCAAGGTTCCAAAGTTTCCCACACAGGAGTTAAACCAATCTTTCCTTTAAAGATCTTTGTTTCAATAATTATTCTGAATGATGGCATTCTGCTGGAGCTATGCAGTTTCCATTCTTGTACAAAGGGCATTTATGGGCTTTGGGTGCCATCACTCAGAGTCTTGCAGAGATGAAATGTAAAATACATTCAGTGTGTTAACAGTTGGAAATAACATTTTGACCTTTTTTTTCTCTTCTGAAATCATTTAGTCTCTGTCTCAGGGAACAATTATGTTCAAACTGATTCCTGTTTCTGATCGGCCAGTCAGCAACCAAACAACAGTAAGAGATTGATTAACTTTTTTCTTCCAGATTGTTATTGTTCCCACAGACAGTTAGCCCAATAATACCTAATGGCAATCAATACGGTATAATACATGAGGGGTAAGGTTGTTTAGAAGCATTTATTGCCAGCCCATCTCATGGAAATCTCTACATGTCTTGCCTAGGCATATATGTTTCCATTGACATTAATAGTTTGCTCTTGGTAATGTAATTGAAGATAGCAAGCTGTGATAAAGATATTATGCACAGTACACTACATGACTACATTTTTTTCTTGATCAAGAGGATAGTTGGCTTCCCCTCCGAGTAGTGTCGCCATGGTGCTCCACTGTTGGGGTGGGTGTGTACGCGTGCCCCACACCACGGATTGGAGAAGTTTTCAGCTGTGCTCGTCAGGCGTGAGGTGCCTGTCTTTGGCGCCCTTCTGTGCTCACGCAGCCCAACCCTCCCTCAGTTTCTTTTTAACCATCCACGGCTACAGATGGAATCCAGCAATTCTCCTCACAGCTCGTCCATACTCTATCTTCCCATTACTTTACCTCAAAATCTTTTTCCTTTGTCTTCATCCCCCAACTATCCTCAATTGGACTTTAAAAAATTTAAAAAAACCAAAACCGTTGTTCATCATGCCTCGCTCTCCAGGCTTCAAACGATGTGAAATGTACTAAGATGCAATTCCCACCTCGGATGGCCATCCCACTGCAAGCGACAATAGACGACCTTCCATTTGACAAGATAAAGCTCTTTGCAGAAAAGACAGACAAAATTATACATATGTCAAAAGACTCCTATGTTACACTACGCATGTTTGGCATATACATGCCAGCCACAAAACGGAGATCATTCAGATACCAACCTTACAACCCAGGATATCCGTCTCAATATCCCAGCCAATGCCAATATCGACAACAAAATAGAAGACAGGACAATTACAGAAACCATCAGTGTCCACAATGGAGGAGGCAACCCTCCAATCAAACACCAACTCCTCAAACCCTCCAACCAAACCTCAATTTTGAAAATTTGGTTGAGGGTCCATAGACCACTCCAATATGTCTGGAACCACTGACATCTCGCTGTTACCAAGACTGCCTCCTACGATTCTATCAATCCAGGACTCGCATTACAACAGACAAGTGGGTTCTAGAAATTATCAGATCAGGTTACATCATCCCTGTCACATCAAAACAAAGATCACATTATCCTTCCCTGTCCCTTTTTAGGGACACCACTCACGAACAGCTCCTGCAACAGGAAGCACAGCACCTTCTTCATATAGGAGGTATAGAGAGGGCATCTCAAAAGCACAGAAGAAAAGGGGCTTACTCTCCCAACTTTCTCACACACAAGAAAACGGGAGGTTGGAGATTGATCCTAGACTTACAGAGGCTAAACAAATTTGTAAAACAACAAAAATTCAAAATGGTAATGGTAGCGACCATAATCTCAGCCCTAGACCAAAATGATTGGTTTGCTGCCCTCGACACCTGCCACATCACAGGTTCCAAAACACAGTGAACCTAGTGACAACAATCCGGACCTCCCCTACAATAACAATTCTTTCCTGCCTCCAACTTCTAGGCTACATGGCCTCCACGACGTTCGTCGTGAAACATGCACATCTTCACATGGGACCTTTACAACTGTACATCTCAAGGGTATACAAACTGCACAAACAGTGCAATGGACAATATCTCTACCTATAGAAATAAAATATAGGTTACAATGGTGGATTACACCCCACAACATGAATGAAGGGATACCATTCATACAACAACCTCCGTCAGTACTGATGTGCACAGACATCTCTCTCATAGGATGGGGTGCACATTTACAAAAACACCACCAAACGATACAAAGAAAATGGACTTACCAAGAGTCCTCCCTACAAATAAACCTTCTAGAACTTTGGGCAGTGCGCAAAGCATGCGCTTATTTTCACAATCACATAAGACACAAACGTAAAGATCATGATGGACAATATCGCATGCATGTTTTATATAAACAGGCAAGGAGGAGCTCGATCCAACTCCCTATGTACAGAGGCCATAAAACTATGGAATTGGTGCATCAAAAACAACATCACGCAATCTGCAGCATATCTCCCAGGTGTTCAGAAAATGATCGCAGACTGTCAGCAGACCATTCACTCACAATCATTAATGGAAACTTCACGACACTGTTCTGAACTACATATTTGGCCTATGGGGCCATCCATACACAGCGAATAGATTTATTCGCTGTGTACCACAACAGCAAATGCCTGGCATTCTGTTTGAGGGCTGGATTGGGCAACAACTCCAAAGGAGATGCTTTTCCCATCCCATGGAACCACGAACTCTCTTAAGTCTTTCCCCCAATACCATTAATTCACAAAACACTAATAAAAACCCAGCAAGAATTGGCGACAATCATAATGATAGCCCCAGCCTGGTTGAGACAGCCGTGGTACACACTACTCACACAAATGTCGTGCACACCACCGATCAGACTATCATTACTACCCAAACTGCTATACCAAAACAACGGCAGAACAGTTCACTCAAACCTGAAACAACTTCATCTCATGACCTGGCTCCTCTCTGGTTCCAAGGACAGGAATTATTATGCTCAGATCCAGTGAGACATGTTCTCCTAAACAGTAGGAAGCCATCCACACGCAAAACCTACCTGCAAAAATGACTGATTCTCCAACTGATGTTCCCAATCAAGGACCTTTCCAACCTCCACACCGATTCACATTATACTTGAATACCTCCTTCACCTGAAACAGAGGTCTTTCTCTAAGCTCCATGAAAGTTCACTTGGCAGCCATCACTACATTTCACAATTGCATAGAAGACTCTTCTGTCTTTTGTCATCCAATCATCAAATGCTTTTTTAGCGGGGATTTGGAATCTATACCCAGAAATCCATTTCCCCACCCCTACATGGGACCTTCCCCTCATCTTAAAGACCCTGATGAGACCACCTTTTGAACCTTTAGCCACAAGTTCTTTAAGTCACATGACAATGAAAGTGGCCTTCTTCGTGGCAATTACCTCAGCAAGACAGATGAGTGAATTAGCTGCCTTAATGACGGACCCACCATATGCTATTTTCCATAAGGATAAAGTCTCTCTAAGACCTCACCCTCAGTTCCTACCAAAAATATCCATATCTTTCCTCATTAATCAAATGATACACTTATCTGTCTTTTGTCCCAAACCTCATGTGAATCCAGGCAAAAATTTTCTTCACACTCTCGATGTCTGATGCACATTGTCCTTCTACCTGGATAGAACAAAAACATTCAGAACCAATTCTAGATTATTCATAGCGATAGCCGATAGAAACAAGGGCACACCTATCTCTAAACAGACTATCAAAACTCATATCAAACTACATATGTGTTTGTTATGATATAGCCGAAGTACAACAACCAGACCAGCTCAAATCCCAATCCACGAGAGCCGTCTCCACCACCAACAGTGGAGCACCCACGGGGACACTACTCAGAGGAGAAAGGAAGGTTGCTCACCTTGGTGCAGTAACTGGAGTTGTCTGAGATGTGTCTCTCTGGGTGCTCCACTACCCTCTCTCCTCCCCTCTCTTCTTCGGAACTTACTTATTCCGCTTCTGGGTAGAGAAGAAACTGAGGGAGGGTTGGGCTGCATGAGCGCAGAAGGGCACCAAAGGCGCCACAAGACAGGTGCCTCATGATCGCGCTGTCCCCATGAGCACAACTGGAAACTTCTCCAATCCATGGTGCGGGGCGCGCGCACACACCAACAGTGGAACACCCATCAGGGGACACATCTTGGAGAACTCCAGTTACTACACCAAGGTGATCAACCTCCCTTTTTGGATGTGATGCTTTTCCCAATGAAGTAAATGGCAAAACTTTCATTTACTTAATCTGGAGTCAGATCAGATCTTCTGTTTGTAAATATACACACATGCTGCTACTGTATTTGCTCTGAAGAAGCTCACCTTCACTTATGTCTGTATGTTCTGCATCAGTTCTATGTTCGAGCAATGGCAGATTACTGGCCCCTGCAGGACCCTGCCATCCCTTGTGCTGACGCAGGCTTGCCCTTTAAAAAGGGTGAAATCCTTCAGATTGTTGACCAGAATGATATCCTCTGGTGGCAGGCAAGGCAAGTTTCAGACCTCAATGCCTGTGCTGGGCTGATACCATCAAACTATCTTCTGAAGAGGTAAGAAAATGTAGTGTTCTGGAATTCAAACCAGACATTGAGCCAGTGACTTGAGGATTCATTACTTCAGGGCAATACTTTCAGGCCTATGATGTGGAATATTGGTATTCAGATAGATCTGGTAGGACACTGGCTTTCCTCCAACAGTTGCAGACAGAGTAGAACCCTGGCCATTCTTCAACTCTTGGTGGTTTGTAATGGTGTTTATCCTCTAAGTATATCTGAGCATTGATGCCATTTGTGTGCAGGTGATAGAATGGGGAATTTAAGGGTAGGAAGTAATGCAGTGCTGAATTGATTTCTTCTTATGATGGATTTCTTTCTGTTCAGGAAACAGCGAGAATTCTGGTGGTCTCAGCCCTTCCAGCCCCATATCTGTCTCAAGTCAGCAATATGTGAGTGCAGAATTCTCCAGCTACCCATGAGGATGGAGAGGAAAAAGACTGTTTCTATTTTTTCTCTTTCATCCAGTAATATAGACAGAAAATGCACTCAAATGAGTTTATATACAAAGAATCGTTCACTGGGCCATATTGTGACCTCACAAACACATTCAGAATTCCCACTGAAATAATGGAAGTGGGATTTGAATCTTAAATGTGGCCCTTAACCTGTTTTGGATTCTAAGAATTATTATGATCAGAATACAGTATATTTTGGGTCTGATGATGTAAAGTGCTGAGCACCTTGAACATCCACTGAAGTCAGTGGCAGCTGAGACTGATCAACACCCTCCAGGACCGCGCCTTATATGTTGGCTATTCTTAGCAAGAAATGTCAATTGATTGTGCCCTCCTGAGGCACTTATTTGACAAGTCTATTGTAGTTTTCCATGGAGGGAAACTAATGCATAGCTATCAGTTTCAGTTCTGTACCCAAAAATGCCCTGCAATATGTTATGTGCAGTATTTCAGTTACTGAAATAATACCATTTCATTTTTATTGTTTCAAGACAATCTTTTCTCTTTTAGAATAAGTTTAATAGTTTTATACTGTGTTTCTCTTTTATTAAAGCTGCCTCCTTCCTCATATCCGCGCTTGTTCATTGCCAATTTTAGTTGACTTCTGTCGCCTGGTGTTCAAGATGATATAAGAAGCCAGAAATATACATCCAATCTAAATTATCCTTTTATTGCTTCTAAAGGCAATAATTTCCCAGCCAGGGAATTTTTTTTTCCCCTCTTGCATCTCTTTTCTCCCCCACAACTTCTCTATTTTTCTGTAGTTTGCATTATTGCTTGCTAATATTTTTGACTCATGAGGTGAATTTCACAGATAAGTCAATACTCAGTATTTTCATCTTCCAAGAGGTTTTTCTGATGCATTTGATTTTACCTGGTAACTTGGTGATCTCTTCAGATGTGTATTTTATTTTTTTTAACTGCTTCAATGGATTTGCCAAGGGCAGTGAGTACTGTGGAAGAAGGTAAGAGACGTTGGCTGGATTACATCACATTGCAATGCCTCGCATCTGTTTGTGAGGTCGCTGTTAGCAGATCTCTAAATGTATACGCTACTGTCTGTTTATAAAGACTTTTCAAATGACTACGTGCTCTACTAGCACTTATTAGGGTATATGTCAGGATTGATTGGGCCAGTTTTCCCTTTGGGTCTCTGCTGAGTCTGTCTGCATTTTGTGTAAATATGGTGAGTAAACAAATGCTTCATTGTTGTTTGCTCACTTAAAAATAATCAATAGCTCAGCAATCAAGTGTCTGATCAGATGTTTGAACTGGAAAATCCAGAGCTTTTGTTGCATGGAGAGGAGAATGGGAGAGCTTTTGGTGTGCAGTCAGGAAAATGCACCTGGCTGCGTGGAAGAATAAGAAGGTGCTTTCTGGTTCTCTCTCTTCTGCTTCAGCTCACCAAAACTATGAGCAGCTGAGAAACTTTTTTTTTTTTTTTAAGGGAGAGTGGGGGAATAGGACATGTTGCAAGGAGGCAAGAAGATGTTGGACCTGAAGTAGAAATTATTGGGTGAAATCTTTCATCTTGTGTTATGCAGCAGGTCGGATTAGACTATTGCAAAGGTCCCTTCTGGCCTCAAAATGTGAGTCTACTTGTGAGAGAGCAGTGTGTGGTGAGGGAGGGTGACAACATATGACTGGCTTGGTGGAGGACAGTCCCTGAAGTTTGTACCATGAACACAGCCCACTTGCTACCAACTTCTCCCAGCTGGATAGCTGTCCCATTTTGGGGCCAGTCTGCAGAGACATGCAAACATTAGGTCAAACTGCGTCCTTGAGCACATCAAACCCTGACAACCAGGATTTTCCCCCATTCTTGTATTAACCTCTATGAGCAGATCAATGTGGCATGTACAATGGAGGGAGCAAACCGATAAGGAAAAGGGTTTGTTTCAAGTTCCCAAGGGATTAATGAAAACACAAAAGTTAAGCATTAATTTTACAATTTTAGTTTTAAAAATTGTCTGTTTACAGAGCATTCTAGAAAAACATACTCATGGAAAATATGCATTGGGAGGAAATGATGTTCTGATGATAGTTGTAGTGATCCTTCTCAAATAGATCATCTGAAATATAAACACTGAATCAGTTCAAATTAAATCCCTCCCTCGCTTCACATGGAAAATCCAGGTAGATGTTTGCCTCCCAGCTGGGAACTCTTTTGAGCAATGATATAAGAAGCATCTTTCCTCTACCTTTCAACAGGCAAAGGAACAACGCACTATTGGAATACTGAAGATGTTTTAACCCAATTTGAGTTTCAGGGAGAGTTAGTTTTATTCTAATATTTAAATCTTGAATTTGGTGATGGTTTTTTTTTTCCCAATGGTTTTGGAGATCAAATGATTTCCTTTCTCTTTTTGTCTGCAATAACCTACAGAGGAGGACATACAGATTGATGAGAAGTGTGTAGAAACAGGTAACCCAACTTTGCTTAAGGAATTCTTCTGTGTTTGTGGCAATATATCATCTAGGCAAAGCCCATTAGTGGTTCTTGAATAAAATGGAACACCCTTATGGTGAGCCAGATATAGAGGAGTTCTATTTATAGTGAAGTAGAGTGAAAGTCCCAGACAGTTGCAAAGCACTCTGAATGAATAGGTTTCGGTTCTGGTTATAATGAATCACAGCTTGTAGTGAAGATGTTCTGTTGAAATGAATGACTGTTCTAAAATCATACAACTTAATTTTGAGATCAAATGCATTTACCATGTGGATGATAGACCCAGTGGGCCAAATTCAGAGCTGGTGTAAAGGTGTGCAGTACAATTGGTCTGAATTTGGCCCACTAAATGTATAAGAAGTTACTGTTGTTATAGACACTCTGGAACTCATTGCCACAAGGTTTCATTGAGGCAGAAAGCTTAGCAGGATTCAAACAAGGATTAGATGTTTATACATTGATAATAGGTGCATCTGGAGTTGTATACTAATGAAGATAAAAAAGACAAGAATTTTGGAAAGGATATAAACTCTTCTGCTTCAGAGCACCAATCAAATTATTACTAAGGGTGTTAGACTGAAAGTTTTCTTGGAGGTAGGCTATTCTGTAACAACTTTTTTTTTTTTTTTTTTTTTTTTTTTTTTTTTTAAACAATCCTCTGAAGCAACTGGTAAAGGCCACTTTTGCAGACAAGATATTGGAATAGTCCAGGTCTGATCCAATATGGCAATTCCTATGTTCCTAAATTGCAGGACCTGTTTTCCACTGTATTATATTTCTGAATACAAGTCAAAAAGGTGTTTTGAGTTAAGGATCACGTTCACATCAGAGCTTTTTATATACATTGTGTTGATGTTTGGAACATTAACCTGGGAAATGGGATTCTATGAAATACAAGGAACTGGATGTGTGTAACTAGAGGTAGAGAGGAGGAAAAATCAATGCACCAAATCCAAATATCCTCCAACTTTGGTGGCTATTTGGATACAGGTTATCACTTTTCAGCTACTTTGGCAGAAATTTTAATCCAGATTTTCACTTTGCTGTTCAAGAGCATTTCCAGTTCCACCAGAAGAAAACAGTGGAAGTTTTATGTGAAAAGTTGAAAGGAGTTAGTGTTATGTGGTGCCTACACAATTGGACAGGAGATAATTTCTGATGTGATAAAATTGTTTTAAGCAGTAACAGTATTGAAACTAAATGTATTTGCTGTTTTTGCTATCTGGATGACTTAAAAGATGAAGAGATATTTGAGTCCGGTAAGTCAGATTCTTCCTGCCTAATTACAATTCCTACTCATCCTCTGAGATTCACAGACAAGCAAGAGCTATCAAAAACAGAAAACCCACACAAACAAACAACCCCCAAAACAATCAGATTAAAGTGTAATTCTTCCTTGAAAAGTGATTCTCTAAAATGGTACCTGTTTATTCAGTGGAACTGTTCCCTGTGTTTATTCAGAGCCATGTCTGGTAACTTCAGTGACCATAATAAGTTTTTACTGCTGTTTGTTCTTGTTACCCCTGCAGAACCCATATACAGAAGTGAGCTCAATTGTATTCCTTCTTGTGCAGCAACAACAAATCATATTTACTAAACTCTAATCCATTACATGTGTGCAAACCCCAGGTGTCAGAAGGGATAACTGGAGGATAATGGGATTACACAAATATAATTTGAGACCCTAGTTTAATCCACAGTATCTTTATTATTGTGGATGAATCATAAAGAACCTGTTTGACTGTTAGATTTTAGTCTGTATTTGCAGGGCAGGCACAGAAACAAATATATATAATTGTAAACTGAGCACATCAGATATAAAATCACTGAGACACAATAGTCATGGAACCTCATGATGCTGTTCTTTCAGACACTTTTCAGAGTACAGTCACACTTTGAGATCCCTGATTCATATTCAACTGTGTACCTGGAGCGCTACAAAACTTGGTCTTTTAGAACAAATGAGATGTCACATCACTTCTAAATTTCTCAGTTCAACCAATTGGCTTGCTTGCTTACTTACTGTGGTTAATTTTCTTGCCCTCTTTTGTTTCTTGATCTGCTGCTGCTGCACCAGGATACGTTTTTCTTCTCTTTGAGGGCAATGCCTGTGGCTAATAAACCAGAATAAGGGAAGTTCCAAAAGGGGTAGCTGTGTTAGTGTATTGCAGAAAAACAAGAGAGTCCTGTGGCACTTTTAAAGACTAACAGATTTATTTATCGCATGAGCTTTCTTGGGAGAAAAATCCCACTTTGTCAGATGCTTTGAAGATGGGAAATTTACAGAATAAGGGAGTTTATTAGGAAGTCACTTGCATCTTTATTCTACACCACTAATGCTCTTTTCCTGAAATAGCTGCATTCCTGGTGAATTGGTGCAGATCATAATCATTATCTGAGTCACCTCTTTGCTGCTTCCAGGCAACCAGGGGAAAAGAGTCCGAAGATCACTCCCAGACCAGGCCTCCACTCTACTCTGACAACAGAGTCGACATTGTGTGTTTCATAGTTTGCCCCCAAGTTGAACCACATATGAATTGTATCATGTTGACCAGTTTTGCCGATTAAGGCATGAACTTGGTCTCTTTGGAACCCTAATTTTTCATGTCTCTTCTTGTTTGTCCATTCTTGTCCAAATCTCCAGAGGAGCTTAAGGAAGGTAACTTTTTAAACTTTTTATCTCCGTTAAATTTTAAGTGGGAGTTGATTAGTAATCTGCTAAAGCCAGAAAGCACTACGAACAATGGCTCAGTTGCTTTCAGGAATTAGGCCATTACAGGATATAGTTGTTGAATTGGCTTGTTAGTTCTGGGTGAAGAGGTTACATCAGGCAGAGGAGCCAATGGGCTCCAGAGGAAATTACAATGCAAAGCACGGTAGAAGGCTGCAATGTAATTTTACTTTACTCTGGTCCAGAAATCTCCATCTTTGCTAATGAGGCCGTTTCTTATCATCTCTGTATGACTTAGTCTGACCGTCCTCAGAGATGTGCCACGACCCAGCTGGATATTAAAGCTTCTCACCATACCTCAGGGGCGTAGGTAGCCACAAGTAGCTGGAGCCCACCCACCTGGCCATGAGGCCCGCCTTTAGCGCCAGGCAGCGGTGCGAATTTCTCCGCGGGGGCTGCCCAGCAGCCGGGGGCCACTGCCACAAGCGGAGCAGCTGTGCCAGGACTGGCGCCTCTTCTCCACTCGCGGCCGCAGCGCCCAGTGGTTGTGGCTGCGAGTGGGACGTGGGCGCCGGCGCCTCTACCCTATTTGCAGCCATGGCCACCGGCTGCTGGCCAGCCACACAGCCGCAGCAGCGACGTTTGTGCTGCTGCCAGGGGCGGGCATGATGCCCCTCACCCTCCCTGGGGGGAGGGCGGAGAGCATCTGGTCATGACCGGAAGCTGCCCTTGGCCAGGCCCACCCTCCACCTTCAGGGGCCCGGCTAGAAATCAGGCTGGCTACGCCCCTCCAGTAACTAAAGAGGATTTCCTGGTATACGTGCACTGCTGTACACAGGCAGGAAGCAAAGCTGCTAAGAACCTGCAATAAGTGAAGAGTCGGATTTATTAGCAAGTCCACTGTGGACAAAACTATGTGACTAATCGTTACTGTTTCGGCACCTACTTGTCCCTGAGGTGCCCCTCGGTGTAGTATCTAACCCCATGGGCATGCTTGGTGCTGTGCAGGTGAATGTAATGACGAAGTCCCAGCCCTGGAACAAATTTCAATAGAAAGTTAGACCAAAGAGACGAAGTAAGGACAGCAAACAGGGAAGATGAAGGAAGAATAAAGTTAAACAACAAGGAAGGGGTTACAATTTAGCTGGGGTGGGACGGGGGGAGGGAAGATACAAGTTACTCATAAGAACAGCCATTCTGGGTCGGACCAATAATCCATCTAGCCCAGTAACCCATCTTCTGACAGTGGCCAATGCCAGATTGCCAGATGGTTCAGAGGGAATGATTAGAAAAGATAATCATCAAGTGATCCATCCAATCAGCCATTCCCAGCCTTTGGCAAACAGCAATCCCTGTTTATTGTGGGTAGCCATTGATGGACCTATCCTCAATAAACTTACCTAGTGCTTTTCTGAATCCTGGTATAGTCTTGGCCTTCACAACATATTCTTGCTAGGATTCCCACAAGTTGACTACATTCTGTGTGAAGAAATACTTCCTTGTGTTTGTTTTTAAACCACTGCCTATAATTTCATTTGGTGACCTAGTTTTTCATTTGAGAAGTAAATAACACTTCCTTACTTACTTTCTTCACACTAGTCATGATTTTAGAGACCTCTGTCATATCACCCCTTAGTCCTCTCTCTTCCAAGTTGAAAAGTCCCAGTCTTATTAATCTCTCCTTATACCCCAATTATTTTTGTTGCCCTTTTCTGTACTTTTTCCCATTCCAATATATCTTTTTTGAGACGGGGAACCATATATGCATGCAGTATTCAAGATGTGGGCATACCATGGATTTGTATACAGCAGGGGTTGGCAACCCCCAGCACATGTGCCAAACTTGACACACAGGTTGATCCAGAGCGGCACGTGGGCTGCTCAGGCTCCCGCCACTGGCCCCACCCCCGGACCAGTGATCTCTGGACTTCACACTCTTATTTAAGTTCCAGAGGGGGAGCTGTGTTAGTCTAGGTCAGCCAAACAAACAAGGAGTCCTCTGGCACTTTTAAAGACTGACTAACAAATTTATTTATCACATGAGCTTTCATGGGAGAAAATCCCACTTCATCTGCCGAAGTGGGATTTTCTCCCACAAAAGCTCATGAGATCATTAAATGAGTTAGTCTTATTTAAGTGACCTTATTATTAACTTATATTTTTCCAATTCTATAATATGGAAGATTAGGTGGAAGCCAATTGACTGTTCAATATTCACCCTCCTTTCTTTTCTCCTTCTTGCTTGTGTGCTCATCTCCTAGGAGAGGAGGAATTCAGTGGATCTGGCAAACGGGTCTTTATTGGTATGTAATGATTAGTAACAGGCAAAAGGTCTAATTTAGACTGAATGCTTGTCTGAAGCTAAACTCAGTTTGTGACCTTTTTCAGGAGTATTTCTCTCCCTTGTCCCTGAAGATTCCCTGTCCCTATCTGTATTCACTCCGCCTTTCTAGATCCCAGTGAGCTACCCTCCTTTCAGCTCCTTGGTTTTTGCTTTTTTCCCCCCAATAAACTCAACTCCCCAATAGGTTGCAAGATCCTGCATAATTTAGCTGCACTAGTTCTTCTGGCACTTCTGATTTCCCCCTTAAATCTCATGCTGTGGTTAAATTGTCTCTGGGTCTTTCCCAAGATGTATAGTGCAGACCATGTGAGGTTTCCTTTGCTGGTGACAAGGCCAAGCAGCAACTCTGTGTCTGACAAGTGAACTATGGAACTCTTACATGAACTGAGCTGAAAAAAAAGTTGAATTCAGTTCAGAGGTTGGATGAGTGTTTTGGATCAGTTTAATTTTCTAGAGCATGTCACTCATTCCTAATAATAGTATGTATGACTAGAAATCTCCTTTTGCAGACTTGTTTTGGAGTGTCTAATTCAGGACAAATTTAGAGTGATTTCTTTTCAATACTTGTATTTCTATTTTGAAAACCCAGCTGCTGTCAGAACGCCACCAAACTTGTGTCAAGAACTATAAATAATTTTCTACCTCTTGAAAAGCTGCAACTCACCATAGGCTTTGTGTAGCCTAGATGGAAATCATTCATATAGCGGAACTAGATATTGCCTGCACCCAAAATGTGGCCTTCAATATTAGTATTTTTCTGCTTATCCCAGCTGGATTCCGTAGAAGCATGCGCCTGTGCCGCCGGAAATCCCGGAACAGCCAGCAGCCCTGTTACGCACAGTGTCCCAACAGCTGTTACAATGCAGTAGCAGCCCCTTATGAGGAGGTGGTGAGATACCAGCGACATCCCACAGATCGAAACCGATTAATTGTGCTAGTGGGTATGTTGCAGCAACTGACAGGAGCGTGCCTCCCAGATAGCAATGTACCTACTTGTGCACTGTACAGGTTGTAGTAAATGTAGAGGAAGTGTCCTTACTGCTCAAGCTCTTGCACAATAAACCATTCCTTAAAGGCTCAGCCCAATGGGAGTCTTCCAACTGACTGCAGTAGGCATTGGCTTGGTGCCTCGTGAATAGTTCTTAAAGGGACACTTCAAGTTTGGTAGACCCAAAATTTTACCTACTGTTGGTGGGTTTTTTTGGCCATACATCAGTTTTAGAAAACCTATGTGATCTCTGGGGTTTCTTTTTTACCAAAACATTTCCTTCAGTGCTTAAAGGTTTTAGCAACCCAATATTCACAAAGAACCCTACAGTAACAAATACTGACTACAAATGCAATAAGAAAACATTTATAAATCCTGTATGATAAATACCTTGATGTGATGCTTTTCTAGGACTATGGTTAAGATAATACAGAAACAGCAGTGGGGAGAGAGATGTTAAAAACCCAGCCTAGAAAACTTCAGTCTTACGCAGCTGGAAAAATCTAAGAGGAGATGAATTGGCCTTTAGTAGGATTTGCTATAGTGAGTAGCACAATATGTTACAGGCCCTGAAATGGAATTTTAGTTTTAATAACTGCTTGACTAACAGCTGCTTGTGTTTTTACTAGTTGCAGCATTCCTGGGAACTTGTGGTGAGAGGGGAAAACCTCTCATCTGGCCTAGAGTGGGCGGGTGGCTGGGTACAAGCAAATACATAATATTCGTTCAAATTGGTATTGCTGAGCCCCTTTCTGGCTGTGGCTATGTTGCTGGAAAGTGATGACCTGGTTCTTGAGTACCAAATAGTCACAGTTCCTGTTAAGTTCAATGGGAACTGGAGGTGCCTTGCACCACTCAGAATCAGGTGCTTTTGTGATACCACCAGTTGGGAAGCCCAGTGGAAGAAGCAGTAATCTGATTTCCATGCCAGTCATTTGCATTCACCAGTTCTTGCATATGATACGACAACTGAACGTGTTGTTTGATTCCTTTATATGATACACTCACTGTTTTAGTAAATTATTTTATGTAGAGTCTCATCAATAATGTACCAGTTACTATGTGCGGCTTTCTTAAAACGTCCAGGTCCTTCAGGGGTTGGCGTGAATGAGCTAAGGCGGCGCCTTATTGGAATGAACCCTCATCACTTGCAAAGTGCTGTACCACGTATGTGACGTGTTCCTTTTACTCACTAACTCTCTCTTTTGGGGGCAGAAAACATGAAATATCAATTATTTTCCTCCTTATTACTGAATACTTATAGGCTTTTTGCTGCAGGGATGGTTTCCCTATCAATCAGGACTATTGTACTATCTATGAATCTCTTAACAACCTAGGCACCTGTTCCTAACATTACTCATTTCTTTTTATTTTTGTGAGAGCTATAGGAAAAAGAAGAGCTTACTGGGCTAAATTTAAAATTAGCATCTTTTAGCTAGTTTTTCCAGCTGGCAGAGAGAGAGAGGATGGTCTTGGGTTAAGGCACTATGGCAGCCTAGATTTGATCACTGTTACGCCAATAGTTTACCAGCATAACTTTGGACAAGTCACTTAATTTCATTATGCCTCATTTTCCTCCTTTGTAAAATAGAACTGAGGATTTTTCCTAGGGGAGTAGTGAGGATAAACTCACTGAATGTATGTTTGTAAAGTGCCCAGTTGTTATGGGAATAAGGGCTACATAAACAACCAGAGAAATAAGAAACTAGCAAGCCTTGTAGATATACTAAATCTAAAGTAGATTCATACAGCTTCTCATCTCTGACTTGAGTGGAGAGAAGTTCAGCCTTTCTGCTCATCAGCATGAGTTTTTTGAAGATAGAACAGCAGGAGTGCAAGGCTCTAAATCACTATCTTAATACAGTTTAAAAATAACAAATTGTTCCAGTTCCTCAATCTTACCTTCTGTGAGAAGGTTAAGAAATGTAACTCAATGTAAAATAGAATTGTATTGGCAATTTTTCAACTACTACAGAGGAGTTTCCATGCATTGTCATTTAAATGAAATGTCTCACTCTCCTCCCAGGCACAATGCCCATAGTGATTAAAAAAAAAAAGACCCCCCTACACCCAAGGGCAATGGCATGGATGTGCTATAGTGTAGCTAGAGCTTTTGTTGTGGGCTAGGAAGTTGTGTCCATCAATTTGATCGCTTCCTTCTGTTTTTAAAAATGAACAGAGTTTAGGGGGGGAGGGGTGATTTTTTTTTTTTACACCTCCAAAACTGGAGATAGAGGATCCTTCCTCTTCACTAGGAACTTCATTCTGAAACTGATTTACTTAAAAAAATAAATTACAAGAACTTTAAAAACCTTGACTTTTTTTCCTTAAGACTCCACTCGTTCTCAGAAGAGTTACGAAGAGAATGGTCGTGAGTATCACTATGTATCAAAGGAAACGTTTGAAAACATGGTATATAGTCACAGGTAATTGGGATTCCTATTTCTTTTCTCTCTTTCTAAGGTTCAGTATGCTCCAAGGCAGAGCTAGTCTTGTGGTTTTGCCCAAATGCTGACAGAAGACCAGGATTCTATTCCTGTCTTTGCAACAGACGTCTGGTGTGAAGCTTTGGGTATGCGAGGTGGGAGGTCCCAGAGCTCAGGTTGTAGCTTGAGCCTGGACTCCTACATCACAATTAAACAGCCCCACAGCCTGCACACTGAGTCTGAGTCATCTGCACTGCCCAGCTGTGTGTCTATTTGCAGTGTAGACGTATGTTAGGCCCAGATTTTCAAAGCAGCCTCTCCTTTTGGTGTTTGGTTTTGGACTGTCTACATTTAGCAACCTCTGATCTGACTTTTAGAAGAGCTGAGCACCCATAACTCCTTTTCATGTCAGTTAGAGTTACAGGTACTTGGCCCTTCCAAAAATCAGACTGTACATTTCTAAATTAAGGCCAAAACTGAGCTATTAAAGACCAAATTTTCAAAAGTATCCTCTAATCTCTATGCTGCACTTTCCCTATTAGTAAAATGAAGATATTTGCTTAATGCAATGGGCTATTCTGAAGCATTAGTCATTAAGGCATGTAAACACTTTGGGTATGTCTACACAGCAAAAAAATCTTGCAGCTGCAAGTCTCAGAGCCTGAGTCTATAGACTTGAGCTCATGCTACAGTGCTAAAAGTATAGGCTGACCAGATAACAAGTATAAAAAATCGAGACTGGGCTGGAGGGTAATAGTCACCCCTATGTAAGACAAAGCCCTGAACATGAGGACTGTCCCTATAAAATCAGGACATCTGTCATCCTATAAAAATAGCCATGTAGATATTCTGGCTCAGGCTGGAGCTTGGGCTCTGAAAGCCACCCCCTTCATTCACTAGGTTTTGGAGCCTGAATTCAAACACAAGCCAGGAGGTCAGCATAGCTGGTTTTTTAGCTTGGTAGAGCAAGCTCCCATAAACCTGACTCTGTAATCCCAGCCTCTGAGACTCGCTGGTGCAGGGTTTGTCCTTTTTTTGCTGTGTAGCTGTGCCCTTAGAGATTCCCTGATGGTTAGTCCTACCCATGTGCAAAATATTTATTTTTTATCACTGTAAGTAAACACCTATGTAGAATTTCCATATCGCTGACTTGAGATCAATCAAACCTCAGTCTTCTCATGTGTTTCTGGAGGGGAAGTGGGTAGAGCTGCATAAGTTTGTCTCTTCAGAGACTGAAGATTTGAATCTGACAGTCCAGCAATAATCTACATTTTTATCCTTGGCAAAGATTCCTATATCTTAACATCATTCAGTTTTCAGAGGATTGATCCTTCTTTAGTTATTCAGTGTCATGATTAAATCTGAACATTTCATTGCTAAATGCAAAATTTTGAAGGTTCTCACTTAAAGGACCTATCTCATTTCTCCTCTCCCTTCACACCATTCCTGCAGAATGCTTGAGCATGGAGAATACAAGGGACACCTTTATGGTACCAGTATTGATGCTGTGCGAACAGTCCTTGATGAAGGGAAGATCTGTATAGTGGATTTGGAACCACAGGTAAACAGGGTGATCTAAGACTGACATTTCATGGAACAGACTATCATTTATATCCTAGTGGTCCAGAAAACATTTGAATGAGCTGTGTTAGAATGAAAGAAACAAGCAGCAATCCATTTCTGGGAAACCCATCTTCAATGCATCTGACGAAGTGGGATTTTCTCCCACGAAAGCTCATGCGATAAATAAATCTGTTAGTCTTTAAAAGTGCCACAGGACTCTATTGTTTTTCTAGTTCATACAGACTTTCTTCTTTCCAATCTATGGCTCTGGTTTGCTCGTAGGGATAAAGCTAATAAAGGTCTGAGTCAGTAGGTGTCAAGAGATGCTGAAGGCTGTAAGTCCTGCGAAGAACCCTGCTAGGATTTTTCTAAATTACTTCCTTATTTGTTGGTATTAATTATTCTATTTTTTTAGCACTTCCATATCTGGGTGTCTCTGGGAATTTAACAAAATATCATTTTAAAACAAGTGGAAGAAAGACTCCATTGCCTAGTAAATTCCAGAGGGAAAGTTCCTTTAAATATGTGGTGCTTGAATTGTCTGAGCTTTTTTTGGTATAGTGTTTTACGCTGGTTGAAAAAATGAAGATAAATTAAACAGCCTTGGATATGAAGGAGTGTGCTTCTCAAAACCAGAACAAAAGAATTTACCAGGAAGCCACCTACACTACACATTGATGTTCCCTGTTTTCTTCTTGTCCATTTCTTCTGCTGAATTCAGTTCTCAATGAAAAAAGGAAATTTGATTTTTGTCACTCTGATGTAATAAGCTGTTGCTGTTTACTAGGTACTCATTAAGTTACAAAACCAATAGTACTAGCAGTAATCTGTTGACATCAACAATTGTATCCGTGCATAGAGAGAAACAAAAAGCAGACAGTCCCTTGCAATATGGAGTGTGAGAATCAATGTCCTCTAAAGACAAGACAGTTTTTGAGCCTCTAAAAAGAAACAATTGGAGGCTTAAAATTACCATAAAAGGTAGCTGACTGTAACCTTTTAATGCCCATGTTAGGATTTTTATATTCATTGTAATTAAAATAGTTTCCTGTCTAATAAGGACACTACACAGAATTAGTGTGGTGCAGTTGCTAACCAATGTCTGGGATGAAGATTATAAGTGCAGTTATTAAAAAACATGTTTTTAATATTTCTGCAAGGTCTGGAAGTGATGGCATACAAGATGTTGTTTTTAATTGGAATAAAATCTGGGATAAATACACTGTTTTATTTTAACCATTATTTGACCTTGACTTTTAGGGTATCCAAATGGCTCGGACCCATGAACTAAAACCCTATATTATATTCATCAAGCCACCCAGTATGAGCTGCATGAGACAGTCTAGGAAAAATGCCAGGATCCTTACAGACTATTATGTGAACATGAAATTCAAGGTGAGGTTCAGAGAATGAAGGTGGTGCAACAAATCACATGAGGATTTTTCAGTCAGAACCTGCCACATTCCTATATTACGTTAATGTTTTTAAAGTCTTGTCTTTGGTCTGAAATAAATCAGATTCGGTGACATTCAGCCCATGTGGTGAAGCCTTTCTCTCTCCTTTTGGGGTTTGGAGGAGAAGTGGAAATACAGAGCTGGGAATTGTGCCCTGGGGTTGGGTATGGTGGCAAGAGAGGGTTTCTTTGAAGGAAAGCTTCTTTCAGTATTTGTTGATATTTGTGGTGTTTGGTTTGTATTTTTAGTATGTAGCCAAGGTGCCTACGTCTCTTGGTGGGGACTTTCATGTCATTTTAAATTGAAATACATGAACTTCTTTTCCTCCAGTGCTCTCATGGAGTCCCTTGTCCTATAGACATCAGCTATAGATACTGCAGATAAAAGCACTGTTGTGTTCTACATCAGATGCATTTCTACCTGAATTACAGTAAAATACAGGTGTCTCACTTTGTCCAGTACTTAACTGTTGACAAAAATTAAATGAGATTAAAAAATAGAATGTCATCACACTTGTTTCTATAACTTTTAATCTTCAATTTGACCTTTATTGTCTAGCACTATGTTTTAAATGTTTAGTTTTCTGATGATTTTTTAGACACTCTCGTCCTTCATTTTCTCTGTAGGAGGACATCATAATTACATAGCCAAAAAGATACATTGAAGGTGGGGAAATATTGCTGAGGAACTGAAATACAAATTAGGAACATAGTTCTGGCAAACTTACCAGACCATTGGTCTATCATCACATCTGTCACCCTACCTGGAGCATTAGCCTGTATAGGGATACTTCTGAGGCAAATGATAGCACCTGCACATCATCTATTCTAAAGGCAACCATGCAGTGGAGCACAAGGGGGTGGGAGTTCCTTAAGTGAACTGTGTAGCCATGCTCCAAAGGTTTAGAATTGATAATCATGACTATGGTAAGCCTAACTCATTTGTTGTAGGTTGGCAGAGTAATTTTCACTGGTGTTAACACTTACACACGGACAATCCTCAGCTGGTGTAAACTGGCACAGCTCCATTGAAGTCACTAGAGATATGCCAGTTTATACCAGCTGAGAATCTAGCCCATGGTGTGGTTTTCCAGATGATCCTACTGTGAAAAGACATGTACAAAATAACTGATCCTGCAAGCCCTGTGGAACCTGAACTGACCTCAGCCAGAGCTGGGCTTGCAGAGGGTTTGCAGAGTTGAATATCAGGGATCCTGTTTTAATACAGGGGATCTTATTCCAAGAAGCATGAGGTTTATAAGGGGAGATGCATGCAGATTTGGAGTTGACATAGAATCACTGAGTTTTCTGAAGGAATTCTTGCAACACTTTCTGGCGGAGCCATGAATGAATAGAAAAACTTTTGTATTTTTATGCCACCTCTTATCTGAAGATCTCACAGTATGTGAATTAACCTTCACAACCTCCCTGTGAGACAGAAGTAATAGTACCCTCACTTTATACATGTTACTCTTAGCCTGTCTATGCTTAAGTTTGTGACCTTGGGCAAAACAGAATCTGTGGCAAAGTTGGGAATAGAAATCAAATCTGGGTCCTAGTTCTGTCTTCTAGTCACTAAGTAGAAGGTTAGAAAGTGAAACCTTGGATAAACCTATATCCATCCAAAAGTGTCCCACATGAAAAGCTAATGTTTTATAGGTATGTACTGTCTTTTCCAGGATGAAGACTTTCAGGAGATGGAGGATTCTGCTAAGAAAATGGAAGCTCAGTTTGGTCAGTTCTTTGATCAAGTGATTGTAAATGACAACTTACAAGAGGCCTGTGTGCAGCTGCTGTCTGCAGTCCATCAGGCGCAAGATGAGCCCCAGTGGGTCCCTGCTACATGGATTTGCTCAGACTTTCAGCCGTAATTCTGAGAAGCAGGCAGCTTCACAAAGAGAGCTCGTGTTTTACCTTAAGAATAACCCTAATGTCAGGATTGTAAGAATGTATCTTGGTGTGGAGAGATGTGAAGGGGAAATTAGGAAAAAAGCTATTATAAAATCTACTGCATTCAGTGTAGTTCTTACTGCAACATGTGATGTGTAACATCAGTTTTGTACCATTAAAGTATTGTAGTATAATTACAAAAATAAAAATATCTATTTTGTTGCATGTACTTGTGTGCTCCAATCAAATCTGGCTAAAGAAAAGTGCTTCCCTTACCTCCTTTTTGTTAGAGATGCCTTAATCTTTATGATGCTTGTGTATTCCCAAACCAAAACCCTATGGATTATATCAATATGTAATGAGTGCGAAATACTCTTAGGGGGTTGGCTCGATGCACCAGGCTGCTTTGTTTTTTCCCCAAACAAGTTTCTTAGCTGATGTTTTCTTTTTAAATTAAATGTACAGGTTTAATGCCATTCACAACACAAATGACCCTAGAATTCACATTACCTTTAAAATAAAATTAACCTTACTTTTGTTTTTTACAAGTATCAGCTTTGTAAAGACACATCCCTAAATGTAATGATGATCTAGTCCCCAGCAGGTTAGCCAAAGCTGGAGCAATTTATAAGAATGGGTTTATCAGTCTAAACACAGGGCCAGGTTAATGGCTTGATACTGCAAGTGTTTATGTGCATCACCAGTCTAACTGAAGTCAAATCTGTGAAGTTATTCATGCGTTTAAGATTGACAGCATCTGTGGGTTCTGGGTCCTTTGTTTACAGGGATTCCCAAACAACAAATAGGAATAACAGATTATGATGTGCACAATTTTGATTGATGGCAGCACCCTCCTTCTGGCCCAGGATTTAGAAATAAGATGCACCATCAAATGGAGGACAGCTGGTGGTAATGCTAACTCTTGACTCTTTCTGATGCATCTTGCTTTATGCTGGATCTAATCCTGTTATTCGCTAGATGCAAATGTGTATTTATGATGCCTGATGATGAACACACTTGTTCGATATATACTAAAGAATAAAGGTAGCTATGGAACTGAATCCGTATGTCCTAGCTTATGTAGAAATATAACAGTATAAATTAACCAAGTATTTACTTACTCTTCATACTGTTCTCTCATCTGTATAACTGAAATACTGTTGCAAAGTCAGTTGGATAAACTAGTAAGATTTCCCTTTTCCTTGGTTATTTTTCATTTCTTTAAACAGAACACTTAGGAGGGTTCAAAAGCATTTATCAAAACCTAGGTTTTGTTTTTAATCAGGGTAGATTTTTCCTGTTGGTTCCATATCTCCTGTGGTATTTATTCCTCCCCTCAGCGCCTGAGCCCTCTCCACCAATCCGTACTACAGCCCTGATCTGTCCAGCTCTGCCCGGAGCCCTGCATTGGGCGGGGCGGGACACACAGGCCATGCACCACCGGGCCCTGCTGTTCATCTGCGGCCGCTGTCGTGTGCGGGCTGCTTTCCCCCGCGTGCTGAGGTTTACGGAAACGTTTCACGATGCACTTAAACCGGCCGGGCCCCGGCGTGATCCGCAGGTGCCGCACGCAGTAAGCCGCGGACTAGCAGGTCCAGGTGCTGCCGCCCGGCGGTGCGGTTGTCAGGCAGCCCCCGCTTGGCCGCGGGCCGGCAGCAGCCCTGCAGAGACAGGCGCCACGAGCCAAACGCGGCCCAGTCCCGCCCTGGAGGGGAGCTCCAGCGGCTCCCGCTCGCCCAGGCCCTGCCCCAACCCCGCTCTGCAGCCGCGGCCGGGGGCGCCTTAACCTCCCCGCCCCGCCCGCTGTCCTCCTCCGGCCGCCCGGAAATCCCTGCCCGGCAGCGCCCTCCCCTTCCCCCGCGTCTTGGAGACAGGCGGGGGGCCGGCTGAGCCGCTGGCCAAGCTCCGAGCAGGGCGCAGCATGGAGAGCCCGCAGCGCGCGCCCCGCCAGGTGAGGGGGTGGCAGGGCCGCCCTGATTGGGCTGCGGCGGCGGGTTCCCGCGGGGGGTAGGCGGCGGCTGTCGGGCAGCGCTGTTTGTGAGGGGAGATGGGGGTCCACAGCCTCTTCTCGGGCTGGAGGAAAGGGTGGTGGCATCGCCGTGCTCCCTCCTCGTCCCCTTGCAGCTCCCAGTGTGGCACAGATGGCTCTCGATGGAAGCGTTTCATCCTGCTGGGCTTCCTGAGGCCCCAGCCTGCCCTGCATTTCAGCCCTGCTCAGTAACAGATCTGGATTGAAAGCCGCAGTTTCGTTCAGGGTCTTGGAAAGTCTTTTGAAATCCTTTCAGTGCAGTTCTGCGCCCCCGCTGAGCTGGCCAGCGCGGCCCCGTTAGCAAAGTGCAGCCTTAGAAGCTGCCCTGAAAATCAGTTTGCTGAACAGCTGAGCCAGGCAGGGTGTGTTTGGAATTGCATCCTCGTTCTAGCCCTCGCCTGGACAAAGCTCCTGTGGCCACCAGCTTTTTTACTAGTGGTGTTAGCTCTACTCATAGTTACATAACCCAGGATTAAGAATGCCAGTGCTTCTTGGAGCATTGTTTACACCAGTGCTGACACTGTTTGGATTCACCAGTGTTGACGCTAGTGGGCTGTTTCTTCTTATTTCCTTTCAGAGAGTATTTCTAAGGTAGACCGGAAAGACTGACTTGTTCCAAGGAGACATATTAACCCCCTTTATTGATCAAGTAACTAGCAAGATCTTGCATATAAACATGCTGCTGACTCTGAGTGGCAGAAGGACTATGAAGATTTTCATATATTAATTTTTAAATTCATCCATTGTCCTAGAAACCTTATAATGGGACTGATTTGGTGGTTTATCCTCACTTTACCAACATCTTTCACGTTTGCCATCCTTCCTGTATAGAATTCCCTCTCACTATGGGAAGGGTAAATAGCAGCTAGGTAGGCGGATGGTGATTGGTGGGGTCAGCCCTACCTGTATGAAAATGTTGTTTGCTGCCAGCCTCTCCATGCTCACCTAGCCAAAATCCAGGACAGAGACTTAAAACCAATCCTGAAAACCATCACAAGAAGTACCACCTGGGTAAGGATTACTTTTGTGAGTGACAGCTCATGGGAGTTGGGATTTCTAGTTGCAAACATCATCAAGGACCCCCTGGTGTTCCATTTAGAAAGTTGATGGCCAAACTCCAATCGTCTTAAATAAGAGCAATATCGGGCCCTAAATCAGGGACAGCAAGGTTCATGTCCAGCTAATCCTGTTGATCAGAAGCTTATTTTTAATGCAGATTAGTTGAGGTCAGAGTGGGCAGTGTCAGGTTTAGGAAGCTGTTCAATATCTTGCTCAAGGACTGACTTTGAATGATATGGGAAAGAAACAAGTGGTGAGTTCAGTTCAAAGGAGCCTTGAATTACATTATCCATGGGATTTTTTGAAAGGAAATAAAAGCCTTTAGTGTATGGGGATTTTTTTTCTTTTTCCAGTTCACTTATTTAATATAAAATCTGAATCTAAGCTCCTTTGGTTTTTTATGTGAAAAAAAATTATCAAGTGTGTGTGCTGTGCTTCACTAGTCTGTTAACAAGGGATTTTATTATTTTATAGATCTTATGCTCAAAATAATTTGAAAAGGTTGTTTTATTACACATTTTATTATGTTAGAGACTGTTTTTTCTATGAATGTTTAAACTTTGATTTGAGTATTTCACTCCCGTTGTTTAGATTCCTAAATGTATTACTCACTAATAAAGTATTTGCAACACTTCATACTATAATCTGCAAATATATTCATATTAAATGCTTTATTTTTATAAATATTTTCAGTAACTGACAGGAGTGATGAATTAACTTTACTGTTTGTGTAGTTTATTATAAGAGAAGTAAAAATATTTAAAGAGAACTGCTACGTAGTCCTCTGAGGTGTCAATAGTAGGTCTAAAATACAGCACATGTCAGAATTTAGGCATTGGCATCAAATGTGTATTTGATATTTACACTTCTACCAAGCACCTTCCATCCAAGGACCTCAAAGCACTTATGTACATTTGCTTATGTACATGATGTCCAGAATCACCTCTCTGAAGATTTAATATGTGTTGGTCATGCATAGAATTAGCTGGTTTCAGTGAAATGGCTTAGCAGAGGCTTGGAAAGGTGATGGTTTCATGACATACTAAATGGAAGTTTTTTTTTTTTTTTATTTCAGTGCCCACCCCGTGCCCTTCCACCAGTTCCAAGGTAAGATTAAAAAATAAAATGCAAGGAATCCTCTGACACTTTTAAAGTCTAACAAATTTATTTATTGCATAAGCTTTTGTGGGTATTCTCCCACTTCAGATACATGAAATGGAAACTGCAGTATGTTAGTTCTACATACACATGCAGAGAAGGGTGTGTCACAAGATCAAGGTAAAATTAGTCAAGTCTATGAAATATGGTAATTTTTGTGCACGGGAATATATTGAAAGTTGTGAAATGAAGAATAATTAGCTCAGCAAGCATCTCATAGAGCACTCACTGACTTTGGTGAGATTTTGCTGAGTGTCTTAAAGAGATTATTTTGTACAAAAGTAAAAGAAGCATCTTTAAGTTTAAAATAAAATTAAATTTTATACATTTACATTTACATTTTATACAATTACATTTGCGAAGCTAGAGTTAAGGCCGTGTCAGCACATTCATTATAAGCCTGGCTTTATTTCAGTTTGGTATTTCACCACAAACATTTGCTAACATTTTTAAGTAAGTTTTTAGCCTAGCAGCAAACAATTTTTTTTTTTAAACTAATTTTTGAGAAGTACATTAGTCATTTGGATATGCGTAACCTCCTCAACTTTCTAGAAGTCTTGAGGTATAGGTTGTCTGTTTCCCACTCAAAATACAAAAGAAGTTTCATGTTGTAAATTGATTGGGAAACAGTTTAATTCATAATATCTTATTGCTTCTGTCATTTGGAGGGAAAAAATGCATCAAAGATTTTAAAGGCTTCTTCAGTCTCAATCTTTTCTGGCCCTCTCCTCATTGTTCTTTGCTATTGAAGGCTGTGTCTTATTAATATTTTAAATTGCAAGCACTTCAGGGTGGAGACTTTTTAAATTGGCCTGGTGCCTAGCATACTTTTAGGTGTGGTATAAATAATAAAATCGATATATATAATATCTCCCATATTGATGCAATAGATGGATTCAAATATCTGTGAGCCAAGATAGATTCTGATTACAGGAAAGACAATTTTTATGGTCTCTTAAGACAATAATTGTCCTTAGTACTTTAAGAAATATGTTCACAGCAGACCATAAACACCATTGAGGAATCTGAATATTTTTGTTACTAGATGCTTGCTGCACTGTCATGTAACATCTTCCATTAATCTGTGTCAGACCATAAGACTGGTTCCAATTAAAGAGCCAGGTAAAATGAAATTTTGAATCTCATGAACAGCTAACACAACAAGAAACTTATACATTGTCACAAGAAGCAAATAAATTATTGTTTTGTTGAGAGCTAAGCAACTTCAATCTTGTAGTATGCAAATACTTGTAACAAGATATAGGGTTCATAGGTGGTGGATGGATCTTATTTATAAGATCTGTGACCCCATAAATGTATTGCATTGTGAGCTCTTATGCAGTTCTGAGTAGAATCTGATCAAAACTAACATTTTTGTTTCTTTTATATTCCTTTCTGACTTTTGTTTTAACTTAAATGGGGAAATCTTGGATCCGAAGTAGAAGCCAAGGTGAGTTCGTTGGTTGTTAAGTTCTGGGCAAGCATATACTTACATTTAACACTTCCAGTTGGCATGTTTTGCCTAAAAGCAGATTTCTAGCTATTGTAATTTGTTTATTTATTGCTTTATGTGTATATGGGTTAAGATTTTAAGACGTGCCTTTGCTTTTGGGTCAGTTTAAGACACTTTAAAGGGACCTGTTTTTCAGAGGGGGAGTTATTTAGTTTAGAAAAGAGAAGAGTCTATAAAGTTACTTCTTGTGCAGGCCTCCCTCACCTCTCACCACTCTGGACCTTTTCATTCTCTGCTGTTTCTCTCTCAAGGTGAAGTGACCAGAATTGGATACCATGCTCTACTTGAGAGATTTGTTCTATGGAGCATCATTATAATATTGTCCTTTTAAAAAAATTTTAAAGACCTATTGCAGTCTGGGCAGGTTTTTTTATTTTCTATTACTTCCCTACTCTTTGCTGTACTCTTCCTTTCCTTTCCTCTGCTGATGTAGGTTGTCATGGCTTATGTAAAGAGGGGGGTAGGAAATCCCAAACCTCTTAACTTCCAAAGGGACTCCCTTTCTGAGTTGAGGTAGAGTTGTTAGAGAGCATAGATTCTTCCATAGTGTGTAACTAGTTCCTTTACATCCTACAGATGAAATTCCACTTAGTCGTCCAAAAAGAAAGAAGCCCAAAGGAAAAAATGCACTGGGTAAGAAGCTGCCAGGAGAGAGAGAGATACTTGGAATGCTGAAGGAACTCTGTGTGCACTGTAGCTGATCTCCTCCCACATGCACCTTTGGATTTCATATCTGCCATTCCTAACAGGACAACTCTTAGTCTTATTGCTTATTGTCACAGTTCAGAGCAGCTGCTCCTGTAATTCCCCCTCATGGTCTAGCAAGGGCATCCACTTTCAAGTTTCCGACTCCCCAACTGTCACCTCTCTTGAGCGGAGACCCATGTCACTCTTCCCTCTGACTGGGTTTTTCCTGGTCGCAAAGTTCCCTACCTACACTGTGTGTTCCCCAGCAAGTCTGATTGCCTAAGCACATCTGGTTTACTTTCTCCTCAGAAGCCAGAAACAGTATAATTGCCACAGTTAGACATTACTATCCAGCCCATTCTACGCAAGCATGTTTATTCTTATGGTGAGAGCATTACGGAGAAAACATATTAAGAACAATAAAAGAACTTACACCATGCTAATAAGCTTACCAGAGATCACCTCTAATTCCAGCAAAGGCTCTGGGACATGATCAGCCCTTCAAATTCCCCCAAGGTTGTGTGTAGGGTGTGGTTTTTGGGTTTTTTTTAAAGTTCTGTTTTTATAACTGTTCCTTCCGAACAAGCACCCCCTATGTATCAGTTAGTCTTCCTTTTCTGTATCCTGGATCTCTGATCTTCAGAATCCATGAGCCAAAGGTTCTCTCCTCAGGCCATAACTTCAAAAGCTTAGGCACAGAGATGGGGATTTATATTCCCCTTCCTTCAGGTATTACCTAAGAAACCTACTTAACTTTTTTGATCCTGTAAGTAACTTCATGTCTGTTATATTGTTTAAAGTAATCTTTTGAAGCTCCTAACTTTTCCCAGGGTTTACACTGTTGTCTGTCTCTCTCTCCTGGAAAAGTTACGTGCAATCCCATAATAATATATAAACCTGCATTTATAATACAATGAACTACAAGGCCCTTTCAGTGTAATTCAGTAGGATCTTTCAGAGATGATATAGGAAATTGCCATGTCTGTTGCAGTTTTTATAAGTTTTTTCTTCTGAAGCAGTATTAGAATTATAGTCTTAATGATATTAAAGTCATCTGGCTTTTGATGAAAGTCATTCTGGTTACTGATAAAGCAGCAAGTGCTGATAGAGCATTTAAAAAGTGCTTTGGGTTTGTTTGGTTGTTTTTTTTGGGGGGGGGGGGGAAGAGGGGGTTTGGTTGCTATTTTTCCCTTTCCTGATTACCTCAGTTGCCTGAGTCCTTCAGAGCAGACAGTCCTCCACAGCCATACCTGCTTTTTAGATGGATCATTTTATTAAGTTCTTTGAATTGACCCAGCACAAATCCAGGTAAATACTATATGCCCATTTCTGTAATAGATTTAATAATTGTCAGTTATGCATTAACACCTGGAAATAGATTGTCCACAAAATGTATACCGCGTGAATTCCACAAAGCGGTTACATTGAGGGACAGGTCATGCAAAGTGCTGGTATGCCTTAGTTGCCTTCCCAGGAAGGTTCACACTGGCATTGGACTGAAGTTTATTCTTTTACTCTGCTTTTCAGAGGGTATAGTTCATGCAACTGTTCGTCGGCCATCTGAGAGTAGTGAGCCTCTGACTCCTGAGGTTCAGGATGCTCTGCCTCAGAGGAAACGCAAGAAGAAGAGAATGGCTCCTGGTATGTGGATAGTTACAGAAAGGATGGAAGATGGAATTAGACTTGGCGGCATAAAGTCTTTGCTAGTGCACCTGTTAAGTTTCTGTTCTTAGCCCACTAGAATTAAGGGTGTCTGCACTAATGACACCCAAAGTCATCTCTGGTTTAACTTCTTGGAGTCAGTGAAAATTCATGTCAATGAAGCATTGGGTTGGGAAATCCGACACTCAAGTGTCATGTGATTCTAGATGTCTGACAACTCTGCCATCTTGCACCTATGTAGCATCTTCTATTCTTGTCTAGCTTGTTAAATATGATCCATATTTTGTAACTGTTGCTAGGTGTGGTAGTCTAGGACAGAAAATACATTCATCTATAATGTGAACTGAGGCCAAATCTGTGTTCTAGTAAAAACTTACTTTTTGGAATTTCCTGAGTCTTGAATGTTTAATGTTCCAGTGTTTTCATTATTGCTGGTTTTTTAATATGAATATTTGCTGATTTTAACAATGGAATAAATTAGAATATTGTAATATCTTGTAATATTTTAATAATATTGTATTGGGCAAGTAGCTATTTTCAGTCCAGAAGCAAACACTTTGAGGTGTCTGCATCTGCTAAAAGATTTCAGAACCAATGGTGGGCTGATTTTATGTGATCATTAGAAAATAATTTAAGAGTTTTGATTATTTCTTACAGGGAAAAATAGAGATTTGCTTTTCAAATGCTGATTCAAAATTTTATATTTTTAATGAGACAAACTGCTCACCATTGCTTCCTGTGAAAGCTTTCTTTGAAACAACGACATGTAACAGTTTATCAACACTGCTGCAGCAATCACAATTCCTGAATTGTTAGAAGTATATTAAGAGATAAACAGGTTACAAAATTGTCATAAGATTAATGGAAACATCAAATATTGGAAGAAGAGAATTGGATGATCCTGTGTTAACATTTTGTATTAGTTGAAAAGTAGAACATGCTGCTTTTTCTTCCCAAAGATTGCTTTATAGTTATACAGCATATGTTTCCTATTATGTACTAGCTTGCAGATAAATTATTTTTATGTTTTATTTTAAATCTGCAGAGTCTGAGACTTCTTTCACACAGCAAAATGTGCCCAATACATCCTTTTTTCAGAATGGAAATGGCATGGATCCCCAGCCCTCTGAAGAAACGGTGATTCGTAAACATCGGAAAAAAACAAAGTGAGAGCTTCTAAGGGGCTTTATAATTCTTGTCCCAAAATACCCATCATAATGCATTAATTTATGTTAGTATTTAAGCCCTGATCCAGCTAAACTTGACCTCTCTTGAAGTACTCAGTGTGTGAAGATAAGTATGTGTGTAAATCTTTGCAGGGTTAGGAGCTAGCTTTTTTTTTTTTTTTTTTAATTCATGTAGTCATGATCACAGTGAATGCTAAGATTTAGTATTAAGAAATATGGAAAGGGAGTTGGGCACTATATTGATCTGAATTTATTTTCAAAGCTATGCTACGGTTGTGCACATAGAAGTGTAAATGAAACACTTAAGTCACATAATTTAAAAAATACATTGGGATATTTTAGTCTACAGAAGAGAAGACTGAGGGGAGATTTGATAGCAACCTTCAACTACTTGAAGGGTTGCTCCAAAGAGGAGGGAGCTAGGCTGTTCTCGAGGGTAACAGAGGACAGAACAAGGAGCAATGGTTTCAAATTACAGCTGGGGAGGTCAAGGTTGGATATTAGGAAAAACTTTCTCACTAGGAGGGTGGTGAAGCATTGGAATGGGCTATCTAGGGAGGTGGTAGAATCTCCATCTTTGGAGATTTTTAAGGCTCGGTTAGACAAAACCCTGGCTGGGGTAATTTAGGGGGAGTGGTCCTGCTTTTTAGCAGGGGGTTGGACTAGATGACCTCGTGAGGTCCCTTCCAACCCTATTATTCTATGAAATGTAACATAGGTCATGTCTGCACCAGAGTGCTTTATTACTATAGGAATACCACTATACTACACTGGCAGAAGTGATCCTAGTGTGGATTCAGAAATATTGGCAAAGCTAAAACCACCTCTCTCAAACAAAAGAAGCTCTACTGGTAAAAGTGTGACTTTGCTGAGATAGCTGTATCTACATTAAGGACCTCTGCTAGCACAGGTGGTCAGGGATCACCCCTTTTCACATCCTTGATTTGCATAGCTATGCTGGCAGGAGTTTGTAATGTAGCTATAACCTAATCATCTGATTTCTGCGTTTTTCTTTAACTTTTCCCTCTTTTATCCCTTAACTTTGTCAGAACATTACTTCTACTTTTTATTTTGTCTCAACTTTCCTTCAGCTTCTGAATGCTGCTCCTTGAAAACACTTTCGCTTCTCTTACTGCCTAAGGATTTCAATTTCTTTAGTCTTTTAACTTATTTCTTCTGCATTTTTCTAATTACAATAAACTTTTCATTGCTTTTTTTCTGCCGAAGTGGTTTGTCACAAAATACAAGTAAAATATGAAAACAGTAATTGGGGGTTTGCATGATTGTGGTGATTTTATGCTTCTGTAAAGAATTATAGGCCCAATCTGAAAAACCATTGCATACAGAAGAAACGTGATGTACATGAGTAAGTCTGTACGATTCATAACAGTAAAGTTAGGCATGTACTTAAGTGTTTACAGTATCAAAGAATTAGTTTTTGAAGCTGTAATCATTGTTCTTTTTCTTTCCACATATTCTGTGATGATAGGAAGACCCGGCCAGCAGAAATGCAGTGTTCCAATGAACTGGGAGTGGAGGAAGAGGACATTATTGAAGATGAACAAACAAAAGGACCAGATCAGCAACCTGTGTTTGCTGCTCCCACTGGTGTTAGCCAGCCTGTGAGCAAGGTTTTTGTTGAAAAAAATCGTAAGTAGTTTCTCATTCTCGTAACTTCAGACATTTTAATAATAATAAAAAAGTTAATGCTGTCCTATTAAAAAAGAGAAGTAGTCCAGTTGTATTTTTCTGCAGAAGCAGTTACAACATTAAAACCACTTGAGCATGTGGCCTTGTGTATATTTTTAAAAAGTTATCAAATTTCTGCATATGTGTAATTTGGACTTAAATACATCATTGTATACTCTGAAGTAGAGCATTCTTTCTGAAAATGTCATGCTCCTTAAAATTAAGTTCCTGGAAAGTTAGAATTACTATTGAATTAATCTTGACATGAGTCCCACAAAAAATAGTTTTTTAATCATACAGTTTCTGAGCCTGCTCAAAGCACAACTAGATGACAGAACTTTGTCTAACTAGTATTTTCAGTATTGCTATACTGATGAAAAATTTTAGGGGAAAAATCCTATAGGAAGGCTTGTTTGTTCATATATTTTTTTTTAATAAAAAGGAAGAGCGATGAAAGCGGCTTTTATGAGAGAGAAAATGGGATGCTAAAGTATTTTTCTTTTAAATGAAAACTGTAGCTGTTCTGAAGGTGGTATTGAAACTAAGTGTGCTTTGAGGTCTTGATGAGCATTAGAGAACAAATGTTTTTAATGCTTCTTCCCATGCAGGGCCAGATTATCCTAGGGGCTTTAGGGGCTTAAGCCCTGAGCCCCAGCCCCTAAAACACCTGCGACAATCTGGTCGTGTTGGTGCTGGGGGTTGGAGCAGGGTCCTGGGACCAGAGGCTGGGCTCTGAGCGCCCTCCCCTTAGCTGGCAGGCCCACTCTTGGGGGCGGAGCAGGGGGAGCTAGTCCCTGTTCGCTCCACCCAGGGGACAGGGCCAGCCCAGCTCGCTTGCAACAGGGTCTCCGGTGCAGCATTCCAGGGCCTGTGGCCCTGAGGGGTGCCCCGTGCCATGCGCCAGCCGGTCCTCCCCACCCCCAGGCAGGCTGGCCAGAGCAGGGCTGGGATGGGAGTGCCCTCTGGCCCCAGGCCTCCCCCTCCCGCCAGCGACAGGGGGCCCCACGGTCAGGGTAGGTTGGGAGGGCCTGGCAGGGGGGCCATGCAGTGGGGGGCAGCCCAGGGCCCCCGAGCCAGTTAATCCAGCCCTGCTCCCATGTAGCACCCAACATAACAATGCCCTCATCCTGCTTGGGATTTCTAAAGTCTGGTCTGCACTAGAAGATTTTACTGGCAAAACTTTATTTGGCACAGCTGTGCATTCATCCACACTAACAACTGAGTCCTGTCAACAAAGCCCTGAACTTCTCCTGGCAAAATTAAACCAAGTGACATAACAGATCTATCACTATAGTCATGCCAGCAGAATGCACCTGAGGGGACACAAATCCCTGTACCAGCAAATGTAGCCCTCCAGCGTCAAGCCCACACTATAGTTGTCCCATCAGCAGTGACCTCTCTGGTTGAATTTTTGAACTCTGTTGCACAGGGCTCATGGTGAAAGGAAGCCTGTCTCCCATTGAAATTTGCCAGCATGTTTTGGAAATAGCTTTTATCCAGCCTGCTACCTACTTGTACAAGCATGACTTCAGCTAAACCTTGTGCTGGTCTTGGATTTCCTCAGTCTGTGCAGGGGATGGAGCTGTGCAGGCAGAGCTGTGGATTCCCACAGGAATCAAGATTTACATACTGATATTGCAAAGAAGATGCAGGAAAAAAAAAGGGACACAGCAAGGATGAGAACCTATGCCAGGCAAAGGAGGGAAGGAGCTACAACAGGCTTACAGAAGAAAAAGAAAGGCAAAAAAAAAATCTGGCACTGCCCCCAAGAACTACTGCTAATACATTGAGGACCTCTTTGAGAGCCAAGCTGAACCTAAAGAGAGAGAACCAATCACTGAGGAAGGGAACAGGAACCCATTCCTCGTTAATGCATGCCATTTTTTAAATTTTCTCCAGAGCTCTCTTATTTATTTTAGGGACAAGACAAGTGATTCCTTTGTATTTGTGGAATCCCAATAATGTGTCATGCAAAGGGGATACTGAGAAATTAATGACAGACAGTAAATTAAAGAAACCAGCTATTGCAGAAATTCACTGACCAGCTGCACACAGGGGAAGTGCTGGTTCTTGGCACTGAGTGGTGGGACCAGACTGGTGCACCCAGCTGTGCTTAGGCAGGGAACAAAGGAATTCTGTTTTAAAGTAGCCAGTGTATTCTCCGATTGTGAACTGGCAGTACTAAGTAACATCAACAGAAAGAATCAGGAAAAACCATTTCCAAATACATACTTTCCCTCCAGTACTTTTGCTGGCAATGCTTGATGCTAACCAAGTACAATTCAGTACATTACAAAACAGAACAAACACTTGCACTTACTGTAAACTACACACAACTCAATAAGTGAGCACTCAAACTGTGATTTTTGCAGAAAATTCATTGTAAACTAATTGGATGCAGGCTTTCAAATCCAAATCACATTATTGCATTCAATTCAGGAAAGAGGGAAAAACTGTATGAATAGCTTTGTGAGAAGAGGATAGGTTTGACATGAACAGGTTCACTCACTATCCAGTAGTCCAGCCTTCTGCTGCTTGTGGAGAAGGCCATTTATCATTAGCTTTCTGGTCCCCAGTGACAAGTTAGTAGTTCTGGATCTTTTCGCAGCCTTCTTTCTCTCACCATGATAGGACACCTTCCCATGCTACTCTGCCAGGACTTCTCAGGAGACCATCACTGTTTGCAGTAAAGGAGGAACAGGGGGACACAGTCATGACATGTGCCTCATCTATCACACCACCACAGTTAGAAAAGAATCCATTTATTAGTTCCTACACATTGCCCAGAGTCACAGACTTGTGCAGCTAACCATGCTTAATGACCTTGTACACTTGGATGATGGCCACCCCCATATTGATTTTCCAACCCTGAACTGAGTGTCTACTGACAGATAGCAATCTGGGATTGACATTTTCCAGAAAGTGATTGCTATCTGTTTCTCTGCTGTCAAAGCAGCTCTCATTTTGCAGGACTGAGATGAGCTCTGAATACAACTCCAGGAATGTGGCTTTCTACAGCCAGAAGTTCTGTAGGTCATCCCAGGTTTGCATCACAATCTGGTCCCACCACTCAGTGCCAAGAACAAGCACTCCCCTGTGTGCAGCTGGTTAGTGAATTTCTGCAGTAGCTGGTTGCTTTCATTCACTGTCTATATTATCCACTCCTTAGCATCACCTTTGCATGATGTCTTTATTGAGAGTCCACAAATACAAAAATCACTTACCTTGTCCCTAAAATAAACAAGAGAGCTTATTTGGCCTGTGCAGCATCTATGTTTTTGGTGGCAAGAAATGGAGGGATTTAAAAACAGTTTGATGAGTTATGAGTTTGATCCTGAACTCCCACAGTTCCCTGAGAGGAGTGATGGTATCGTACAATATAATGCAAATAGTTCCTGGAGAGTAGTGTGCCAGATGGTGGTGTGGGGGACACTGGGATACCTATATCCAATGGAGCATGTCCTTTGCCGATCCTGAAGAGACTTTGCACCGGTACACATGTAAATGCACTTTGCTGAGAAAGCTATGTTGTTAGCAGTATGCCAGTAAAAACTTTTTAATGCAGATAAGGGTTAAGTATTACTGCACTATGAGTAAGTAGTAATAATCTCCATAATTGAGTAAGGTTTTGTTTTTCTCTTCAGGGCGTTTCCAGGCGGCTGACCGCACAGAATTGGTTAAAACCACAGAAAACATTGATGTGTTTATGGATGTAAAGGCTTTATGGACCACCAGGGATGTGGCACTTTCAGTGCACCGAGGTTTCAGGTATCTGGGCAGGTCAATATTTTTATGTGAGGAAACGAGGCTGAAGTGTAAAATCCATTTAGTTTTGTCCCTGGCCGGGGAATGCTTTGAAGTGAGAACCTTTTGTCTAACTTGTCTACACTAGAAAGTTTTGTCGCTGCAAGTTACAGCAAAGGTAAGTTCCAAAGGGGTAGCCGTGTTAGTCTATTGCAGAAAAACAACAGAGTCCTGTGGCACTTTTAAAGACTAACAGATTTATTTATCGCATGAGCTTTCATGGGAGAAAATCCCACTTTGTCAGACGCTGTTCAAAGCATCTGATGAAGTGGAATTTTTCTCCCACAAAAGCTCATGCAATAAATAAATCTGTTAGTCTTTAAAAGTGCCAAAGGACTCAGCAAAGATAAGAAAGCCCTGTAATTAGTGTTTGTGCCTGTCCACACAGCACACATTGTGTTGCTGAAGCGCATCAACGCTTGGTGCTCTAGCATGGAGAGTGAGTACAGTGCCCTAACCAACTTGCCATCTTGTGCTGCTACGGGTGGTGGGAAGGTGGAAAGCATTGCAGTGCAGCATGAATCCCATGATGCAGTGATTTCCATCCTATCATTCCATGGGTTTCTGACTGTATTTCACAGCATTTTGTAATGCCTCAGTTTCCTGCCATCTTTGTCTAAAAGTATGGATTCTACATGCTCTCCTCTGTTGTTGTCCATGTTCTGAACACATTGCAGCTGGTCATGCAGTATATGATGAACTCCCAGTCGGAACTGGAATCGGAGGCGCCTGATCTGTTGTGTGCCATACAAACAATGCCAGATTACTGTTTGCATTCATGGAGCATCTGCACATAGTGCACCGCTGCTTTTGGGTGTGTGAAATAAGCACCAAGTGGCGGGTTTGCATCACTATGCAGGTCTGGGATGACAAGCAGTGGCTGCAGAGCTTTCAAAAGTGCAAAGTCACCTTCCTGGAACTCGGTGTGAAACTTATTCCTGCCCTGCAGTGCAAGGACACTAGAATGAGAGCTGCCATCTTGTTGGAGAAGTGTGTGGTGATCACTCTGTGGAAGTTGGCAACTCAAGACTGCTACCAGTCAGTCACTACTCATTTGGAATTAAGGAGTCCACCGTTGACTCTGTGTATGTGTGCAGGGCCATTAATCACATTCTGCTACAAAGGACCGTGAGTCTTGCAAATGTGTGTGAAAGAGAGCATGGCTTTGCAGCAATGGGATTACCTGGCACACCTTTCTCAATTTTGGCCCTGGGCCAACTTGCGACCGACTACATCAATAGAAAAGAGTACTTCTCTTTGGTACTGCAGGTGCCTGTGGATCACTGTGAACATTTCATTGATATCAATGTGGATTGGTCAGGGAATTTGCATGACGCACACATCTTTAGGAACACTGACCTGTACTGAAAGCTGCAAGCAGGTATTCTCCTCTAGACTGAAAGTTTCCGGTGGAGGACGTTGGGGTGCCCATAGTGATCCTGAGAGATCCAGCCTACCCCTTAGTGCTGTGTATCATGGCTGTACAGGCAATGTGGATAACAGCAAGGAGCGCTTCGATAACAGGTTGACTGTTGAATGTACATTTGACAGATTAAAAGCTTGCTGGCGATGCCTTTATAGCAGGTTAACCCTAAAGGAAACAATATTCCCACAGTTATTGTTACCTGCTATGTGCTCCATAATATTTGTGAAGCTAAGGGTGAAAAGTTTTCTCGTGGATTGCCTTGCAGATGACTGTGAACAACCAGATGTCAAGGCTATTAGACAAAAAGCTGGGCTATCTTTCTGGAAGCTGGATTGGAGTGAACAGGGTACTAAAATGGGCTGTGAGTTTGGTAGGAATGCCTGGGTGAAATTTGGAGAGAGCATGGAAAGCTTTCTGTGTTGGCTGCAAGGGAGGATGAGCACAACATTAATTCAGTCTGCAGCGTTATGAGTGACTTTAGCTGTTTGCTCCTGCATAGATTTTATCCTGCACTTGTGCCCTGTTATCACTTGCTTCTGATTGTCACTCATTTTCTGCCTATCAATTTTCTGATTTTCAGACACAGTGTGTCTCTGCTATTTTTTCTTTTTCTTTTTTTGTTTTTTTCTTTCCTACCTCAGAGGACTGAAGGGCTTCTTTGGACATCTCCTCTTTGCTCCTCCATGATAGTTGTCTTATCAGCTGCAAGCATTCAGCAGGTGTGGAGGATTTTCCTGTTAAGGACACATGTTTAGAAGCACAATAATGAACAGAAGTATTATTTTGGGTACAATAACAGCATTGCTGCATTACTGTAAAAACCCATTTTTTTCACTGTCCCCTGTCAAGCACACAGATCAGAGATCAACAAGGATATGGTAAGTTGTGCACAGGGGAGGGGGCGCTCAAGCTGCTTCTGGGTGGTGGTTTGGGGTATTGATGCAGGAAGATAAAAACAAAATTTCAGATTGTGCCACCATCTTCCACAGGCATGGGCCATAGAAGCCAATATCTCACTCCTGAGAAGCAAGTAGGGATGCTAGGATTTTTCTACTCCATGCGAGAGGCTTCAAACTGAGTCCCTATGCTGCTCACCAGTGTACTATTTTGGACCCTGAACAACGATTACTGATTGGCATTGGAAAGTTTCCTACGATGGAGGAGGGAACAAAGCAACTCTGCTGTGGAATCTCCAGGAATGGATTGGCAAAACCTTCCAGGAAAGTTTCTTAGAGATCTCTGTAGGATTCCCATGAAATCTCAGTATGAATTAACACACTTCACCACCACACTGCCTAGCTGAACATTGGAATGGGAAGCTCATGCAAACACAGCTTCTGTTTTGTGTTTCTATCCCTTCAACCAGCTGAATAATACATCAAAGCAAAGGACAGCTTTACCTTGTGTAGCCAAGCAGCATCAGCTCAAAAAAAATCACTTACCCAAGCACCCCTCTACTACAGCCTGCATGCCAGAACTGGAGGGTTGAGACTGGCTCAAACTCTCCAGGGTCAAGAAAAAGTCCTGGCACCCCATATCAAACAAAGACCCAGTCCGCTGCTTGTCAATGTCCTCTGGTTCGACCTTCTGGTCCATGACTTCTTTGTCGAGGTTGCCTGGTTTCCACTGCCTCTGGGCCCATGCAGGTGTCAGTGGATCTCTTCGTGGTAGAGATGGAGTCTCTACTGCTGATGGCTTCCAGTTCCTTATTCAAGCATCAGGTCTTTGGTTCTGCATCGGAGCAAAAGTTTGACTCACTAGCTTTTTAGTACTGCTTCTTAATTTTTGTATGGCACTGCAGCCTGTCCTGTTCATAGCTCTTTTTCACCATTAAATGAGAAGTTTGACCATATATATCAAAGTTCCTTGCTGGAGTAGAGACAGGACTGCAGCCTCCTTTCCCCAAATGCCAATCAGATCCAGAAACTCCAGCGTGCTTCAAGTGGGAGAGCATTTGGTGGATGGAGCCGCTGTGGTCAGCTGGGAAGATGAGATGTGAGCTCCATACGTCCAATCAAGCGGGAAGTGGAATTTCAAAAATTCCCTGGACTTTGAAAGGGGGGAGATGCAGAGCAACAGAGTTGAAACTAATGGCCAGAGCATCAGGATGGAAATTGTGGGACACTTCCTGGAGGCCATTTACAACAGAACCAAGCACGGTGTCTACACTGACACTTTGTCACTAAATGTTTGGTGCAAAAAACTCTGTGCCTCTCATCAAGGTGGTTTTATTTTGTCACAACATCAGGGGAATTGGTTTGACAGGGACAGGAGTGTGTGTGATTGCAGTATGTACACTACCGTTTTAAAGCTGGTCAACAAAAGTCTCTAGTGTAGACCAGGCCTAAATGCCTCTTTTGGTTTCTTTGGACACACTCAAATGAGTGCAGAATTGATTAACTGTACATTTTTCTATTGAGGGACTAAGCATAAAGCTTCTTAGCACTTCAGCAAATTATAGTATATTTTATTTTGATTGAGAATGCTGTAGAGGGCATGGAGGGAAGGTTGCAGTACAGCAGCCCGAAATTGTACTGTAGGATAAACCATACATTTATCATGTATAATTTTAGAAAATAACAGATTTTTCAGTTTGGATGAAATGCAGAAACTGCTTTTAATGTGCCATTTGTTGAAAAATAAATAAAAGGTAAATGAATTAGCCTGAGAAGAGTTTGTAACACCACCAATGAAAAGTAATGATACACAGCATTGTTATCAGGCAGTCTGATGTGATTTGTGATTGTGTTAGATCCAGTATTATTTAACACCTTCGGAAATTATCTTGAAGAATAGGTAGTAAGCCTCTTGTTGAAATTCACAGATGAAATTAAAATAGAAAGAGATGCAAATGTTAGTGAGGACAGAAGGAATGCAAGAGGACTTGCAGAGGAAACATTAAAAATGAGACATACATAACTACTGTAATACATCTGGGAAGAAAATATTTGAAAAATACATAGCTCATAAGAGAGTAACTTGGAAATCAGTGATGCTGAAAAAGAATTAGGAGCAAAATTTAAATCAAATTAGGCCTCTGTTTGCAATATGATATAGTAGCAAAAAGGCCAGTGTGATTTTTGGCTGTGCAGAGGCATTGCCATATGGAGCCAGAAAATAATAGTTCCCTCTATCTGACTCTTGTTTATTTGTACTGTATACATTGTGATTATTTCTGGGTGTTCAGACGAGTTCAGAGAAAAACAGTAAAAATTATTATTGGCCTGGGCTATATAAGATGTATATTGTTTGGATAAAATACTAATACAATGGAATTGTGCGGTATTGCAGAGAAACGAGTACACGCAACCTCTATATTTGAAAAGTATGAATGCCAAGTCTGGAGAGGAATTACTTAGAGCATTACAAAGGAATATAACTCATATAATTATAGGAGTAATAGCCTAGAGAGAACATGTTGGCGGAACATCACCAAAAATTTGCTTTGTAGGACCTCTTAGGCTGTGAACCAGTCTCTTAAGGGAAGATGTGGAAGCCTCATTGCTCAGGAATTTTTAGACTAGACTAGACAAAGCACTAGAAAAAGATATGTAAGGAAAAGTCCTCTGTCATTGCAGAAAGATGGAGTGGATAACTTAACAGGGCGTGTCCATCTTTAGCTTCTATAACAGTCTGGGCCATTAACTTTTTCTGAGATTACAGCTATTTACAAAGACTGCCTAACATTCTCTTATCCATTTAGGATGATTGGACTTTTTACTCATGGCTTCCTTGCTGGCTTCACTGTGTGGAACATTATTGTAGTTTACATTCTAGCAGGAAACCAGTTATCCACTCTCTCAAACCTGCTACAGCAATACAAGGCATTAGCATATCCTGCTCAATGTTTCCTGTACTTCTTGCTGGCCATCAGCACCATTTCAGCCTTTGACAGGTAAAATGTTTGTTAATTTATGTAATTTCTATGTTATACATCCTGTTCTAAAGTTATCTAATTGTAAAGTTTTTCTATGGCACTTCTCTGACCTGGAATAGAATGTACTGTAGATTGCTTCATTTGCTGCAATTAGTTTCTACCTTGCTTTATCTTGACAATTGAGGATTTTATCCTGTGTGTGTGTATATGCAATCTACTTTACATTAAGGGACTGTAGCAGATGAATGCATGTGCATTTTGCAAAAGTACGTATAGAATGCTAAAATACTAAAGGAGACAGTTATTTTATGGTTTCCCTGCAGTGCATTAAATGAGCCTTTCTTCCTTTGGGGGGGAGGAGTCCTGTGGCATTTTTAGAGGCTAACAAATTTATTTATCACCAGAGCTTTTGTGGGAGAAAATCCCACTTCATCAGATGCTTGAAGATGGTTCCTGATCCTATGATTTACACTTCCTGCATTTTAGTCTTCAAAACTACCAACAAGACTCCTTTCTCTTTTTTTTTTTTTTTTTTTTGCTGAACTTTGGAAGTTCTCTTCCTTGAGTGTCTCTGTATGTTCCCACATATGGGTACTGTGCCACCTTGTGATGCCTTATGTCAAGTCCTTCTTCTAGCTAGAGCAGTGGTTCCTAACCTTTTTGGCTCCAGGACCACAGACACCATTTTTACAATCCTGGAAGGTCACAAGTCTCCGCCAGCAGGCCCCTTCTTCCAATGCAGCCAGATGGAAGGAATTCAGTGAGGACCTCCTCACTGATCTCCTGTCCTTCTGGCTGTATCAGGGAAACTGCACATGTCCTGTAGCTCTGTCCATTCTACCTCGGTCCCTAGATAGTGGCTCCCATCTGCGGCCAGGAGATCAGTGCTCCCCTTCCTCTGACTCCAGCAGGTTCCTCAGCACCTAGAGACCCAGGCAGAGCCCTTTGCTCTCTGATGGAGGCAGGAAAGGGGCATGCTGATCTCCCCTATCCCTGGCTCCAGCAGGGACCCAGCACCTATTGACTCAGGTGGAGTGCTTTGCCATGCTCCCTGCTACAGCCAGGGAGAGAGGACCATTGATCTCCCATCCCCTTGGCTGCAAAAAGGAGCCTACACTGGTCTTGTACCCAGGGGCAACATGTTCCACCTGGGTCCTTAGGCAGCAGCTCCTCCTGTAGCCCATGGGAGTGGAGCAGTGGGCCACTTTGAAAGAGGTGGCCTGTGGGCCATGGGTTGGGAATCACCATGCCTTGGACCTGGCCTCTAGGGTAGGCCCTGGATTTTATAAAGCATTGCTACAATCTCTATTCAGTTAGGACTCTGTTCCCACCTCCAGGTCACTTTTCAGCACTCCTTATGACTCTGTCCCATAGAGTGGAAATTTGCACAGCTATGTGAAGAAGAAAATTGATTTCTTTCTTGTAACTGAGGTTCTTCTAGATGGTTCAGTGTATTCACACTTCCCTCCTGACTTTCTGTCTCTGTCTGAGTCCTTGTTTGTTTGGTTTTTCTGGCTTTGTGGTGGAAGGAACTGAGGTGATGAGAGCATCTTGCCCCTAGATAGCCTTGCTTTCAGAACATCAGTGACCTGAGGGGAGAGACAGGGGTGGGGCATGAGAATGTCTAGGTTACGCTGCTCAAAGAGGTTACGCCACTCTGCCATAAGTTGGCACAGTGCCTGTAAGTTTTTATACGTGGAGCCATCTTGAAGAGCCTTGGTAATAAAAAAAGTCACCTTCATTTCTTTGTTTTTTATGTATCTATATATAGGATTGACTTCGCTAAAGCATCAGTAGCAGTGCGAGGTTTCCTCACCCTGGACCCAGCAGCTCTAGCCTCTTTTTGTGAGTGCACAGCAGACTATAACATTCAGTTGCAGCAAATTACAGCATGTATGCAATTTGGGTTACATTTTCAATACAGAGTTTAAAAATGTAATCTCCATTACTGTTAATGGAAATTTCATCCCTAATTGTTCTCTACAAAAAAAAAAATCACATAACTCTATTAAATATTATCACATCAGTCTGTTAGATAAAAATGAAGAATCAAAGAGCTTAATGTTTCACTAACTAGTCTCATGCAAAGGTTTGGAAAGAGTGAGTGATGGGATTTTTAGTGTTTCTCAATCTTCTTTCTCTTCCTTACCGCTTGTTCTCCCGTTTTGAATGCAGCACAAGGACCAAGTAGAACAAGAATAATGACATATGTCTTTGACTTAACCAGTAGGTTGTTAGTGATCTTGGTCAGGATAGTAGCGCGCAGGGGGCAGAAGCCAAATTTGAGGGGTTAAGGAGAGTGCTGGCAAAGACGAAGGCTGGCAGTGGAAATGAACAGCCCATTCTAGGGCTTTGGAGACATTGTCATGGGGGGAATGAGTTAGCATGATAAAACACTCTCTAGTCATGAAATAATGATTTTTATGTAAAATGAGTGAAAGCTGCAAATTTCTTCCCATTTCTCTCAGTGTACTTTGCTGCGCTTGTCTTATCTCTGAGCCAGCAGATGACAAGTGATAGAATCAATCTCTACACACCACCTTCAGAGAATGGGAGCCTCTGGTAGGAAATCTAAATAGCAATATTTTTTCTATTAAATACTTAACATCTTGGCACTTCCGTGACACAGATTATTTAAGAAGGTTTACATTAACAGTGGCTTAGCAATGTTATGTTGTAAACATCTAAAAGTGTTATAAAAGATTTCCAATACTGAACTGTGCTAATATTTTTGCATTTGAGATCTTAAACTGAGTCCTTGATGACTTTGAGAATTGAGAGTGCTTGGCAACTTATTGATAGGACTCACTGTGTCTAGTGGTTAAATGTATCCATTGCACTCTCTGGTTGGCTCAGTCCTGAGGCCCCAGGTTTGGAAGTGACCAGACTATGAAATGGCACATCACAGAGGAGGTACATTTTGTTTCCTTGTGCAGATCAAACTGTGTAGTGCCAGTGTCATTTCTGGAGGAGATTATCTATTCTATTATCTATTCAACAAATTAGGAAGAAGTGCCATGTTGATAGAGAAAAGAAATAGTAATCACTTAGGAGTGCCAGTGGAGGTGAGCATTGCCCAGAAAGAACAGATGTTAAATATCAGGTGTTGGCTCATCCTTAGAGCTTTCCCCTGAAATTAACACTCTTTTTAACCCCACAAAAATATTTGATGTCATTTGATAAATTTTCGAGCCAGAGTTTTTCCCCTTTAAAGGCTGTTTGGGGGCGGGAGGATATGGGAAATTGTTAACATGAAAATGCACTGTTTCATTTTAAGTGTTTTGGCTGTTTCCCCTGTCCCTTTCCATAATAAGTTCATAAATATTTAAAGATTTTTTTTTTTTTTTTTGTTTGGTGCACAGCAAGCAAACCCCAGTCTCTGGCAACAAAACCCCAAATGACTGTTACCCCCTTTTTTATTGTTATTGTTACTCCTTTTTTATTCCAGAAGCTAGTCCAGTTTCAGGGCCCTGAGGATGTTCCATCTGGAAGTAGAAATTAATTGAGCCTGATATTTTCTGTGAAGTACATTTATTTATTTACAAAGAATGTACAAAGTTCTGTGTCTCTGAATGCAGAAAGAACCAAGAACAAAATGAGCAGCTTCTTAGATTACAGCCTCCAAGCCTCTTCAGCCAACAAACCCAGAAGCTCTCTCTCTAGAGTCTAGCTGTTCCCAGGTTCGCACTGTGCTCACAGACTACTGTTTGGCTTTTGTGCTTTTTTTCTGTTTTGGAATCTGGGAACCTAATGTAGCAAAATCTCATTCCATGGGCAAGTTAGTGTAGAAAGGTTTGGGAGATGTCATTTGATTTGTAAAATTCTACAGAATCACATTTTCAGTGATGTCACTCTCTGCAGCATGATAGGCAAGACATGTTGTTCACCTGACCCAGCTCCACGTTCTCCAGTTGGTGGAAATTTTGATATAGTATCACCTGAAATAGGTCAACTTGGTCATCATTTGAAAGCCCTTTCTCCTGCAAACACAGTGGCACCAAACATGACAAACGTAGAACAATTATGTAGATACCTATTTGAGAAAATGCATAAAAATCAATGTTTTTTTAAAATTATACCTTAGCACAGGGATTCATCCCTTACATAAAAAGACATTCATCTAGAAGATATTGTGGAACTATGGGCACCTGTGTAGAAAGATCAATGCTCCTTAGAAGCTAGGCCCAGGCTGCAGTCTTTATGGCTCTCAGAGACAGTCCTTCAACAAGGAATGCAGTCCTAAAGCAAGTTCAGACAAGTGTTCAACACAGCATACAAGAAAGAATTTGTAATTTGATACAGACATAGTCCACTCTGTCACAATCTTAATTAAAAGTTTGTCTCCTCTGCAGATGTTACTACTTCACTATTCATTCCACTTTCCAGATCTTTAATTAATATATTAAACACTGGATCTAAAATGGAACCTTAAGGTCCCTGTTTTGTTAACCCTTTGACAGGATCGCAATTGACCATTTAATCCAGGGGTCAGCAACCCCTGGCATGCATGCAGCTCAGGCTCTCCCCGCTGGCCCCGCCCCCCTGCTGGCCCCTCCCCGCTGGCCCCGCCCCCACATGCATGCTGCAGCTCCAGGCCCCTGCTAGCCACACTTCCCCACTAGGGAGTGTGGCCAGCAAGGAAAAGGAGCTGTGGCACATGGGGCTCCTGGCCCCTGCTGGGCCCCCCCCCCACCTCCTGCTGGGGAGCGTGGCCATCAGGAAAAGAAGCAGCTGGGGAGCATGGCAAGCAGGGAACAGGAGCCCCACGCATGCGAACAGGGCCAGCAGGGAGAAAGAGTTGCTGGCCCTGCCCTCAGCGCCTTCTGAGGGTGTGGTGGGCAGGGCTGGCACGGGGGCTGGCAATGGCTGCCAACCCTTGATTTAATCCTACTCTTTGCTTTCTGTCTCCCAACCAGGGAAGGGGGTTAGTGTTGAAATCTACATTTGAACTATCAATGTTGGGTAGTAGTGCTTCTCATTTGGGTCAGTATTCACAATCCTCTTCAGCTCCCAAGACCTTTAGAGCATGATGTGAGAAATATTTGTTGTTCAATATTAGATTTGGGTTTTGTGTGGTGTTTTTAATCTCTATAATTAAAGCATGTAGCTGCCAGCGTGCTACACTGTCTGTAGAAGTTGCTAAAATAATAATATACATGCACCAGGATAGGCCTCACTGTCTGTCTGCTAATGAGTATCTAATGCTTTGCTCAGGACTATAGGTACAGAGGAACAGATTCTTCAGCCATGGATTGTGGTGAATCTGGTGGTGACTCTTCTAGTTGGACTATCCTGGCTCTTCTTATCTTATCGACCAGAGGTAGATCACAGTGAAGGTATGGATCATTAATTCCAGGAGAAAGTTGGAGACTGCTCTGTTCCTTTGTTCAGGTTCTCCCAGGCCTACTTTGTTCTGTGTTCAGAATTGGTCCTTAGATGTGTATCACTCTTGTACTTAAGAATAAAAACATTACTATTATAATCCTTTTCTCTCTTTTTCTAAAATACAAGTCTGAGAAAATAAGTCATTTTTGAATGCTGTAGGATGGAATTTTTTCCCCTTGTGTGTTTTAAACAAACAAGGAAACTTAGCCAATAATTAGTGCTGGCTAAAGCAAAATAAGGTGAGTTTTGAAACATGGTACTGTTTGGTGGGAAACATGATTTGATTTAACAAAGTTCTATCCATTTGAAAATTATGTACTCTGCTTATACATTAGAAAACTACATTGTGTTTTAAAGTGCATATTTCACAAATGACAGTTGCTGAATGTAGGTACAAGGTAGCTTCGATAGCAAACTTTTCAATAGATTAGAGAGGCAGGAATAGTCCTTATTAGATCTTTCTGCCCTGGTCCAGTGATCCAGGCCCACTCATCTCCCTCACACAACAGTAGTGCACCATTTGTTATGAAATGATTGAATTACATATTTAGTTCAAATTTTGTAGGCTTTGCATCCCAGAACGTACTGGACCTGCAGAGCTAAGGAAATGTCAAATTTGTGTCAGGAAAGCAGGTCCCCAGCCTGTGCAGAACTCCCAAGGACAGTACGTAGTCCCCTTGTCTCAGCTGGGAGCAAAGCCGGGTGCTGCTCTGTTATCTTGGACAGGGGCCAGTGCCTATTGGTGCCAGGTTCAGGAATCAAAAAATGTCACTTTTACCACTTGCCCCAGATTTGTACCAACCTTGTACCAAGCACAGCTTAGCTGGTCAAGTGAACCTACAATGAATATATAGGTTACATGGGTTTCAATCATGTCAACTGGTGTCACCAAAAAAATAAAAATAAAATCAGCTTTGATGAAATTTTGCAGATTTATAATGTTTCCTCAAGCTGCTTTACATTATTTGATAACTTTTTAATATCCTGGTCCTCTGCTGTCCCTTACTCCCTTTCCTGGTTTCATACCTGTTGCAGGGTCAGTTGAAATTAAAATATCCAGCTAGATTTTAAAATCTTTGGTTTACAAGCAATATATAATAGTATTATTGAAAAGTGCCATAGAAATGGGGAAGCTGATGGAAAAAGAAGTTAAATTAAGTTACCCATCGTAAACTGACGGTAGATTCTGGCCTCAAACCCAGATCTTTCTGCCCTGTGTTTCCAGACTCTAACTACTGACACAAGGAAACTGCCTTAAAAGTTTTGAGAGAGAAATTCTGAAAAGGTTCATCTCGGGATTATCTTAAACAGACCAAAGGAAACTCAGAACTAATCAAAAACAGTCTAACAAGCTCATACTTCATTGAGTAAAAAAGTCACCATCCGTAACACCATATGGAGGGGCAACAGCAAATAAGATGGATCCAGCCATAGCTCGAAGTACGCTTTTCCTCAGCTAAATGTGCTGCCAGATAGATAAAAATGGATTTTAGGCTGAATTCTGTTTTCTGATTTAATGTTTAAAATTTTCTAATGTTGTCTTGGCTAATTAGTTAATTTTGCAGTTTCTGATTCCGATACTGTCTTTAGTCTGAATGGAGGATGCTGTTGTGCATGGTTGGCGGGCATTGGACAATACTTGCATGCTAAGGTTTACAATGTCATACAGTGGCAGCTTGGTGGGGAGAGGGGTATCTCTTGCCATTATCAAGGTGTTGGTATTACTATTTAGAGGACAATTCAAAGAGTAAGTCTGGGGGGAAATAGGAGAAAATATTCAGCAATAATGTATATGGTTTTACATTTAATGAGTTTTAAAAAATGCTGGTTTTCTTTCTCTTCCAGAGCTGATGTTTCATGCTGAAGTAGAAGAATTTCCTCAGCTGGATAAAGGTCCCAATGTCCATTCATAGTGCAGAAATTGCATCTTCATATAACTGTAGCTGAGACTGACTTAGCACTTAAATGTATTGTACATGTATATAATGCTTTTCTGTAAAACAAATTTGTATTTTTGTATATTGTTTTATATTTACTTGTTTCTGATGGATTTGCTATTTTAATTATGCTATTTTTAAAATTTCCAAAGATTTTTGAAAATAGAACTATAAAACATTTTATACTGTTTTTTTCTGATAAAGTGAATCTCTTGTGGTAGAGAAACTCATAACTAATTTTGTAAACATCACTACCTACATAGCATGAGAAGAAGACTGATAGGATATAAAAGATCAGATGGAAAAATGCTTTTGTGAGTAGCATTCTTTTTATCCACCTGCATTTGGGTGTTCATGCTAATGTCAGCTCATCAATTGGGCAGCCATCTGAGAGATGTAGTACATGAACAAATACAATGTCCTTTTGCCAAATGGGATTTTTCTTTGATGGTTTTTAAAATGGAGAGTCCCCAGAATTTTTCTATAGTGGGGGTGTATAACTACGTCAGGGATGTAGTACCACATAAACTCAGCAGAGTTATGAACTGATCAGTCAGGCACACTCCTCATTTGGAACTGGAAGTATTTAATCAGACAGCAGGACAGACCAAAAACAAAAGCAGCAGCAACAAATACAGTACAGTATTGCATGAAACATAAACTAGTAAAAAATAAAGGGAGATTGTTTAAAAAAAAATGAACTGGTTCTGTGCTTATTACGTTTAAGATGGTTAAAAGCTGGGGCACTGCTATCTAGAAGAGAGATTTGGGGCATAGACTCCTGAACTTTTTCCTTCCCGAGGCCCCCCTGGCCCAGCACACTACTTACCTTTACTGGAGCTGAACGGGGAGCCACCAGACTCCGAACTACTCCCTGCCACAGGCAACATATATTTCCTGCCCTGCTCTGACTGGGCCATGTGCCTGGGAGACAGCAGGGTGGGGGATTTTAAAAGGTCCTGCCGGTCCAAGCTCCCAGGAGCAGCTTGGGGCACTCCAAAATACTTTAGCATTTTTTTCCTATAAAGTTTCAGAGCTGTATTAAGGGAATGTTCAGTTGTAAACTTCTGAAAGACTGTCCATAATGTTTTGTTCAGAGTTATGACAACCTCGTTCCTGAGATGTTCGTATCTTGGAGGTTTTTCTGTAGTTTGATTTCTTGTAATTGATGTACTTGGCCATTGTAAAAGTAATAGTAGTAATTGTTACACTATTGTTCATAATTCTTTTAAGTCAGAAATATGAATTTCAGCCATATGTTTATAAGGTTTCTGTAACATTTATTTCTTGGAGAGTGCTTTTTCCTATAGCAACTTCACATTGTTTTATGTCACACTTAACTTGTGTAGGAACCAAGCAGGAAAATTTTTCCTATTGTTAGTAATAGAAACTTTATATATAAATATAAATCAACCAACTTTAACGTGTGTACAAAAATAACGTGAAAAAACAGATTTTTTGATGTGAGGAAAACAAGCAACCTTAGTATTCATAGATAAGTAACTGTTAAAATTGGAAGGAGAACCCATTTCTCAGGAAAATGTAAGGAAATTAAGCACAAATGTTAGTTGTATACATGATTGGATATATTGTTCTTGCTTTATCTTTATTGAATGAAACATTATGCAAATAAGTGTTTTAAGGGGAGAGTGATAGTCTGTTCAGTTCCCAGTAAACGGTTCCTCTGCACAAAAGCACTATTACAATTAATGTTAGTTGTCAGATTTCATAGAGACACCAAGGAGTCAGTGACTATGGAAGGTGTTACTCTTTCACCTACAGATTTTCAGAAAAAAAAACTGTGAGAAACAATAATGGAGCATTCGTGCAGAACCTACTCTGTAGGAGGCTTGAATTTCCAATGATGTCAAGAGCACAAACATTCAAAGCATGTGGCTTTTTCCTGAAGTACTTTGTATAATCTTTCAGAAGATATTGACAACAACAAAATAATTCCATCAGAATTAAAAATAGGTGCTCCGTTACTGTAGGCAACTTTCTAGAGAGTTTGTTCTGCTGCTTAAAATGTTAACAATTCCAGCATTAATTTTTACAGATGTTGCGTGTGCATCTCTATAAAATAAATGCGTAGGACTAAATTATAGTTGACCTTGCATAAGTAAACTAGAGTAAGGAAGGTGCAAGGATCTCCTTTTCGACATTGTTCTTGCATTGGAGGCAGTTATAATAGATGGGCTGTATGTGCTGGGAATGAAGGTGCTGGCTAGTGCTCCTAAATTTAAATAAACTACTAGCTGATTAAATTGAATTAACTCATCAAAGCCAAGTTTACCAGCAGTTTAAGAATTCCAGTATGCATTTTTTGTACATTTATGTGGGCATGTGTAGGTATATGCTTAAATTATTCATAGCTTAGCCAGGGATCTCCTTTTAATATTATAGCAATTTAAAATTGCATATCAGAAAGAAATACATTGGCTGAAGTATAATTTTTCTTTTACAAAATATTTTTCAGTCTATTAAGCCTCACAATTGAATTTGGGTCAAAGTGAGTGCTTTTCTTCATTTTACTTAGCTCCTCAAAAAGTTTAGAACAAGTTAAAAAAGAAGTTTGAGAAATATATTTCACATTTTTATTAAATATTTATAGCAGCCTTAGTGGGATATTTTTGTGGGTTTGCATTTCAGTGGTATCATTTGGTTTTTAATGCACTATTTTTGTATTAATTACAAATATTATGGAAATATTGCCAGTTTATTGGTTTTCTCCAGTACTGTTACAAATAACTATCAATTATGGCTGGAAAACTAGAGAACTGTTTTTTTTTTTCTTTTTCAGTTTTTGTTAATTTGACAGTATATTGTATATAATCAGTTTGCGTGTTGTGCATCAGTCAGTTTCTCCCTGTTGTATTAGTTTTTCCCATAGAAACAAGAAAGAGGAACAACTTGGAAAAGAAAATATGATTGCAAACAGTAAAAACTGTATGAGACTCAGGAATTGTAGTGCCCAAAGCTACTTTTAACTCATTTATTAGTAAAGCTGTCCCTTCAGTGTTTTATGTCTCAAAAATGTGGTCCCTGATCTTTGAAGTCAACTCAAATTAATGTAAAAAATTTTTTAAAATCTGCCTTCTTATCCAATACTGCTTAATTTACACTTTCCCCCCAGATACACATATTTAGGATTTTGGTAAGACCTTACTCATTCTTTTGCAAGCGTGTGAATATGCTAAAAATGACTCAACATTGGGGAAGAGCATCCACATTGAATCATCTCCTATATCATCATAAAACTTAACTTTTCTTCCTTTTAATCAGGGCACATCAGTTTTGAAATCAGTGCTGTAATAGGCATGGAGGTGAGTTCATTGTCATTTGTGTATAGCGGCCTGAGTTTTCAAGTGTTGCTGGCAGGGAGGACTCAGGAAGGGGTGAGTGCTCAGCTCTTTTGGAAATCAGCCCGTGTTTGTTGTAGGTGCAGACTGAGACGGGTGAGGAGGTGATGGTGGTGGACCAAGTTCTGGGGGTGAGCGACCAGCTTTGGAGGTGAGCAGAGACGTGAAGAAGAGCACTGGGTAAGCTGGTCCCCCTCCCAGCCGGGGCTGGTCGGTGTAACAGAAGCTCTTACGTCCCCTCCCCACGCGGTCCGGCTCATATTGGCACGGCCAGCCACCGTGGCTGCACACACAGCATCCGAACGCGCCTGTCTCTATTTACGGTGCAAGGCGGGGCTCGTGTACTAGGGTCGCCAGTTAGGCTGGTCTGTTCTGCAGGCCGGGGGCGGGCGCTGCTGCAGCTGGCGGACAAGGGGCGGGGCAGGGGGAGGGCGCGCGAGCAGTGGCGCTTATGACGTCGTTCCGCCCCCCGCCGCCGGAGGGCGCTAACCGCGCGGGGGGCAAGCGGCCGTTGCGGCGGTTGGACGTTAGGGAGCTCGGTGGGCTGGCGGCTGCGCCATGTCGGGCTCCGGGGCGAGGGACTCCGGGTCGGTGTCGGGGCTGGCGCGCGGCAGCTCCGTCTTCTCGGCCTCCTTGTTCCCCTACGGCCGCAGCTGCGCCGAGCTAAGCTCGGTGGATTCCATGACGGGGAGCTCCGGCCACCGGGCGGCCAAACTGGGCAAGGCGCGTTCCCTGCTGAGGGTGAGGGCAGGGGGCAGGGGGCGGGGTGAGGGTGTTGGAGGGCAGGGGGTGGGGTGAGGGTGTTGGAGGGCAGGGGGCAGGGGGTGG
>ML685817.1:2772368-2852934 GCA_007922175.1 Pelusios castaneus | reverse complement strand
GGAGGGAAGGGGGCAAGGGTATGAGTGGTTGGTTGTTGGTGGAATGGGGTGTTGAAATGCCCCTGGGGTACCTCCCCATCTCACAGTAGCCCTGCTTGCACATACACGTGTGAGGTTTCCTGTGTTCTCAGGAGTGGCTTTGAAGAGAAGAGTCACTTTTCCCATTCTGTAAGTTCTCTCTTTTCAAGTGTCTGACGAAGTGGGATTTTCTCCCATGAAAGATCACGTGATAAATACATTTGTTAGTCTTTGAAAGTGCTACATGACTCCTTGTTTGTTTCTCAGCACAAGGCAGTACAGAAATTGCTGCGTAAGTGTTGTTTGATCAGCTTGGGCATTCATATTAAGGCCTTGTCCCTTCAGTATTCTTTATGGACATATCCATTCAGTATGATGCAGACGCTTATAATGGTGTGACTTAAAACATTTTATTTACAGTGTGAATATTCATAGGAAAAGCAGCCAGAAACTCCTTTTGTTTTCAGAACTGGAGGCTGCTGTTACACAGTTGTGATTTGGAGGAGTGACTCCTTATTTTGTAGCAATGAGTAATTGTTATTTGCTGTAAAAATATTTCATACTGAAGGTATGAATTCATGGGACCCCTAAAACCTTTTGCCGCCATGTTGTCAATGTTGTCACACTTTTTTTAATCATTCCATTTGTAAGATAAGAATGCATACGTTGTACAAGATGGGGGCTAATTTTTTGTTTGTGTCTTGTCAAAAATACCTTTGCACAGAAAATGGGATTGAATGGAATTCCATTTCAAACATTTTAAAATTACTGAATTAGAGTTTACCCAAAAGTAACTTTTCTAATATGGTGGTAGATGATGACCTATGTGACTACATTTCTCGAGTGTTGCCTTGTGTATCCCTGTTTTGGAAATACATGCTTTGTCAGTTTCAAAGCTCTTATATTCTAAGATTAAATAGAAGAAACATTTGTGATTGGCCATGTGATATAGAAGTATGCCCATTAATATACATAGGAATACATGTTCAAGTCCAAACACCAGTGATAGTATGCTTTCCAATAGAAAAGAGACTCATATTATTATAGGGTTTTAGATTTTGTTGGTTTCTAGTCAGTGGTAGAGTCTTACAAGTGTTTTCTTATGCTGGAAACTGCAAACTATACTTCTGTTAGGAATTAATTAGGAAATAGTGTACTGTATTTTGTCTTTGAAAGGACAACTGCAGAATCTTTTTTCTTACCTTTTGTAGTTACTGCAGAAAATCCTGAAGACATCTGATAAAGGAACTGAACAACCTGCTGACATCCATAGTTTAGTCCCCTGTGGAGATGTGGTATGTACCCTATAGTCCAGTGGTTCTCAAACAGTGGTCTGTGGTATCCGCAGAACTATCTGGCAGTCAATGGAGAATTGACTGGTCACATAATGTTATCACTTTCTTCTTGTTTTCAGTTACTAAATTACATTTAAAGACATGTAAAAGTAACTCTAGGCCAGAGTTTAATGTATTTATAGTTAAATACTTATTCTAGTTGTCCCATGGGTATTAATGCAATCATAAACTGGCGGGTAATGTTCATGAGGGGGTCTGAGAGAATCTCTTTATTAAGATGTCTACAAAAAGAAGAAGTTTGAGAACCCATGTATCAAGCTTTTATCTACTTAGAGATATAAAAATTACTATGCAACTTACTAAAATGTAATCACCTGGTATACTTGAATATACTTGTTCAGGGACATGCTTGAAATTGTTCTATATTGTAGAATGCCTGTTGTTTTTCCTGTCACTAATAAGCTTTGCATTCATAGCTGAAGCCACGAAAAGTCATCCAGTTTACTGATAAAAATGTTGTTTGTCCTGTGGATCAGAGCCCTGTTGTGCTAGGCTCCGTACAACTCCAAAGCACTAGTCTCTATGGCTATGTCTACACTTGTAATTTTAAGTCGACTTAGTGCATCTACACTTAAAATTAAAGTCGACTTAAAGGGGAACTTACAAAGTCGACCTAGAGCGTCCACACTGGATGCCTAGGTCGACTTCTAGGGGCTAGGGGGACCTTGGGCAGGTCCACGGTGGCAGCGGGGGGAGGGCACCCCTTGTGTGCAATGGGGCAAAGGGGGACAGGGACCCTGGCAGGGCATGTGGGCAGGGTGTGACGCTGTCTGGATTTAGGGAAGCATTTATGATATTTTCTATTCATATATCATATATGCTATACTCCATAGGAACTATGTCATGTTTGGTATCAAAAGAAAGGTAGTAATTTGCTGGGAATGATTATATAGTTTGTCTAGGAATTGTCTTTGGGTTAGAAGTTAGGAATTTGGTGTTATATCTATACTTTAACTTGTATGATTTTGTGTAAACACCTGCCACAGGCTGTCTACAACCATTGTGTCCTTAATGTTAAGGAATCTGCCAGGTGCAATGAGCCACAGAGTAACCTGATGAGCCATTAAGAACACAATGATTGTATTCCTTATGTCCTTACTGGCTCATCAGGTAACTCCCTGAGCCCATTGTACCTGGCAGATTCCTTAACATTAAGGACACAATGGTTGTAGACAGCCTGTCTCGGGTGTTTACACAAAATCAAACAAGTTAAAGTATAGATATAAAACCAAATTCCTAACTTCTAACCCAAAGACAATTCCTAGACATAAACTATATAATCATTCCCAGCAAATTACTACTTTTCTTTTGATACCAAACATGACATAGTTCCTATGGATTATAGCATATATGATATATGAATAGAAAATAATATCATAAATGCTTCCCTAAATCCAGACAGCGTCACACAGGGCTCTGCCCTGCCCTTTGGGGGACATGCCAGGCTCCCCCTGTGGGCCCCTCCCCCAGGCAGGGAGGGCATTGGTGTAGTCCTGGGGTAGCCCTAATGTAGGGATATGGGGGTGATTTTGTTGTTTGTATAAATAATTTGTATCAATCCTTGGTTTATTAACTTTCTTTAGTCTTAATTGGTTTATTAGTTTTATTAACTTTCTCTCACCTTAATTGGTTTATTGGTTTCATTCATAAATTGTGTCAATCCTTGTATAACCTTAATTGGTTCATGATGATTGACATTTGTAATGGGTCCCTATTTGCAACATTGTTTCATTGGTTTATAATGATTGCCATTTGTAATATTGTTAATAGGACTGTAGACCTTGCGCTCTGTGTGGCTGAGGGGGAGCACGGGGCTCCAACCGCTGATGTTGGGGTTCTCTTGGCTAGGAGGTGGGGGGTCGTTCCCCTCTGAGCCTCTCTCTCCTGGTTTGCATTGCTGTGTAAATCTCTGCCTATATACCCTTAGGCAATAGGTATGACACCCCTTTTTATCCAGTCTCTGCAGCATTCAAAGAAAAGTATCACATTTGAAGTAATGTTATACTCCATCTTGAAAATGTTATACTCCATCTTGAAAATGTTAAACTCCATCTTTGACCAATGTACCCCATCTTGTGTGAAACTATTTCTAAAGTGAACAGCTTACGTTGCCTGAGCAAGGTGTGGATGGAGGGTGTATGTATGTATGTGTGAACCAGTCCCAAACTGCCAGCTTGTCCTGATGAATGCCAAGTCCATTCCAACGGCTGAAGAATGTGAACACATCCCCAAAAACAAAAGGATCCACCCCAGAGACAAAAGGAGAAAGTTAATCAAGCTATCAAGAAACAAGCTGTGAGTCACGTCTGCAACTGCCTGGTGACCAACGGGGACACAGAGCCCCTGGAGCAGCGTGACCTATAAAGACTGGGTGAGACTCCAAAGTTTTGGGGGACACAGTTCTGCATACCACCTGAGAGAAGGAGCGTTGGTGCGCGCCCGACAGACCCCGCTCTTCCTCGTGTTCAGCTTCCCTGGCCAGGTAGCTGCCACGAGCAACGATCTCCAGCAACGGACTAAAGCCACATTCAGGACTGGTAATTGTATGAACTGCAGAATATCTTCTGGTGTGTTTGGGCATGTGGATGAATGTGTGCGCATGTGTAGGTATAAGTTAGTTTATAATTTTGTTCTCTTCTATAATAAACACGGCGTGTTGCCTTTTCCCCTTTAAAAGATCTTGGGCACTTTTTTTGGTATAACACTAAGTCGACTTAGGGCTACCCCCCGTCTACACTGGCTTAATTTGACTTTAAAAAGTCGAATTAAGCCTTAAGTCTACTTAAATCTAGGTTTAATAAAGTCGACTTAATTTTCATTAAGTCGACTTAAGCAAGCTGCTTAAGTCGACTTGAGGAAACTGTAGTGTAGACGCAGGGTAAATTAAGTCGACTTAAGCTATGAGACGCAGCCTATGAGTTGACTCTTACAAAACAACTGAAATGTTGCATACACCAGCTGATTATTGAAATAGAGATCTAATATCAGAGCCATGGGTTTGGTCTATAAATATTGTCACTCAAAAACATCTTATTTAACATTTATTTAAAACAGTACTAAAGAAGCAATACATTCATACCTTGTCTAAAGTACAGACATGTTTGGGTTGTTTCCTGTATGGTCTTCAAAAAGTGCCATTTATTTACTATCCCTCTATACTTTGGAGGGTCTTGTTGCTTTTAAAATGGACTTGTTTGCAGTCATTGCTTAATTTTTCTTCCTCTAGTTCTGAAACTTCTGTAGCTCTGAGAGGGATATTTTATATTTTAAAAAGGAATAATGGAATTCTACATAGACTAAATCCTGAAATATTTACTTAAATTGAATAAAATTTACAAAATCGAATAAAGACTCCAGGGTTTGGCCCAAAGGTTAAAGGAAAAAGGTTTCCACCTTTGTAGGTTTTTTGGAAGCTAGGCTTTTTCTGAAACCCTGTATTTCTTTTTACCATTTTATAAAGACAAAGGTGCTACAGTGTTTTGTCACAAAGCAAAAAATCATTTCCAAAAACCTCTTGTATTAAGAAGTGCCTACAAAAATGCTGTGTCAGGGCTAAAGAAAGTTTCAAGACTTTTCTTGGATTAATTTATCACTTGTCCTCTTTTGGGTTTCCATTAGGTTGGTTGCCTGGCTGTTCATGTGAAACTGTGCAAAGATTTTACATCAAAATGTATCCTTTTTCTATTTCCCTGTCCCCTGCTAACTGTATTTTCCTATATTTTTGCACTGACTACAACTTTAGATTACTCTGGCAGGGAAGTATGTAGAGCATCTCACTCTGTAGGTTCTTCAAGTTCCCATACCGGCTTAATTCTTTCTTTCTGTAGTTACTGATCTCAGCATTCATCTTGTGTGAGACTCTATGAGGAATTTAACACTGTGCCAGAGTCCAGTAATAGAATTCTAACACTCACTGAGTAGATTTCTTCTTTAATGTCTTGTAGAAACAAACGACAAGTTAACATGGAGAGAACTATTTTAATTTAAAAAAGCAAAAGAGATTTAATTAGTAGGATTAAGTTATATAGCAATCAGTAGTCTACCTAGACTGAATTGTTATTCACAAAAGGGTGACGAATTTTTTTAAAACCATTTACATTGTAACACTTGGGAAATCTTCAATACAGTACTTCATGTCTGTTTAAATGGATGTTGCCCACATATTTGTGTTTTTAAGTAATAGTTATTTTTATTGTAAAATAAATGAATGCATATGTAATAAATCTTCAAGAGTTTTTTTTTTTTTTTATTTCTCCTTTGGTTTTTTTCCCTATATTAACAGTAGATTAACTTTCTAAATGTTACAGTTTATCAGAAGCAGTCTGTCAGTGTATTTTGGTTTTGAATGTTTTTATTACAAGTTCCACAGTTCAGTGCACTACATCAGTCGTTTTCAACCATTGTGCCATGGCACACTGGTGTGGTATGAGAACTGTCCAAGTGTGCCATGAAATTTTGTACAAAGGTATTGAAAATCAATGTAAAACAAACATTGTTTCATTTTAAACAATATTCTATCCAATCAAAACTACATCTTATAAAACTTGTGAAAATTAATCATCAAATTAAAAGCGAGGTATCGGTCTTTCAGTTTTAAAATGTGAACCTTCTAAACACAGGTGGCCAAAGAGCAAAATTGAGATAACGTGTATTTTTTTTCCAGTGGATTTGAAATATTAATGGATTTGATCCTCCTTTAGCTTGTTGTATGCACTATGTTGCAAACCTCTCTAGTAAGACCAAAACTAACCATTTTAAATGTAAGTAAATGTGACATTTATGAGCAATCAATTCAGCTGAAAAAAAGTGTGTGCGCCGTGGAATTGTTTGGCTCATTGAAGTGTGCCGTGTTACTGAAAAGGTTTGGAACCACTGCACTACGTTTCTCAATGCAGTAACCTGCCTAAAGTCCCTCTTCCAATTTTTGTGAATTTAAAGTCCAATCTAAAAAAAAGAAAAAGCTATTTCAAAGACATACAGGGGCAATTGAATTACCCATAAATGTGAAACAGTGAAATTGACTGTACACACACATGAGAAAAAACAAACCAACCCTGCAGGGAAATGGTGAATATTTTTCCCTGTAACCTCTTTCAGTTGTAACAGCAGGCAATACGTTCTTAGACAACTGTGATTTTTTAAGTTGATGGTGTCACTTTAAAATAAGATACATTAACTTTCTAGAAATAGACATTTATAGAAAAGAATGTCATTTTAAGTCTGACCTTAATTACTAAAAATCACTAGTACAAAGATTGCATGTGAGGATATCCCATTATCTTGGTGTCAAAAACAAAAAATCCTTATGTTTGGAAATTGTAAAGGGCACAAATGGTTTGACAAACAAAGAAATGGAAGTTTATTATGTTAGTGTAAAGTGAGGTGACAAGTATGAATTAATGTTTTTGCCACTGCCATTGGTCAAATATCTGTTTATTTCTGAATGAAGAAATAGCAGTATTATCTTGATTGAGTGTCAGTATAGACAAAAAAGATAAATTTGAATCTAAAAGATTACCCAGGTCTCTAAATTGGGTTTGCACACATGTGGGGAGGAGAACTAGATCTTACTGTGTATTGCTCATGATTTTCATAATAGCCACTACCATCTAATAAACCCACTTTACTGTTGCTAGCTCACTAAAAAGATTTATATGCTTCCTAAATATGCCTTTCAGTCAATATACAGCATAACACAAACTTGCTACTTCGTATTAGTGTTAATGAAGTCATGAAATGCACAAATCCACAGACTTTCAAATCACAGTTAAAGAAGAGCAAAAAGGACATTGTGATTCATTTTGAAGATGTGAAATATTTTTCTATACAGGTATTATTATGGTTCTTACTCTTTTATAACACATTTCTCACTATTGGTTTAATAGCATAATAGCACTAAATGTCTAGAGTTGTTTTTTCAGGAGCAAGAAGGAGGGAATCTTATGTGCTGTGGTATTTAGTGAGTATCTTCTTTTTTTAATCAATGGACAACTGGGTTAATAAAGTAAAACTGCAGTAAAGTCTGTATGCTTCTGCTCCAGTGCCTTAACCACAACACTGTTTTTCCTCTGCCCAGATGAGAGATGTTGGTGTTCCTGTCTTGTCAAGGGATGATGAATTGGAGACTGTTGTATGGTTGATAGGGGTGCACATATAGTGCTGCCTGATTTGGTATAACATTGCTGAAATAAATGGAGTTGCACTGATGTAAAACTCACATAATGGATCAGTGACTCAGGGCTGTAGTGTTTCGTTGGTGCTTTATATTTCTTTGACAAGTATGGTACAGTGTGCTGGGGATATGTGGCTCATTCTGTCATTGTTCAAGCTAAATTGTGAACAGGCAAACAGTCGTCCCATGGTTTAGAGGGGAGAGAATAAAAGGGCAGATATAAGGTTATTTAGGGTAGTTAAACTCTCTGTTTCCATGCTTTCCGGTGTTTGGTTCAACTGTAATCTTAACTTTGAATTTCCAGACTTTCAGATATTTTTATTTTTAAATTGCAATGTTTTATTAAGGCATTTCCGTCTGAAGTTAATTAATATTTACAACTTTATATTCATCGTAACTATGTTTTGATGAGGAAATATTTTGGCCCATTTTTAAGAATAGCTCAGTGACATATAGGTGTATGTTACAAAAAACCCCTCATTTTAGCTTCATTTTAGCCAATTCCACTAAGCCATACCATCTTTGTCAAACTAAGCACACTTAACCTGGGATGGGCCTACTGGGAGGGTGGAAGACAGTGGGACTGATGTGAAGCATGATTGGGTGAAGTGTGGAGAAAGTCAGAATGCCTTTTTTAGTAGGAGGAATGGGATTTTCCATTTAGCCTTTGTTGTGGAGCATAAATCCCTATTATTTGGGCAATTGAAACATAATGTTTACCCTTCTGACCCAAGTAGTAAGACGATATTCAGGGTGTGGTGGGTTGTTTCCGTTAGGAGAAATTAATGATAGTCAGATGTTTCTTTCATGCAGTCCTGTTTACTTATAAAGAACATGCACAAAGTCCTGTTTTTCTGAAGGCAGTATGATGAGCCAGCAGGTGGCACTTTCCTTGCTTATATTTCCAAGCCTGCATTTCCAGCCAGCGTTTTGTCCCAAAAGCCTCTTAGCTTTCTGTCAGGGTCATGCTACCAGTTCTTCTCTTTCTGTCTTCTGGCTTTCTGCCTGCATCTGACACACAACTGCAGTTAAATTAATTGCCAGTCCCTGTGTTTATCAGTCCCTGAGGGTATCCTGTTGAACTGGATGGCCCAGCTACTGCCCAGGCCTTGCATGCAACCTGGCAATTCATTGGATGTTTCCATTGTTACAGCTATTACTAAACAGAGAACATTTAATTGTTCCGTCATTCAGCATGAATGGAAGGTTATTAGCATGCCATCAGTTTTAAAGAGGTCTGTGATTTAGTGGGAGTGGTCCTGCTTTTTAGCACGGGGTTGGATTAGATGACCTCATGAGGTCCCTTCCATCCCTATTATTCTATGATTGTGTGACTGCCCAGCCTCCAGTCTAACATCCCTTTGTTCCCCTCAGAACTGTGCAGTGAGTACATTAGCAGAGAGGTTAGTTTCCCCCAGATTTAAACCTTTTTTTCTGTTGCACCACTGTTGTTGTTGCTCCATGTGGATAGCAAGTAGATGTTGTGTTTTAATTTTCAGGTTCCGAGGCGGCAACAGGATGAGCGGAATAGGATTATTCTAGAATTAGTAGGCTTTCAAGGTCCAAAAGACTTTCCAAGGCTTCTGGGGAGTGCAACTGTACACCTATATGAAGTCATTAAGGTGGATATGACAAAAGAAAAGATTATCTAGATTCTAATGTTTATTCTACACCTCGTTTGGCAAGTAGTACACAAGATAAACCATACTTACAACCTCAGGGTACAAACTAATACATAATATTTATATGTCAATTTGTGTTGAAACAGTAGAAAAATTAATATAAAAAAGTAATATTTGCTTTTTGTAAGTATCCATTTGTTAGCTAATTGGAGGATAATGTACCGTAATAATAGTAATAGATGGTATTTATATTGTGCTTTTTATCTTTAAAGTACCTACAAAAATGTAATCCTCTCAAGACTTGCAAGATACTGTGGATAAATATGTTTCAATATCCCTGAAATACTGAGCATTTAAGGCTAGTTTTGCAAACATAAGTGTCAAAAGTTAGTTCTGAAAGCCAGTGTTTAGGCACCTAAATACGAATTTTGGTCCCAATCCTGCAGCCACTGATCTGTGCATAACTTTACTTGTGTGAGTAATAACATTAAAATCTGTGAGACTACTTGCATGCATAATATTACTCATATGTGCTTGCAGGATCTGAGCCTTTGACATCTAATTTTCACCACCCAAGTTTAAAAATCCAGTTAAAAATAACCTTTTTAAAGACAAAAAATGACAGGGGCAGAACTAGGATTTGAATTCATGAATTGCCTTCTTACAATTTCAACGTCAGATAACTAAGCTGTTTAACTGCGTTTCCATGTATGCCTCCTATTTGATTTTTTTAACTATAACCATGTGTCGAAAAAGCATGTGGCATATTCATCTATTTATAGTTACATGTTTTGTGTATTCCTCTTACATGCTTGGTAATATAGTGCTATAAAAACTAATTTTGGAGATTTGTGAATCCAAATATTCCTTTTCTTTCTTTCGCTTCCCACTCAGAAAGGCCACTTCATTGAAACATGTGCCATGAGGATTGGAAACATGGTAGGATTTCTTTGGTGCAAATTACAAAATAATATACACAGATGACTTCATGTAATTGCCAAATAATGTTAATTGCATATAGACGCATGCACTTAAATTGAACACTGATTTATAGCCTTCCAAGAGCATTAAATGTTAGTGACTAAAAACAGAGAGAAAAGGAGAGTGAAAGAGAAGAATGGTAAATAGATGCCAGTCCTTGGCTGGAGTAAATCAGCCATGAGGTTGTAATGTTTGCATATATCACATGGGCTATAGTCTACTACCTGTAGTAGCCTCACTGACTTCAGAGGAATTGCACTGATATTACTAACAGAATTTAGATAAGTGTCTGCATAATAAAATTTCAGACTTTTAAAATTATCAAAGAGAAGTAATACACAAAAATCAGTCAGTGTAAAACTCTTGTTAATTTACTGTTTGCAAGCCAAATTTTGAGGCTGTGAATTTTCATAATATACCAAACCATCTGCAGTTTCTGACACACATTGATTTATAGGCTTGGTGGTGCAACTCAGGCCAAGAGTGAGATTGTGGCAGTGTAGGGCCTTCTTCTGGCATAACCTTTGAGAGTAACAAACTTCTCTGCAGAGGAACCCACAAGTACCCATTGTACCCATAAAAGTGGACAGTGCTGAATGGAAAGAGAGCATAACCAGTGTGATCAGAAGATGCACCAACACAGTGTATCCCCCTACACTATATTAGTAAAGCTCCTACGGAAATGTTGGCAGAAACTAAACTTCATGAGGCATAACTCTTGCGGGAAGTTGGCAGGAGAAACAAAGCCTGCTTTTTCCCTGTGATCCCCCTCTATGCTGGGAATGTAAATCTAGCCTATCATGTCTACACAGTATAGAGAACACATACAGTATATGCTACTTTATGTATTCTACATAGTGTTTTAACACTATGAGTTTTTGCTACATTATCCTTTGGTAGAAAAAGCCAATAACTGAACATGGATTTTCTGAATTCAGTGCTCAGAAGAATTTGTGTATTATCAGGAAAAACGATTACTAACTTTCTGTAACTGTCCTTCAAGATGTGTTGCTCATGTCCATTCCAGGTAGTGTGCATACTGCATGCATCGTCACAGAATGTTTTTCTCCTAGCGGTATCCGTTGGTCAGCTTTGGTGCCCCACATACTTGTTGCTGGCTGACTCAGGCAGAGGGGTAGGCAGGTGGGACTTGCTGTGGACATGAGCAACACATCTCGAAGAACAACAGTTACAAAAGATTAGTAACTGTTTTTTCTTCTTCAAGTGCGTGCTTATGTCAGCCCCAAGTAGGTGACTCCTAAGCAGCTCCATAGTTCATTCACCCACATATTGCAGAACCGGTCTGCCAAATGCAGCATTGTTCCTGGATTGCTGTGTGATAGGATGGTGTGTGCCGCAAAGGTATGGAAAGATGACCGTATTGTGGCTTTACAAATATCCTGGATAGAGACCTGCGCGAGGAATGCTGTCGAAGATCTCTGTGTCCTTGTAGAGTGTACTGTCAGCACAGAGGCAGGTAGATTGATCAACTCATAGAACGCCAGGATACAGGATGCCATGATGAGATATTTTAACTATTTACAGGTAGAAAAAAGAGACTTCATTAGGGAAGCACTTGCCAAAGCGAGATAGAACAGCAACCTTCGGGGCAGTAAGAAGGAACTGAAGAGATGAGGGGGTCAGCAGAACCCTGTATATGATGCCATGAGGAGTTGACTCCAGAGGACACCAGAGGCAACCGATGGATACCGCTGGGGAAAAACCTGGCGGTGCGTGTGGCGTGCACTCACCTACTTGGAATCGAAATGAGTAAACAGGCAGAGAAGAGCAATAGATACATGAAAGTAGACAAAGGAAAGTTCTCCTTTGGGTGATTGTACACACATACATTCCACTGGTAGTGTGTATGTGCCCATTGCACTTGTGTCAGAGATTTTTATTGGTCATACCAGCAGGCATGCCAGGGCCCCCATTTTCTGAGTCTATTTGCATGGTGGCCACCTCTCTCTCAGTTCCTTCTTACTATCTGTGGCGAGAGTTGGAGTTTCCTATCACTCTTCAGCTTCAGATATTCAGCCTTTTAAAATAAGAAACAGTTCCTTTATATAGCTGTAGTTTAATTTACTTTAGGTAGTTAGTAAATTAATTTAACTGGGATTTATTATGAAGTCCCCGGGTTTTAAATTGTGTGCCACATTGTGGTTGTGATCCTGGTTAGTTACCTAATCTGCTTAGCCAAGGGACATGTGAAGGATAAATGTCTTATTTGTTCTTCTGTCCTGACAAGAACAAAACAATGGGATTTCTTCATTAAAGTACACTTTCTCATGAAGGCAATGCATCTTTCCTCAGTCACTGACCCTGACCGTGAAAGCTTGGAGAGTTTGTCCTGAAGAGTGCTCCGCCTACTTCCTCTGCCACTAAGCTGAAATCTGGGTGTGAAAAGTTGCTCATCTTTCTCCTTGAAGCACTCAAAACTGTCTTTGTCATCAGAGACGGATAGATCTTTGATGTCTCCTCCTTTGCCAATCAAAAAGGCTCTGAAAAAGTCCTCCAATGCTGAGTTGAGCAAGCACCAGTACCATCCAGCTCCAGTGGGTCTGTCGTAATCAGTGCCTTTACTTTTACTAGAGAGATCTTTGACCCTTTGACCATTGATCACTGTTTGGTCCAGCACCTTTGCTGTAAGTAGCCAAGCACTTACCTCCACTCTCCATGCCATTGATGCTGATATTTTCTTTCTCTCTCTCAGACACTTTCTTGTTGCCTTGTCTGGTCCTGAGCTTAGTGGCTTCCACTATGTCAGCACTACTGGCACTACTTATCACCACAACACCAGCCATTCTATTTTCTTTGTCATTGCAGCTTGGCTTCCTCTCCGTCATTACCATCAACAGAGAGTCAACTGTCTGCATTGTGTCCTCCCCATTTACTTCCACCAGCACCATCAGATACCTCAGCGATATTGGTACTTCTGGGACAGCACTGTGTGTTATCCATGGAGAGATCTCTGTTGATGCCTACTGGGGTCACTTTGCCATTCATTCAGGGGAGTATTGCCTCCTCTTCAAACACTGCCTATTATGATGCTCACTACCTTGACACTACAAAGACTGGGCTGTCTTCCTTGGGCCTCCTGGGCCTCTTATGCTGCTCCAAGAGCATCTGAGGCCCTTATTGCTTGTAAAATCCAGGAGAAAGTTGCCTGCTTTCAGTACTTATAGCAACAAGAGACTATCCTCCTCCTAATCTGCAATTCCTTCTTTTTTGTAGCCTACAGAGGAAGAGGACACTAGAGAGAAACCCCTGGATAGTCCCCTCCATATTTCTTTCTGTTCCCCAGATGATGGCATCATGCCCAAGTCAACATCACTTCCTCCTGAAAACTTTGAAGTTTTTCAAGACCTCATTAGAAGGGTGTTCATATCTCTGGGACTACAAGTAGAATTTGTACAAGACAATCTGCATAAATGGTTGGCTATCTTACAAACATCTGCTCAAGTCTTTCTATCAGTTCAGTGAGAGTTCATTCAGCAGTCATATGCAGCACACCCATCAGTGGATGTATTTTCCATCATTTTCTTAATGCTTGGTATCTTTGTTTATGCTGAAGTTGATATTTACATTCCACTGTAAGGAGACTAAACATCTTCCAAGGCTGAAAAGAAGCTTCATATCTTAAATGCCAGAGCCCTCTGAACATCCTACCGAGGCTGCACAAAGTCTTTCAGATCCTCTCTGAGGCTGCTTTTAGCCTATGCTGAGAGCATGAAAGAATAACCTGTTATAGGCCTATGTATTTCTCATTGGATGTCAGATTGTATTCAATTTTGATATGATTTGGCAAAAGTCTCTGCCACCAGGGATAATGGCCCAGTCCACTAGGGCTCATTTCACTCCATCAACCTAATTGAGCAATATTGCTATATAGGGAACATTTGCAAAGCAGTAACTTGATTATCTATAAAACCTTCTCCAGACACTATGCTATTAATCAAGCTTCCAGATAGGATGCTAACTTTTGCAAGTTGGTATTGCAGTCTCTTTTCAAGTGGTCTGAAGCTCTGTCCTTGTAAAGAAACTAGTAGGTAGTAACCTAAAATGAAATGTACCTGTGCACAATCACTCAAAGGAAGAAAAAAATACTTGTGTATACTGTTTGTTCTTTGAGACGTGTTGTGCATATGTACATGCCGTGATCCTCCCATCTTCCCTGCTGCTGCGAGTTTAGCTTGTCTGCGTACAAAGGAACAGAGAGGGAGATGGTGACCACGTCCCTTTATACCCTCATCTCAGCACACAAGAATAGTGGGGGTGCATGCACAACCTAATGCAGGGGTTCTCAAACTATTTTTGCTTGGACCCTCTTTGAAAATACTTAAGGCTGTGACAAACCCCTACCAAAAATGATGACCTTCCCATGCCATGCCACCCTTATCAGCATGTGTGGGGGCTGACAGCTCACAACACCCCTCCTCCATAATAAAAGTCATGAGCCCCACTTTGAGACTCCATGACCTAATGGTATGGCTAGTAAAAGTCTCTTGACTCAAGTGCATGTGCAACACATCTTGAGGAACAACAGTTACTATACAGGTAATTAACTGTGTGGATTTTTTTTATCCCTAATAGGAATTGCCTATAAAATAAGTAACATGTTAATACAATATTTTTCTTTGCTTACCATACTTGCACTTGTTTACCGAAGAACTTGTTTGTAAATGTATTTGCTGTAAGAGTTAATTACTTGTTACATTCAAAACAGAAAAACATTGCTACATTTTCAGGTTTTCTGCACAATGGAAGTGGAGTTTATGTTCTGCTATGGAAGTTTTGGGTATGGCTACTCACACCAGGTTAGGACCTCTCTCTCTCTCTCTTTGGACTAGAGCCATTCCATTCTAAAGTCCAGACATGTATAACTTCCATATTTCTCAGACATGGACTAATTTTTTGTAAAGATCAAATAAAATTCATTGTGATATTATTTGCACATGCTGCCAACCATGTCACAACACATAAAAACCTTGAGAACCACTATTCTAAGCCCTACAGCTCCCTTTATCTGAGCCTGCTGGGTCATGATTGGCTGCTTCTGTGCAACCTCTCTAGGCAGGACTGGAGGATCCACCCTGATGGCTCCTTTCCTGGGGTATATTAGAATCACAGGGCCTCCACCAACGAGCCATGAAAGCCAGGTATACTCTGTCACATATTCCTATAAACTTTACCAAACTACCGCCCACCCCCCAAAACAACCCTTCTACTCATGGGTTCCTCGAGAAGTTAAGCTTAATTTATTTATGTGAATCTTTTTCAGAGAGATTAAAGATCAAGATAAACCAAAATGACATTAGAAAAATCTGTGAAATTTTAATGACCTAGAAGTTTTTAAACCCCCTTGTTGCTAATATTCCTTGTGTGATTTGTCTCAAACTTTCCCCAAAGTTTCTATTCTAGAATGGGATGCAGCATAAGACATTTCAGATAGGTTGATTTTGTTTTTGATGGGATAAGAGTGGTTTAGAAAATCAGTCTTCAAATGAGAAACTAAATTCAGCCTTAATTATGGAGGGACTAGCATCCTTCTGTAATGGGAACCATGTGAATGGTTCTGTAACTAATTTTGACTAATTATTAGCAAAACAGTCCATTATCCCTGCTTGCTCATTGTACTTTTTCTTATGACCAGCCACATTTTTCAGTCTCTCTGATTTTATTGAAGGATTCAGATATCTCTTGAGTCCATCAAATCATTAAAGTGTTTACTATATCTATGCTAATTATTCACTTTGATATCAGTGTTTTCATTTTTTAGCTGAAACATCCTGAGGCAGAAGTTCAGAAGACCCCTGAACATTCCATGTTTATTCGGATTCCACCACCTGAAGACAGAACAGAGCCTCAAAGGTTCTTAAGAATCAGATTTGTTAATGTTGTTTCAAAATACCATGGACAGCTATAGAATCCATCCATGTGTTCTTCACAAATGTAACCACTGTATGTTGCAAGTAAATACCATTCATTCAGCAAACTTACTTTCTGCAGTCCTGGGGAAATAAGTTTTCTAACTAGTCAATCTAAATTGAAGGAATTAAGATTTTGCTTATTTGTCTTCCTCTCATTATTCTACATACAGGCAGGAAGGAAAAGTTTCCCCTCTAAGGGAAAAGGAGAGTTCCTTTTGACTTTCTGCAACCCTAACACTTAAGAAAAGACTCCCTGACTGTGTATGGAGCACTTGCTAAGTGTCAGATCCTATAATAGTACCTGCGGGAGTGTACCCCCAAATACTTAGGCCTATTGAAATCAGTGGGGTTTCATGCCAGTGTAGGGTCTGTTCACATGGATCCTGTTGCAGGATGTGGTCCTTAATGATTGGCACTTTATACACAGGCAGAGTGGACAACTGATTTCTTCCTGACTGTTTGGGTGTGAAAACTGCCAGTTAAGGTTCCTATCTGTTGTATATATGCTTTCTGAGCCTAACCATGGAATGGGCCTGGCAGTCTTCTTCCATTCCTGCAGAGGGAATTAGGGCTCTTCTTTTGCTTTCTCCCACTCCACACTATCAGAGAGGGAATAGAGGTTCATGAACTGTAGACATGACATAATGACAACACATGTTGAAAATATTCAGAACCATTTGTTTAGTCCAGAAATTTGTCAGTTATCGCAAGAAGTCTGTCTAAATGTGACAATACTTCACCATGGCCATGCAGCTGATGGTATGGCTTCAAAAGCAAAGCCAAATGGCAAATATTTCATAATTTAAAAATAAATAAATGTACATCCATCAGAATTGCTTGGTATTTGCAATGACACAGTACGCCATGGAGATCACTTTTACAGGATTATGTTCTGAGTACAAAAATCCTGAAGCATGATGCACCTTTTTATGCTCTGATAATGGAACTTTACAAAACGATTTCTGTCTGGGCTGAGAGAGAGTATGAGACATTTCAAATTAAAGGTTCATTTTTTTCAGAAAGTGATAGGTGTGTGAAAACAATGATTTATACAGAGTGCTCTCTTAAAGATAGCTGTAGGATTGCTTTTTACATTCAGGAATAATAATTTGGAAGCCATCTGTCATCATTATGAGATGAGTGACTTCTCTTCCCTGTCCAAAATAAAATCTTAATATTCAAGGTCTTGGGGGAAAAAAAAAAATCAAATTTCTTATATAGTGACATTTAAGTAGAATTTATTATTTTTTTAAAGATTTGTGCATTATCCTTGTATAATTTTCTTGTACTACTGATCTTAAAGTTATTTGTTTCATTACAGAAATATTACCACAGCACAACACATGGGGCACCCAACATTCTTATCCCCAGATCTGGATGTGACAGAGGAGACTCTTGAGAAAGATATTCCTACAACATCTGGTGTGCCTTCTGATGGTTTAGAAATGCTTCAGAGTGTTCTGAATAGAATGCCTCCTCGAAACAGGCAAGAAATATGCAATTTTGCACAGATGATACAATATGGATTCCTTTTTTAACTTAGCCTCAATGTTTTTTAAAAAAGAAACAGCAGCAGCTTTGGACATGGGGTCATAAGTAGGTGGTAGTTCATTTTGGTACTTGCTGTTTCTACCTTCACACTGCGCAGAATCATGCGTTGCAGTCTTCACTGATGGCAGCCCAATCACATGCAATTTTCCCCTTTATCTGCTAATTTTGCTATTTGTGACTTGGTTAGACCAGTGAAGACATCCATCCAGAAACGATTTTGTTAGGAAATAGATAGGGTTGGTCTTGTAAATAAAGATAGAAACAAAATAAAGTTAATGCACTTCATTCATTTATGGACATAGTCAAAGAAGAGAGTGTAGGCATCTGGAGCATTGGACCCACCTGCAGAGCACCTCCTGGTGGTGTTGTTGGGGAATATAGCTCAAGTGGTCCCCCTGCCTTTAGTCTGTGCTCCGCCTCTCGCACTTCTGACTCTGGTCCCAAGTCCTCTTGGGATCTGAGCCCTCCGGCCAAGTCCCTTAAGTCCACCTGTTCCGTGGTACAGTCCCACTTGCAGGTCATGGCCATTAGTTAATAGTCTGGCCGTGAGTGCTTCACCACCCTTGGCGGTTTGGGGGAATGGATAGGGGCCCAGGCCTGCCCTCTTCTCTGAGTCCCAGCCCAGGGACCCTCTGTGCTTTGACCTTGGCACTGACCATCTCCAGTCTCTCTCTGCTTTGGTCCACTTCCCTGGGTGCTTCCTCACAGCTCCAATCACCTGCAGACACTCACTGCTCTGAAGTCCAGCCATTGTCCCTCTGGCACCCTTGCCTCTGGACTGCTTCTCCAGCCACAGCCTTCCGTCTCTGCCTCTGGCCTGGTGTCCCAGAGTCCCAGCCACTGTCCCTTTGGCCCCTTTGCCTCTGGACAGCTGCTCTGGTATTCTGCCCTTTCTGGCTGCCTTCATGAGCCCCGACCACTGGTCAGCTCACAGTGGCTGCACTGTGAGCTCTCCAGGGTGCTGGCTTCCACAGCCAGCCAGTGGGAGAAACTTTTCCCTGGGCCTTCGCAGGCCAAACTGATTGAGCTGCTGTGCTGCAGCTCCCTCTTATACTGAGCTCCTAGCCCCTGATTGGCTCAGCCCAGCAGCTCTCCCTCCTGATTGGCTGCTGTTCTCTCTCAGGCCTAGTTAAACCCCTGTGTACCGTAGCGGTGCCACAACACCACTACAAGGAACAAACAGGAATGAGAAGAGAAGGAACTCTTTGATGAGTATCTTAGGGGTAATTGCTGTCCCTTGTCTATCTGACAGACGTGTAGAAAAATACCCTTCACACTGCACTAGTGGCACTGCCCTTAAAACCAAGTGAGCTGGTGAGGAAAAGTGTCTTTTATAGTGATATATATGCACTGAATCTAGAGTTCTTAGGATTTTTAGCTGTCCAGCAGTTATAAATGCCAAAAAATATGAGTTGGCCTTTTCCTTTGTTGCATGCTGTGGTAACTGATGAACAGCCCTGAAAGTTTAGATATAAACTTATTGATTATTTTTTTCACTTTAGACTGGAAAAAATGAAAAAGGAATATCGGGGTCTGAAAACATGGCCTGAAAAGGCTGCATATTTAGACCAACTCATCATGAAAAGAGGACCTAAAATGACAGCAGAGCAGACTGTGGTAACTAAAGGGCACTTAGTGAGTGTTCTGTATACTAGTTAATATTGTTGCTTTTCTTGTTGGTGAAACATTACAATTAAATCAGATTAATTTTCATGATAAGTTGGATATATGTGACGCTCAGTACCAATTGGAGAACCCATTAGTTTATGGAAATATTTCTTAAGCACTATTCTTCTAAGTCACTTAATAAGTAACATGAATTCATACTGGTCTTTCTGTTTAACTCACTGATAGGTTCTGCTGAAGTAGCTAATAGGGCAGAGTTCAAGTTGCTAATATAATATTTTCATACTTCAAGTTTTTAGAGTTTCTTTAACTCTTTAACTTCACTTAACTCTGAATTTCCTGTGTTTGATTTGGAGATAATTACATCATTCTTTCTCTCTCTGTATCAGAAGGGAAACAGACTATAAACATCACTTTATATTGTGTCAAACACATTTATACTTGCTCAGAATCTTTCTGTTTTATTGAATTTCACATAGTTGCCTTGCTGTGTAAAGGTTTTGAATGACTGTCATCCAGAGCTATTGGAATCTGGGATTTTGAATGATTCTCAACTGCTAGAGCATCTCCCTAGAACAGTAGGCCTTCCATAGAGACAACCACATGGGGAAGGGGCAAGCATGGTTATTGGGGGCAGTCTATAGTTTTTGAGTTTAAGCATGTGGCTCATGGAAGAGATGTCGCTTAACTACGGGGTTATGCTCTATGCATGAGGGCCTATCATCAGCACATGTAAGATGGATATGCACGAGGGACTCTGCCTAGCTTGAAATACTGACAAACCTTGGAGATGAGCTATGGGGAGGGTGCAGCTCAGAACTTCTGTTGTTTTCAGAGGTCTGTTTTTCTCAAGTACTTAACAAAAAAAATCATATTTAAGATATTCTTTTGCGAAGCCTGTGTTTCTTGCTTGTCTGCTACTTTGTCCCAGGGGAGATAAATTAGAAGCCCAGAGTGCCCACAGCTTAGGTGGAACTCTCTGTGAATACATATAAGCAACTGGGAGCTCTCAGGAGATATTTGGTTTTGGTTTCTGGGAGACTCTGGTTTGGACGTCTAGGGTGGTGGTGGTGCCCCACTTTCCATGGATGAGCGTCTGACAAGTGGTTTGAGTCTGTAGATGTGTTCTAAGGCATGAGAGCTAAAAACAGTAACTAGACTGTGTCAAAGTCCAGCTGATTTAGAAGCAAGTTCTAGGAACCAAGCAATTGGGTCCACTTACAACAGACTTGTGACCATATAGAATAATACTGGGCTAGTTATAATAATCTGTATAATGTATTTACGCTAGATTACTGAAATATTCCTTAAACCCTCAACCTTACCTGCATTATAAATTAAGTTTTGGCACAGCTATAGTATGTGCTTGCTTAATACACTTAAAATGTCTCTTCTAAAGTTTACAAAGTGGCACTTTGAGAATCTGTGCACCAAAGAGTGGTGGGTGAGGATTTGAGGCCTGCATTTTGCAGGAGGTCAGACTAGATGATCGTAGTGGTCCCTTCTGATCTTAAAGTCTATGAGTCTATGAGTGACTTTGTAGTGAAGATAACTCAGGAGGAGAAATTCAGATGGTGACAAATAACACTCTGCTTTTCACTTTTTTCGTGTTTTAGGCTTCTCACTTCAAGGAAATGGTTGGAAAGATACAACATGCTACTGAGAAAGGAAGCAGAAGCTGTTCTGACACATCAGGTTTGGAGAACATATTTTTAAAAATGGCAAGGATAGTGCCAAAATACATTTTTTGTGTCATTTTTTACAGCTGCAAAATATATTATCTCTGCTCCCCATTTTTAAGATATTTGGTGTATATATAAACTATTATGAATAAAATAACAAAAGAGGCAATATTAGGGAATGGAAATAGTCCTAGTCAAAGTTGCTTCAAATTTTGGACTTTGTTCAGTTTTAAATTATTTTTCCTTATAATTTATGAAGATGCACATGTGGTTTAGAGAGTATATCATGCCAACCTGTGATGTGAATTGCAAGGTTTGTGGCAGGCTATTGGTTATGGTACTGATTAGTGAGTGGATGACTGGCTAGATTTGGTGTGAATATGGGGAGGTTATGTGTATGAGTTATCAGTAAGCAGGTGTTGTAAATGACCTATTGTGAGCTGTTCCGTTCAGTTTTATGAACTATATTGGACATGGGATGGCGTGGTAGTGTTACATGTGAGATTTAACTGAAGCAAACCTCTACTGTGGTTGTGTTTTCAGTTATTATAAAACAGTACATAGTAAAATTGTATATAGGGACAGGGGAAGATGCTTATGAAACCTAAAAAGTGCTAGCTGTGCATAAAATGCTCATGTTGGCAAATATCCAGTATGTTCAGTATAAAGAAGTAAATCAAATATTGCAATATAATTTAGCCTTTTGTGATTAAGATTGATGTTTTGTCAGTTACTACTATAACATAATAAAGGCTTTTGAATGAAATGTTTAAAATCTAGAAAGGAAATATTTAAGGAGCATATTGTTAGTAGATATCACAACAGTTGTAGGTGAAATTGCATAAAGTAATCTGTTGATATTTATTATTTAGTCAGTATGGTGGTCTAGCTAGTTTAGGAAATAAAATTTTCAAAGTATATCAGTTTTTTACCTCCTTTGTGTAACTTGGCAGTGTCCCTTTAACTTATTAAGAGTAAATTAGAATGTAAACATTTTTCTGCTTGTTCCGTATTTCATACTACTGAGTAAGAAGATATATAATTTCTAATTGTTCTTTTCTCACCTGAAGCTGATTCACAATTACAGGAAGAGCAGTTGTCTGGGATTGAGGTAAAGGAGTTATTTCCTTAAAAACTCATTATAGTTTCATAAAATGTATTGTTTGTGTTTGTACTTAGGATTTGAAATACTTTAATGCCCTGCAACTATTAGGTCAAATCCCAGCAGGGGTCAACTCAGCTCTTGCATTTCTGAAGTGGGTGTATTAACTCTCAGTGCCCTTTTACTCAACGGGTGAAATGCTGGCCCCTAAAGCCCATGGCAAAACTCCTACTTATAGCCAAGCAGTCAGGATTTTACTTTGTCTTCAAGTTATGATGGTGATTGTGGTCATTTGGAAGATATGATAAAAATGGAGGACCTATCTGTCTTGAGTTTTAAAACTTTTTTCAAGCCGTTTACTTTTCATATCCATTTGACAGCCTGTTTCATCCCCCCACCATTCGTTTAATATTTAATATGTAAATTAAGTTCTTCAATAATTAATGACCTGAGGATGCTTTCTCTCAAATCACTAATAACCATATACTGGATCAGTAAACTCTTTGTCCTGAGAATACATTCCCTATAAACACATTGGTCTTGTAATTTATGCAGTCCACAACTTACTTGTTATCTCTTGAACAGAAAGCACAAAGGCACTCTGTTCAAATATCAACCATAGTTTTAAGTAATTTTCTGTGAGTCATATGTGATGTAAAGAATTTTCAGAGATTTAGATTTTTGTTTCTCCAGAAAACAGAAAAATAATCCATTTCTAGAAATAAAGAAACTTTCAGGAGCTGCCTAGCCAACAATTCATTAATTAATTATTATTATTACATTCTTCTCACCCTAATGTTGGTGCACTGGGTAGAAACTAGTCTCTTCCATCCCTCTCTGTCATTTGCTGATGCTTCAGTCTGCTCTGCAGTGTTGAGATAGACTGTTCTGCCCTGATAAGGGTTCTTCTTAAGGTTTCTCTTGATTGCCCTTTTTTCTTCACACTGTTTGGTTTCTGTTTGATAGCTTCATATGGGAGTCTGTATGTTAGCATCTAGAGTAGATGCCCCAAATATATCCAATAATTCTAACTCGAGTGCAGTGGTTTTCAAACCTTTTCAGGATCCAGTTGAAAAAAATCACTTATGCCCACGACACAATAATGACATCTTTCAGCAATGCATTCCAGTCTTTCAGCGGCGGGAGTATGGGGCTCCATGACCAAGTACTGGGTCCCGACCTGTGGTTTGAAAACCACTACTAGTGGAGATGTGCTGGCCAGCAATTTTTTAGATCTCTTGTTGGTGATAAAAGTCTCTCCTGCCAATGCTCAGAATAGGTATTTACTTGGGAAGTTTTCTATCTAACATTTTTAATAGATCTCCAGCTCTGACAGCTATATGCTAGCATTGAGATTACAGTTAAATTGAAAACTCTGTGTTGGTTTGTTACAGTGTATTTTTTATTTCTATATATTGAAGTTTCTACTTCATGAATCTGGTGGATTCCAGCCCAGGAAAGCTTAGGCCCCAGAATTTTCTTGTTAGTCTCTGAGGTGCGACAAGACACTTTGTCATTTGCTGAAAACTGACTAACGGGGTTACCCCTCTGAAAACTGTAAAATATGATAGTTTTGCAAACTCCTGAATGCCAAATCAGTACAATTTAACTACTTTACCATTTATACTGTACCAGCTTAAAACCTGATGATTAACTAAGCCAGTCACTCTCAACATTTCCAGACTACTGTGTCCTTTTCAGGAGTCTGATTTGTCTTGCATGCCCCCAAGTTTCACCTTACTTAAAAACTACTTGCTTACAAAATCAGACGTAAAACTATAAAAGTTGTTAAAGCACACTATTATTGAAAAAATTGCTTTCTTTCTCATTTTTATCAGATAATTATAAAATAAATCAATTAGATTATACATAGTGTATTTATATTTCAGCGTATAACATATAGAGCAGTATAAACAAGGCATTGTCTGTATGAAATTTTAGTTTGTATTGACTTTGCTAGAGTTTGTGTAGTGTGTTGTAAAGCTAAGCAAATATCTAGGTGAGTTGATGTACCCTCTGGACGTCCATTGTGTAACTGAAGGGGTAATTGTACCCCTCATTGAGAACCATTGAACTATATCACCTTTTAGCTCACTGCTGAAATTGACACAGAGACTTCCATGAGAGTTGTCTGTACTCTATTGCATTTTGGACTCTGACCTTTAAACAATATTAGTTATTAGAGCAATATTAATTTTACTTTTTATTTAATTACAGACTGAAGCCAAGGAAGATTCTGATCAGTCCTTGAGAATTCCAAAGACAGTACTGAGAAGAGTGAAAACGGATTTAATTGATGTCCAGGAACATGAGGAATCTAAAGAAAATGTTTTTTCTGTTCCCATAATGACTGGAATATCAACATCTACTATTTCTCAAAAACTGTCAACTAAGAAAATATCTGAAAATCTGATTAGAAAATCTTCAGAAGATCATGTCAGCTTTGCAGACTCTGAAAGTATTATTGCTGTATCTCCAGAGAGAGAAACAAAGTTGGGAAATAATCATGGCATAAACGAAACGGAAGATCTGAAACCATCAGGCACATCATCAAAGGGGTCTGATCTTCCAGGTTTTGAAGATTATCCAGTATTGCAAATACAGGTATCTGCTAGGTATCTGAAATAGGTATCTGTTTCAGTACATCAACATCAATAGTGAGTTTATTTAAAGTGCTCCAAACCTAGATCTTCCTGTTTTTCTCAAACATTACATCCTATGTGACTATTCTTTTTAAATTTTGAGTGAATTTCCTATGTTGGCTGTTCTCTGAGATACACATGGTAATGCCTCATCTATCCTCCTTTCCACAATGTGGAGGAGTCCATAACTTTTCTCCCTTTGAAAGGAAATTCCAACTTAAGGCTAAGGGCATGGGGGAGACCTTAGGTTCATTTCAGAGGCTGATGGAGCGCTCACAGTCCTGGAGTCAGTGGCCTGAAGCTTTTGAGAATTTTCTTCCTTGGTTTTGTTCATTATCACAGATCCAAGAGTGCTGATTGTCACATATCTTTAGAGAATAGCAATATAAGTAATTCTTTGTAAGCATTGGAAGTAAATTTGGGTCCAAAATATAAGCTTATCTACATGAGTTTTTTTTTTCCTAAATAATCTCAAGTGTGAATTTAAACCAGTATAGTTATAGTAGTATAACCCACATGCACTCCCTGAAGACGCTACAGCATGTGTGCTCTTTTCAGGTTATTTTACATTACTTGAGAAAGGGTTTAACTAAACTGAAAAAAATCTACTTTTCTGCCATAATGTGTGTCCAAACAGGTAGTTACAGCTTCATGACTGTTTCAGTATAACTGGTAAACCTTTCCCTTGAAACCAATCTTATGTGCTTTATTTAATACCTAGGTACAGTGGAGAGGGATACTTGCTTATTCTGAAAGAAAACTGCTGCAGCCACTCTGAGTCAAATTTTCACCTGCTCTTTCAGTTATAGTAAGATATTAATAATAGTGCGTGCACTGTTACTGCATCTTTGTAAATAAATAGGCATTAGCATATGTAAAACAGAAGGGTTAATCTTCCAAATAGCAGGTCTTTACGTGCAGTAACTTACTTATGTGCAGTTTTTTGCATGGAAAATTAGAAGTAGCTACTTGTAAAATGTGGTCCTTTGTGTCTTTTTCTTAACAATACTCATCAGGTGAGATGCAGTAGTCAGTCTGTGTTAGAGCTGTAATATCATTTTAACAAAGAATTTTGAAATGTTCATGTCTTTTAGTGTTGAAGAACTGTCATTTTTGGTTGTCCACTACATTTTCCCCAAGAAAAAGCGCTAGACAGGTAGCATGGTCAAGCCTAGTGGTAAAAACAGGAAAAGGAGACAGGCAATCCAGAATTTTAATCCCAGCTCTATCACTGATTCATTGGGTGGCTTTGGGAAATCAGTTAGGCCAAAATTTTTTAGTTTTGGTGCCTAGAGTCAGGTTCCTAAATATCTATTTATTATCTATAAATATCTATAGCTTTTTAAAAAAAAAAAAAGCCTGTGATTTTCAGAGAGCCTTAAGACCCACAGCTTCCACTGGAAGCAGTAGTAGCCGCAGATGCTCAGCACCTCTGAAGATCTAGCAACATTCTTAAGTGAATAAATAAAGATTTAGGTGCTCAACTTAAGGCATTAATATTTGAAAATGGTATCCTTAATTTCCATTTGTTTCAATGTTTGTAAAATGAGAATAAATACCTATCTCTCAGAAATTTTTTTTGTATTAGTTTCATATTTGTACACATTTTGAGTGTTCATACTGAAAGGTCTCATGAAACATTTTTTCTTGATTATGGTTTTGTATAATCAATCTTGAAGAACTGTTCTGAGAAAAGTAAATAACTGGTGCACTGTTGTAATATAAGAAATTATGTTAATTACCCCCCCTGAAAAATATTTTCTTTCTTGATTTGTGTTTTATGTTTCAGTACCAGCAACCTATACTTAGTGGAGACAAATTTGAACCTTTTTTGAGAGATGTAAGTAGAACACAGTCAAGTGCACAGAGTGAAAAAGAAGATCAAGAAGTGCCTATTTTCACTCTTCTAAAAAACAAACTTTCATGTGCAGAGCTTGAAGAGCAAGAAGACCAAGATCCACCTGCAAGTGCATTTTCAGCAAGAAGATCAGATCTTAATTTAAGCAGGAATGGTCAGCACCTGTCCATATTAAAACTTATAGAATCAAAGATGGAATTAGAGGATGATGGAATTAGTGTTAAAGAAGAGTGTTCAACACTGCCTATAAAAACAGATTTGCCAGAGAAATTGCAAGAAGAGAGACTTTCAGAAATGGAAATAGTACATCTAAAATCTTTTTTAAGTAAAACTCTTGAAGACTTCCTTATAGATAGACTTATAAATATAATAATACTAAAATCTGTTTTAAGCAAAAATCTTGAAGGGTTTCTCACAGAGAGACTTTCAGAAATAGGGATAGTCACAAAGATAGAGTTAGGAGAAGAATTCCAGAAGTTGGAGAGTATTATAGATGGCTCACCAGTTGTTTTAGAGAAAGAGTTACTTGAAAAAGGAAGAGAGATTTTCAGGGAAAGGCTTTCAGAAGCAGAAATAATAAATTTAAAATCCATTTTGAGTCAAAACCTGCAAGATCGTCTCATAGAGAGATTTTCTGAAACTGGGATAATCACAGATTTGGAGTTAGGAAAGCAGCATCAGAAACTGTCCTTAGAGGGAATTCAAGATAAATCGCCAGTGGTTTTGGAAACAGATATAGCTGAGAAAATGCATGATAGTTGTGAGGAGAGACTTTCAGAAATGGAAAAAAGTCTTAAATTTGTTGTAAATCATAATCTACCAGATATTCCCATAGAGAGGATTTTAGAAACAGGGCAAATTGAAGAGGTGAAGTTAAGGAAAGAATACCAAAATTTTTCTTTGTCAAGGATTGATGAGACACAACCAAAGGTAGAGGCAGCTATATTTAAGAGGAAGAAAGATCAATCCAGGGAAGAAAGTTCACAGCCTGAAATAATAATAATGAAATCTCTAAGTCAAGGCCTGCAAAACTGTGCCATAGAAAGACATGTACAGACAGGGATAAACACAGAGATGGAGTTAGGAAAAGAGTGCCAGAACCACTCATTGCAGATCATCAAAGCCAAATTGCCAATGGTTATAGAGACAAATTCACCTAAAATAGAACAAGACCATACGCAGAGGCTTTCAGAACCACAAATAAATTTAAAATCTCCTTCAGACAAAAATCTCCAAGATTCTCTCATAGAAAGACTTTTGGAAACAGAAATAATGAGTTTAAAGGATTTTTTAAACAAATGTCTCCAGGATCATCTTCTAGATAAACTGTCAACAACAGGATTAACCTCAGAAGAGGACTTAGAGACTCTACATCAGAATCTCTCCTTGCTGAATATTCTGGAAGAACAACCAATGGATCTGGAGACAGAGTTACTTGATATAAACCAAGTTCATTCTAGTGAGAGTCTTGCTAAATCAAGTCTAATAAAAGGAGAACCTGTTTTAGCTGCACATATACAGGATTTTCTTCTTGAAGTACTCTCGGAAACAGAAATAATGAAACTACAGTCATTTTTAAGCAAAAAGATCCAAGATCATCTTGTAGAACGACTCTCTGAAATAGGGTTGATCACAGAGGAAGAGTTAAGAAAGATACACCAGAATTTGTTTGTGCTGAGAGCTACTGAAAGACTGTCAAGGGATGTGGACTCAGATTTACATGGGGAAGAGCAAAATCTAAGTCTCAAATCCCTGTTAACCAAAAACCTTAAAGTTAGACTTTCAGAAACAAAGCTAGTATATCTAAAGCTTCTTTTAAGCAAAATACTGAAAGACGGCCGTAGAGACAGACTTTCTGAAATGGAAGTAAGAAGTCTAAAATCTATTTTAAGCAACAACTTGCAAGACCTTCCTATAGAAAGTATTTCAGCAACTGGGCTAATCAGTGAGAGAGAATTAGAGGGAGTATGCCAGAATTTGATTTTGCAGAATGCTAACAGAAAACCACTGATAGCTACTGATACAGATATACATGAGACACAGCAATATCATTCTAAGCAGAGTCTTGATAAACTCAATATTATAAATGAAAAGCCTAGGTTAAGAAAAGAGAAGCTAGAATGTCCTTTAAACAATGTTCCAGGACAAATAGCACATGTGGTGGTTAATTCAATCAATGAAACAGAAAATGATAATGTAATACACCTTCATCAAAAAGTTAAAAATACTTTCGAAAAAGAGAGTCAAGACCTACAGAGTTGTTTTGGTAAAGATGAAGTAACACATTCAAACACAGATTTTGAGAAATCATTAAAACCAAAGCCTTCATATGAGATTTTGAGGGGAACACCTGAAATAATCAACTCACCTTCTTTAAGTACCCATGATATTGCAGTCCAAACAGAACTCAAGGAATATCTCTGCAAACCAACACTGTCCTTTCCTGTAAACCCTCAGACATTTATCTTTGTACATTCAGAGTCTGAGGAAGAAATCAAATCACCAGACAAATCTCATGAGAAGTCAAAAGGCAAAAAGAAACATGCTATGCGTTCTAAGAAGCATGCTATGTCATGCCACCAACCACAGGGACAAGTATTCATGTGCACACAGTATAAAAAGGACAAATTAACTGCTTTGAATAACTGTAAGGAGCTCTTAAAGGAAAAACCGAAAAAGCATTCTGAACCACCACCCCTAAGTTTGTGTGTTTCAGAAACCAAGAAGGATTCAAAAGCCTCTGCATTTGCCAACATTTTGAAAAAGGAAAGTCTGAAGCAGAAAGCTGAGCAAGAAAGAGAGAATGATGGCAAATCAAAGAAATCACTTAGCAAGTCTAATAAGATACCAGCAGCCACAGTGTCTGAACCACAACTACTTCACTCAGCAAAAGCATTGCAAGAAGAATCACATGTGAGTACTTCCCATTTCACTGGTGTGCAGAAAGAGACATGTAAGAATAATAATTTTCTCTGTTTTCTACCTCATGATTGTCCAAAATAGAAAACTAAATACATGACATTTTAAATAGCTGACTGCAGAATAGTGAGGATGGTGTCTCTTCCTAAGCGGATACTTTCCAGTTAGGCAGGCACAACACTGTAATCCTTGTTACACTTCAGTCTTAGCCCACCCAAAAATATGTAATTGTCGCCCAAATAGGGAAGAAAAAAATAAAAACCAAAATTAAATACCGCACTCTTCTAGCCATTTCTTAGTTCTTCACTTTCTATTTGCCAGGAGGTGCAAAGAAAACCAGCATTTCCATTTCTCTGGTGTGGTAGTTAGTGAAATAATAGTGAATAACTGTAAATAGTGTAGCAGGGATGGCAATGTTTCCCGACTCCTTCCCTCTGGCCTGGTTTGGACATCTCGCAAACTTAGGGTGATGAAGGCCTGGGATACCAGTAGGTTGGGGGTGGGGTGCGAGGACTATGATCCTGAGGCTCACTTCAATAGGCTCCATTTTTCTGTCTTTCCCACAGAAGTCTCTTTCTTTAAGGAATCATAGGGCTGGAAGGTACCTCGTGAGGTCATCTAGTCCAACCCCCTGCTCAAAGCAGGACCACTCCCACTAAATCATCCCAGCCAGGGTTTTGTCTAACCGAACCTTAAATACCTTCGAAGACAGAGATTCCACCACCTCCCTGGGTAGCTCATTCCAATGTTTCACCACCTTCCCAGTGAGAAAGTTTTTCCTAATATCCAACCTCAACCTCCTCAGCTGTAATTTGAAACCATTGCTCCTTGTTCTGTCCTCTGCTACCACCGTGAACAACCTAGCTCCCTCCTGTTAGGAGCACCCCTTCAAGTAGTTGAAGGTTGCTATCAAATACCACCTCAGTCTTCTCTTCTGTAGTCTAAATTAGCCTACTTCCTTCAGTCTCTCCTCAAGTCATGTGCACCAGCCCCCTAATCATTTTTGTTGCTCTCCACTGGACTCTTTCTAATTTGTCCACATCCTTTCTGTAGTGGGGAGCCCAAAACTGGACACCGTATTCCAGATGTGGCCTCACCAGTGCCGAATAGAGGGGAATTATCACATCCCTTGATCTGCTGGCAACACTCCTGATGTAGCCCAAAATGTCATTGGCCTTTTTGGCAACAAGGGCTCACTGTTGGCTCATATCCAGCTTCCCATCCACCATAACCCCCAGGTCCTTTTCTACAGTGCTGCTACTTAGCCGATCAGTCCCCAGCCTGTAGCAGTGCATGGGATTTTTCTGTCCTAAGTGCAGGACTTTGCACTTGTCCTTGTTGAACCTCATGAAGTTTCTTTTGGCCCAGTGTTCCAATTTGTCTAAGTCTTCCTGGATCCTGTCCCTGCCCTCCAGCGTGTCTACCATTCTCCCCAGCTCGGTGTCATCCGCGAACTTACTAAGCATGCAATCTATCCCATCATCAAGATCATTAATGAAGATGTTGAAAAGAACCGACCCCACGACCGATCCCTGGGGCACTCCACTTGTTACTGGTTGCCAAATAGACATCGAGCCATTGATTCCTACCCGCTGAGCCCGTTGATCTAGTCATTTTCTATCCACCTTACGGTCCACTCGTCTAACCCATACTTCCTTAACTTGCTGATGAGAATGCTGTGGGAAACCGTATCAAAAGCCTTGCTAAAGTCGAGGTATGCCACATCAACGGCTCTTCCCGCATCCACAAATCCAGTCATCTCATCATAGAAGGCAATCAGGTTGGTCAGGCACGATTTGCCCTTGGTGAATCCATGTTGACTGTTCCTGATCACTCTATTTTCCTCTAAGTATTTCAGGAAGGATTCTTTGAGGACCTGCTCCATGATTTTTCCAGAGATTGAGGTGAGGCTGACCAGTCTGTAGCTCCCTGGATCCTCCTCCTTCCCTTTCTTGAAGATAAGTACTATATTTGTCTTTTTCCAATCTTCCGGGACCTCTCCCGTTCGCCACGAGTTTTCAAAGATAATGGCCAGCAGCTCTGCAATCCCATCGGCCAACTCCCTCATCACCCTCAGATGCAGTTCATCCAGCCCCATAGCCTTGTGTGCATCCAACTTCTTTAAGTAGTCCCTAACCTGACCTTCCATCACCGAGGACCCAAAATAGGAATGACAGGTGGAATAGCAAGCACCAATTAGGTCTAATATTTGATGCAACAATTTTGGTTCACTCATTTTTACTTCCACATTTTCTGTTTTTTTTTTTTTATCAAGCATGTTTTTAACTCAGTCATTGAGTTGCATCAGTATGGCCTTTATTGCTTCGACATTGGTTTTTTTGATGGATTTTTTAAAAACTGTTTCACAGTCATTATTAAGAGCAATTTAATTTACCGGTACTTTTAACATTTGTTGATATAGATTATTGTAACAGTTAATAAACTTTTATATACTTTTTACTATTAAGCTTACGATTATAATAATTTTGTAGGCCCAATTATTACAACAGCCCTCAATATACTCTGTCAAAACTCCTACTCACTTGGTGGAATTGGACCTACATTAGGATAAACTAGAGATTATTATGGGTTGCAATGTCACATTGGAAAAGTACAAGTGAAAATTAGTATGGATTTGTGAAAAGTAAAACTGGAGCTTCCCTGGTGGTGTTTACTGGGCAATGACAGTGAAATGTCAGGCTGAGAACAGAGCGTAGCCCACTGTATTAAAACAAGTATTTGGATATCTGTATGAAAAGCAGCATATTATTATTATCAAGCCTGTTACAGACATTAGGGCCCATGCTTTCTTTGTTTCTATACATTTGTGTCATTTTAAACATTTTTATTACTGTTTTGTTACATTTATTATATCTCTCACTACTGAAGAAAGCCTTGTGATTGAAAGCATGCTGTGGATTTTGGGGCCCTTTCACATTATTTGCGTTTTGAGTGCTTGCTTTACATTTTTTGTGTTGGTTTTATCACAGTTTGGATTTTGCAGCTGAACTTTTTTATTTGTTTATCAGGGTGTTTGTCAGTGTTCGCCCAAAAAATAATTACTTTTACATTTCTGGTGTGCTTCATTTTTATTTTTCATCATTATAAAGATCCTCTATCACTTTTTTTTGTGAGAGATGGGTTGTTAGCTTTATTTTCTGGCCAAATTCTAGTTTGTATAACTGAATCTCACACTCCTAGGCTATGTCTACACTTGCAAGTTAGTTCGAATTAAGGGCTTCCTTAATTCCAACTAATAAATTTGACTCCTTAGTTCGAACTAAAGCTTAATTCGAAATAGTTAGTTCGAACTAAGTCAAATATGGCCATATTAGTTCGAACTAATCGGCAGATTGACCTTCATGCAATTTACTAATTCGAACTAAGCAAGTGCCCTGCATGGCCATGGCTAGTTCGAATTAAATTTCCAGTGGGGCCATGCTAGTTCAAATTAACTTAATTCGAACTAACTAAAGTTAGTTTGAATTCGTTTGAATTAACTAATTCGAACTAGCATTTGTAAGTGTAGACATAGCCCTAGATGTTCCTTTCAGTTTTAATGGATTACAATAGCCTTCACATCCTGTTTTAAACTACTGTATAAGTGTTGATGAGTTCTTTTATACATTTTTTTTCTCTTCTACGTTAGAGGTTGCTCCACTGAGGTGATGGATTAAAGGGATTTCTGAGATAATTGGTACAGCAGTTTGAGTTCTATGAATAAGGAACGTGCACTCTTGCTCTGCCTTCCACTGCCCCATTCATACATAAATATATACGTATGGTGGCCTTCATTATTCTAAATGCGTCACAAAACTAATAAAATGTACATTGTAACCCAAGTCCTGATTGAAGCACTACTGCAAAACAAATAATTATTATGAATAATAATAATTAATTGAGAGTCCTGTGCCCCCTTAAAGACTAATAAATTTCTTCAGGCATAAGCTTTTGTGGGCTCCAACGCACTTCATCAGATGCTACCCCTCTGGAAATAATAACTGAACGAGCTTGACAGATACACCAGGAGAGGATGGACAAAGAGGATATGGGTTATGGATAATCAAATTATCCAGTTATTATGCTGATAGTTTAGAATGCTTTTCTTTGTGTATAAATATCCTCATTTTTATTGGCAATATAGGATCATTTTCTTAAGTTATATCCCTTTAATGTTGCCTGATGTCTATACTATTTGTTTCAAAGTCTTAAATCAGTTTGCTAATGACTTGTAATCTTTTATCTTAATATTTAGAATTATGCAGATAAAAAAGAATTAGAGATGGAAATGTTTAGGCATCTTGAAAAAGCAGTAGAAAGGGCTCTGTGTGATTTAGGAAAGGTTCCAGAAGTCGGTATATACGAGCCCCAGCAGTCTGCAAGACCACACACTGCTCCAAGTATCTGTAGTTCAACTAAAGAGACTCACAGAGTACAGCCTGTAAGTTCTTGCACGACTTCACTTGATCCTTCTGTTGATGATGATCCAGGAAATGCAACCAGTTCAAAATTTGATATTCTAAACAATCAACAGCAGCAGGTAAAAATGAGTCCTGAAAAGTGGGCACTGGTCTGTAAGATTGTCCAAAAAATATTGCATCAGAATTTGAAACCCCCAAAGGATGGCTAACAAACTCAGACACATACAACTGATATGGCTAAAACAAGTGTCGTGTGATGGCAATGTTTCATCATCTTCTAACTTTTTTTTCCCCACTCTAATGATAAATAAACATTCTTGCTGCATATTGATTGTATATATTCTGTTTTAACCAATATTAAATGTGCTGCTGCTTCAAATATCTGTCCCTATGCCTGCTCCACCATAATATGTGCACATGGCTGTGTACACTTGACCGAAGACTGGTACTTCTGTCACTATCCTTTTCACAAAACAGTTTGCAGTGGTGTTTAATGAGAGACTTAATGGATTTGGTAATGCATTATGTAGTTTTTCTCTCCTGTTTCCTTCTGGACCTAGTCAGCAGTAACCAAAAATCACTACTTATCTCTTCAGTGGCATTTGTGAAATGAGCTGGTGTTTGCAGTCCAGTGCCTACATAGAAATTGATGTGGTAAGTTAGTAGATGTGGCAGAAAACCATGACACTGAGTACTACATTTTAACAGTTATTATTACAAGAAAAGATTAACTTGTTGGAAAATATATCTGCAGTATCAGTTATGTATGTGTACAGAATACCAAATGTCGATATTACATTTCAGAAATAAGTACAGATAGAACAGAAAAACCTTGAAGATCTTTTGATTTTAGAGATTTTGTCTGTATTTTCAAATGAATGTTTTACTATGGCAGTAGCCAGGAGCAGAGGAAAGGCAGGGAACATTTTCTCAGCCTTATCAGAGTTGTTTCTTAGGGATTTGGTGCACTTTGGTCTTTGACAACCTTCCTTCCTGCCTCAGGGTGCATCTATATTTGTAAATTAAGTTGACTTAAGGAGCCTTAAATCGACTTAATTTACTCTGCATCTACACTTGTCTCGCCTTAAGTCAACTTAAGGAAAAATTAAGTCAACTTAATAAGACCTTGTTTTAGGTCAATTTACTGCTTAAATCGACTTAAGCCAGTGTAGATGTGGATTAGCCCTAAATTGACTTAAATGGCCTCCAGAGCTCCCCCACTGACCTCCTTCCCAGGGTGCCTGGCACAGCCAGAGCCTGGCATGCCCTCCCACAGGGCAGAACACAGCCCTGCCCACCCCGCTCCTGTACCCTGCTCGTGACCTGCTCAGCCCCCGTGTACCCAAACACAATGGGGAAGTTGCTGAGCTCCCTTCTTCTTTTAAAAGGGTGCCCAGGGAAGGGGGCACCTCTTGGGTGCCACATGCCACACTTCCCACCATGCACCACTCCCAGGTCCACCTAGCCCCTGCCAGTCGACTTAGGCGTCAAGTGTAGATAATTTTATAACTTTGTCGACCTAAATTTACAGTGTAGATGTGCTAAGTCGACTTAGCAAAGTCAACTTATTTTGACAAGTGTAGACATAGCCTCAGTTATTTTGTCTTCATTATTAACAAGTCTGTTTGCTTTTGCCCAAATACCTACAGGTGTGAAATCCTGGCTCTATTGAAGTCAGTGTGCCAAGATTTCACCCAGGCCCGTTAGGTGTACTGGGGGTCACCAACAATCCATTAAAAATCACAACTAAAATTCACATGTACCAATGTGGCATTTATTCAGGAACTTCAGTGAAATGTGGATAGGTAATAGATATTTTAGTATCAGAATTATGAATGAATGAACGAACAAACAAGTGATTTTGATACTTAATTTTTTGCCTTTCAATTCATTAAAAACAGGCTACACAGAAGGAATAATTATGTTGCTAAATACATAATTGTGTTAGCTTGCTGAACATTTATTTTTCTGAATGTGATCAAGTCATCGTTAATTCAGATAGTTTATTGGATCAAAATTTGAAACTTAGAGCTGCTGCTTCTAAGACTTAATCACCTGAGCATTTTGTTTTCAGTTTATGGGACATCACATAGGAATCACATTTTTATTTTGTGGCAGGCAATGCGTATGGTAGGATCCATTTTTTGTAATATGGAAGTGGGAGGTTCTCTGTATTTATTCATTAGTTTTCCCTTTTCTAAATTCTGAGCTTCAATTAACTTAGTTTCTCAATACAACTGTAACTGTGTCCCCATCAGAGCTCTGTCTCACTGCAGATAAATGTAGTATGTTTTCTTTGAATTTGCAATTTGTTTTCATTCTTATTCATGAAGGACAAGAAGTGTTTGGGCATCTATCAATGGAACAGTTTCCAGAGTTAGACTTCAGCTTTTTTTTTTTTTTTTTTTAAAGCTAGTTAGCCAATCAAATGAACTGTATTGTAGTAGTGCTGTTTAGTAGTAGTTCACAAAGTATATATGGATAAACATATAAACCTTATTTGATGTTTTTCATTGTTGTTTGTAATTTGCTCAAGGATTTTTTAAATTAAGGAGAAATATGAAGTCACTTTAGCTGAGATCTTCAGAAAGGCTACTTGATAGCTTAAAAAGCAGATCTTGGAAGAGGAAGAACAGCCTTAGTAATAGATTGGGATAACAAAAACATCTCCATTTAGTGGCCTCAGCTGGAAGACTGCTATCTGTTGAGGGCAGTATTACACAGAGACTCTTTATAGTATAGGATGGTTTTATAGCTGTGTATTTTGGAGTGGAGAATAATACCCAAGAACAATGGCAGAAAACCATTCAAAGGCTTCTGAATAATTTCTCCCCATCATCAAAGGTGCTGTTTTGTTTTTATTTAATTAGTCATTAGAAGAAGACTTCTGTCTGGGTGGAAGTGCTTGTCAATGGCAGTGCCCTCAATTTAATCGGCTATAATCTAATACATAAAATTTGTCACCTCAGTTGATCTTTATTACTTCAAGTTGGAGGCCTGTAAATAAATTAGTTTTTGTTGTAAATTGTTACTCATGCCTGTTGTCTGTCCTTTGTAATAACTGTTTCACAGCTTTGGGCATGAAACCTGTTTTTCTATAATTACATTTGTCTGAGATGTTCCCACTGCAATACCTTGATTTTAATTCTTGACATTTTTCTGTTTGAATGCTGATTGTTAGTACAGTAAGGGGCAGCAGTAGCAGCTTTGCCTTATTCCTCTGCGTGAATTAAGTAAGTGAGAGTTCAAACTATTTCTTCCTGCACCAAAAGGTGGAGTGGTACCACATCACCTTGAGCTAGTTAATGTATTTATCCAAGAAGCCCTTGTGTCCAATCTTATAAATACTTGCAAGAACTTTAAGAGTGCAAAGAAATGGGGTGGGGGAGGGAGGGGGGAACACAGTAGGGTCCTTTTGAGATGTCTCCAATTGAACACCCCCAAGCACCACCAACCTTGAAAATTTAGGCCCAGAAGTGTGGAATTAAAAGAATTCATCAGATGTCTGGAACTTTCATTTGCTGCCAGTAGCCTCTTCTTACTTCCTAGATAGCTGTTGTAGGCAAATTGAACAAACAGGTGATTTCAGGAAAGTATCAAGTGAGCTTTATTCTGGTTTGGAAGTGAAACAATTCAGCAAGTAGTAATTTTAAATATATATGAGTCAAGATGTATCTAGGATTTCTTGAAGAACTAATTAAAACAGGAAGGCTGTTTTAATCAGAACAGCAGGTGTAGGCTTAAACTGGATACACCAAAGTTTTACTTTCATGAATTCCCTGTTGCCAATGTCTGGCAGTTGGAATTTGGAAACTGATACAATTCTATACTTTTCCTATTGGAGTACTTTGCCAAAAGTCTGTCAGTGTATTTAAGTGATATATTTAACATTATCAATGAGAAAACAAAAATGCACTGTGTCCCCACTCCCCCAAGTCAGGGTGCTGTGATGAAATAGTGCTTTGTACTTACAGTACTTTATATGAATAATCAGGTGGACTCATGTTTTTTCATTGCACTGGTTTTGGAAATATAAAGCAAGTAAATTATTGGTACTCAGTTTAACATTTTTTAAATAAAGATTTTCATTTTAAAAGTTACAGAAATTATTTTATTAACTTTTTGGGTATTTTAATTATTCATTTTCCATTTACAGAAACTGAAATAGCAATTAGGATGCCTTACTCAGCATTTTATTCCAATTACTTTTATATATATTTAATGATGCATGGTACTATTTCTCCAATGGAAGACTTACACAGATTAGCATAATGTAATTTATCAAATATGTAACTAGCTGCAATAATTTCGGTTGTTCCTTGTTTTCTAAAAAAAGACAAGTTACTTCATTGAGGTATGTAATTGAAGTTGACATTTATAATGCATAAACTTGTGCACGTATTTTGAAACATTACAATTAATATAGACTTGATCTATATTTTACGTGCACTATTATTTACAAATACTCTGTATAAATGATCTCCAAAATCAGAGTGGATAAAGATTTTTGATTAATAGCAGGCTAATCCATTCTATTATTACACTTCAACATGTTCACTTGATGGTTGAAATCATAAGTAAAAAAGCTGTACTTTTTTATAGGAAGCATGTTTAATAGCCTTGTGTTTCTGGGATTAAAAGCTTGGCTAATCTATGACTTAAAGGTAAATTTGTGTTTTGTTTTTTAATCTTGCTTATTTCTGTTCTGCATACAGTGGTCTATTTTGAATGTTCACACTAATGGGTAATGTAGATCTTTAAAATCGTCTTTCTCACCCTACTGTGCCTTAAAATAATCCAAAACACTGAGGTTGCCTTCAGACTCCAACAAATTGATGAGGTATCTGTTTTTGCCTGGGCTGAATTTGATCTTGTGTTTTAAACTGGAAGACCCATATTTGAGAGAGACTCAGAGTTACTAGGCTGTAGTAAGCCGTAATAGTGAAAGACACTGACTGGCCTCTGACACACATGAACTTGTGTTCCAGCCATGTGACAGAATGGTAAATTCTTTAAAGAAAATGTTCACAGTTTGGGTGAAAGGACTTTAAGCCCTTAGACATACTACACTGTAAGTAACTTACCTTGACCTAGTCGTATACTCTTTAGTTGGTAACGTATAGTAAAGGGACATTTCAGAAGCATCAACCATGTTGAGTGAGCAGTTCTGTAAAGCTTACAGCCTGCATTGTGATAACTCCTTTGGTAATTGGAAGTGTAAGGCAATGAAGCAGAGTGTGATATCTCCAAAACCCAATTCTATATTAAGGCAAATGCAATTATTGCTAAGCTGGAAGAGTGACTGTTAGTTGCATAGACTTCTCTGGACAACACTGTTAAGCTGCCTAAATGACTCTGTCAGATTATATAAAAAAACCCAGAGGCTGGAATCAGAAAATGTAAGACATCCATGTGTCAGTGGAACAGAGTATAAAAGGAGTTCAGGTGAAGAGAGACATGAACCCTGGCATTTGCATATACAGAAAAAGATTTAATAGAGTCATTTTTCAAAGGCCAAAATGGCATCCTCTAGAAAAAGATTACCAAAATTGCTGAGATGCTTTGAGGGCAATGCAGTAAAACAGTTGGTATGATAGTGGAGTTAACCGGTCAGTTAAAGGCCAGTTGAACCTGAACATAGTGATGCTGTATTTAGGAATTCTGGATGGCTCTTTATTGCAGTATTCTTCAAGTAGAAGTTCTTTTAATAAGTACAGTATCAGACAAGGGATATTAGTCCAAAAAGCTGGGGAAAAGACAAGGATAAAAAGTAATATCCTTAAAATGGACTTTTCTGTGGGATTAGGAAAGTGAGGTCTACTGTATTTTTATGTGCCAGCTTTAAGTCATCTATAAACCACAGATGTTCAAGTATTGCTATCATATTTGTATTTAACACAGAGAAAAGCAGCAAGTTGAAATCACATTTTCCTTCTTTGAAGTGTAGGGGAGGTATGATGGTTTGTCATTATTTTAGAAGTCCCATTCTATGTCTCTTTCATTTGGGCAAATACCTCCAAGCTCTGGCATGGTTGCTTTTGAGGGCAGTGGCAGGAATTGTGGTCTATTGTGTTGGACAGGAGGTGGCAACAGTGAAAGTAAGGAACTCCTTGTTTGTTCTTTTACCTGAGGAAAAAACCGAAACAGAATAAAATAATGCTGTACATATAAGTCCACTGAAATATTGGGTCCATCTTTACTAAAAATGCATGAAGACGACATATAGCTGCAGCCTTGTGTGCTAGGATGGTGGAGAAGGCAACGTTCAAGACTAGTTTAATCAGTCCAGAGTAAGTTGAGCTTGAATGTTTGTAAATCTGGAGTCAGTTAAATGATTTTCTTGACTGAAGGCATGGTTTTTATGACCAAATATCTCAGTGGTTAAGTGCACTTCAATACATTTTAAGCTTTCAAATTCCATTTAGCAGAGGAACTGTTTGTTATGCATTGCACAAGATTCTAGATGATATCATGACATTTTGTAAAAGAGCTGTGGGCAGCATCCTGGCCATTAGAGGGTGATTTTACTTTACAACTACTTTTATTTTAATTTTAAAGACTAACAAATTTATTTATCGCATGAGCTTTTGTGGGAGAAAATCCCTCTTTGTCATGGGATTTTCTCCCATGAAAGCTCATGTGATAAATAAATGTTAGTCTTTATAAGTGTCACAAAACACCTTGTTTGTTTTATGGAAGTGGACTAATCCAGCTACACCTTTAGAACTTTTATTTTAATTGTAACCCAACTTTTTAGTATTTTGCCATTTACTAAGGCTGCAGTCAGCTCATTTCAACAGGAAGAACTTAGTACACTTACCTGTTCGAAGAAAGTGTGTGACAGCAAACTGCTTGCTGATGGCCTGGATGGAAAGCACAAGGTTATGTTTTGAAAGTAAGTACTGGTGCTTGTGGATGATGCCAGACTGACCACGTACTCTAGGACCTAGGGTTATTTATCCACTCGACAACTGTAGCCTGAGGAGACAACACTAGCTTCCTTTGCACCATCCCTCAATTTTACGGTGAAGGCATTACTGGAGACCAGTTAGTGAAGTTTATTGGCCTGGTCACTTAATGCTCAGCCTCCACAGAAGCCATAAAGTGACAGAGGGATATATCATCCTGCTGAAATCTAGCTGAATTTAACAGTTGGACCTAGCTGTTCTTGAATCATCTTGCCAAACTGTGGTTTTACAAATACATTTTCCTTGTTTTAGAAGCAAGCAATCTATTATCCAAAAAAGCTTCAGACTCACTGATGAAACAGAATTTTAAATAAAGCAAGTTGAAAATCATTCTTCAGACTTTGAAAATTTAGTGTTGTAAAAAACAATCCAAACACACTTCATCTTAACATTGAATTTATCATCAGTTGTATATGACACACTAAATTTCAAGTTCACCTTAAGTTATGCTATACCTTCTGTTGAAATGACAGTGACTATTAGCATTCACAGGCAAGTTACCTTTTCTCAGGGTCTTGCTGCAAACAGAGTTCTACCAAGTTTTGGAAAGCAGGGGAGAATGTTTTTGAGAATGGAGTTTGCAGTCTCTCACTAGTCATCGTGTGTGTCATGCTTTCACCAATTCCAGAATCCACACCTGATTGGGAATTCTTCATTCTGGATTCCCCACGTGGGAAGGTATTTCTATCCCAAGGACAATAAGCGGGACCTTTCAGCTTATGCAGTAGCATCTGGTAGAAGGGAAAGGGAGTTTAAGAGTCCAGTGGCAGTATTAGCCTCAAGAGGCTGTGATGAACTGGGGATATGGCTATAGAACTTATGAAATCTGGTCGATATTGTGAAGTTGCATTATGAAAAATGGAGTGCCTGTATATGGATCCACCATTTCTCATAAGTATTCCCAAGGGAAGGGTGAGCTAGAAAGTGGCAGTGTGGTGAAGAAGTTTGTTTTGTATTATCTAGACACCTGTGCTTTGTGTGACTCTATATTTAAAAAATAACACGGGTGTGTGAATTGCTTCACAACTGCTGCACACCTTTGAAAGAGTTAAACTATAAACCAGAAGCCGTTGGAGCCGAGTTGTGGTAGTGTTTGTGTTTAAGTATCGGAGGGAGTCCAGCAAGTCCTTGGTGTACCCAGATAGACTAGGCAGCTGTACAGATGGTTCCTTCTTTCAGAAATGGATGTCACATAGGTCTGTGCCCTGACAGTGTACCTGAGGTCCTTAGCATTGTGGTAGTGGCTAGACTCTGGCCAGGAGAATTTTTCTAATAGGACTTTTCAGAAAAGTCAGGTGTTGCACACTCCTGTCTATGAAGAAGTGTGTGTTTGAAATTAAACAAACAAAAAACCCCACCCTTTAATATATGTAGTAGTAACTTTGTTGTTAGTATCTAAGGATTTAGGAGCATTTAATGTTTTACCTTTGCATGAGGTATTTCCTGAAATGGTACATATCCATTGGCTAATTCACATGCTGTTATCCCCACACTATAGATGTCAGACTTCACATTATATCCATACAAATCCTGTGGGAGAGAAAAAGCATTATATCAGCACACTGGAAACTACTGAATATATACTATAAAAAATGTTCATATGCAGATATACTATAGATATAATATAGATTCAGGACACAATTCTAATATCCCATAGCAAATGAGTTGTGGATGAGCCAGCTATATAAGCTTGAGCCCTCTGACTGTAGCAGTGAGTTAATGCACACAGCTGTAATATATTTTACAGTTGAAATTTGTACTGAAGGGAGAGTTAAGAGTCAATACAGTTATTTTCAGGTTTCCATGAAAAACTCTGTCCATTAGGATCATGACCTTTAGAACAAACAGGCAAGAGGTAAAGACATTAACTGAGTACACTTTAAAGCCACACTTTATTTTAAAGTTCCTAAGCAGATTGTACACACCATCTCATTTGGAAGTTGCAGAGGAATAGCCTTTAAGCTTCTTTCATAAGCCTGCTAAATACAAACATTAAAAAGGAAATAGCCATATCCAGAGACTCAAGGCAAAATGAACTGGTTTGTACTGACCTGCCTCAGTAGCTCAGGACTCAGCCACGGAAGCACTGAAGTACTAAAATGGGGAAAATCGTACACGACCTTTGACTTCTGTCCATTGTTAACTAAACTGTAGAGATGGTTTAAGCCAGACAGAGAAACCAGACCATCCCCTGAAATCAGAATGTGGCTAGCTTTAATATTCCTGAAACACAAAGTGATAACATGTAATTATGATAATCAAATTGTCAATTACTACCATAGAAATTTTTCCCTACATATAATTATGTGATGACCTAACCAAATTGTCATATTATAGCCCACTTGAACACTGAATCTCTTACCCAAAATGCTTGGCTACAAAACTCTGACTTAGCAATCTGAAACCTTCATATACTGTTCATTCTAAAAATTGGCATTTTACTTGTATATAGTATTTTCTCCAAACATGTTTGAGCACGCACATGCACACCCAGAGTACTTCACTTGAAAAAGATTTGAAACACTGTCTGAAAAGCAAGAAATCAAAGCTTGGGTTCTGCATGACACCATAACCATATCTCCATTAGCGTCCACCTACACTGGCATACAGGTGTTCTAATACAACAAACTAAACTCTTCCCGATATTCAGTTTTATTTGTAGTGGGATGGATGAGAAAGGAAACATTCTCTGAACTCTAGTGAGGATGTTTCTGTTATGGGTTCAGAACAAAAGATAATGGGGTACATTCTGGTACACAAACAGATAAAAAGCAGCTGATCAATTAAATCCAGTTTCAGGTGACTTATACAGTACCTTTTATGCGTAAACAAGTAAGGTATAAAAAGATAATTTAGGGATATAATTTGGGGAGCACACCTTCCATGTAAAATGGATGTAACGTTGTTGCACAGGACTGTCCTGTGGAGACTTGAATTGTACAGAACTTTTTCCTGTACTGTGTTAATAAACTGGACAGTGGTTCTTTAGTCACTTAACTATATTTCATAAACAAAAGTGTGGTCAAGAAGCTGACTATGTAATTTATCAACAAACTGCATAACACTACAGAAAACTTAGTGTTCTTCTGTTTATACAATGGTTTGGAAGTGTGAAGATGATCTATCAGATGCTCCCATTCATCCAGATCCATAAAAGAACAAGAGGACATTCCATTAAATTGAATGGTAACACATTTACACTGGATAAAAGGAAGTTATTTTACAAAGCATTTTACATTCAGAGTTCAACCTCTGCAATGTACTGCCACAGAAAGGCACAAAAATGATAGATAGCTTATAGGAACAAAAGTAGTATCTTCAGCTAAACTAGCTACGCCACAGAGGATGGAAGACTATCAAACCAAGAAAATGCTCAGAGAAAGGAGCGGTGTCTTCTCCACAGCACTGAACAATTGGTGGGGAATAAGAGAAGTGGGTTTTGAAGGGGAATGCCCCTTCCTTTAAAGTACTCAGACACAGACTACTGGCAAACCGAATAGACTAATGACTAGATTCAGTTAGGAAGCTTGCCTGTTGGTATAGTTTCTCACCTCTGGTATTGTTTCATACCTGTGAATATAGCCATTTTGGTGCATGTAATTTAACCCTCTAACTGCTCCAAACAGAATGTTTCCTATCAAAGCTTCGTTCATTCCTTCAGGGAAGTAGGTCCTCAGTAGGTGACTAGCTGAATCTGAAAAGAAAAAATCATACTAAGCATATGGGTCTTGTTAGCAACAAATTTTTATTCCTACTATCAGACAGCATCTCTCTCTATTGTGCATGTACGTCTAGAAAAACATTTTCCTCTCTTTACAATAACTGATACAGGGAGGCAACTGCTGAGGAAGAAAGTCACTCTTCCAGTAGCCTTCACAATGAAGCCTATCCCATCTGACGTCATGTTTCCAGGAACTTAAAACCTGTTGTTTCACCCTTATAGCCAATTTACACTGCCTTCTTTGAAAAGCTAAATTCATAAATCTGTCACAGAGGAACTAGGACACATCCAAAGCCTACAAGAGAAGAGGTGCTGAAAGGAAATACGAAATTGCTCTGTCTCATTCTCTTACATAGCCAAAGGCCTGGTGTTAGGGACTGGACTATGCCAGCAGTTAATTCAGTAAGCCTTTTCCCAAGTTGTAGTTACAATTCTTACTGTAAGCCATGAATGGAGAGATGACCCAAAGCCAGCTGCCAGCAGTAAACACCGTCCAAAGTGTCATTATGTTGGGGTGCTGGAAGAAGTGGGATAGCACCACCTCAGTCTAGAGAAATAAACAAAAGTGAGTAAGTTATTTAGAAGATAATTATCTTGACAAAAACCTTAACTACACAGGTCCTCAGTAATTTTTTTAAAGAAATCAATTTTGTAAATGCAGTTCTACTAGCTAACAGGGTTGGAGTCCCACACTGTAGGTTGAAGATGCTTTGCAGAGGCTGTAATGGAAATTCAAATAATCCACTGAAACTTTCAGTATCTGGTTCTTCATGATTAATTCTGAGCCCCTTATTCTAGTGAAGAGTATATAGTTTGTTTCAAACTGGAATTCTTGCATGACTGGAGAAACTTGTATGGGTAAGACAACAGAGTCCTGTGGCACTATTAAAGACTAACAGATTTATTTATCGCATGAGCTTTCGTGAGAGAAAATTTTCTCCCACGAAAGCTCATGCGATAGAAGTGGGATTTTCTCCCACAAAAGCTCATGCGATAAATAAATCTGTTAGTCTTTAATAGTGCCACAGGACTCTATTGTCTTTCTACAACAGACTAACACGGCTACCCCTTTGGAATTTGTATGGGTAAGGAATTCAGCTTATTGTTTAGTGTCTTATCTAGGAGCAGCTTAACATAGTTTGCATGAGTTCATTCATGAGACTAGCTCAGGGAGTGTTAACTGCACATACATTACGGTGTCTGTGTCATATACAAGCTCCACTGTTTACCTGTAAAGCTTTTAAATGTTCTTCAGAGCAGCTTTCTAGGTCTGTGATTCTTACAGCCACAAGCATTCCTGTTGGTGTGTGTCGGGCAAGGTAGATTGAAGTTAAATTGTTGAATCCTCTTCCTGTAGGCAGAAGCAAGCCAACTTGCCTTTTGTTAACATTTATAAAATGTAGTTTTAAAAAGAAGCCTCAACACTTCCTCATCACTCAGTAATCAAACAGTCCTAGAATTCTTAACAAAAAGACTGCTGCTGATTGCAGTGCATCTATGGCTTTGAGGAGCACTTAACAGTGCATGCTTACATGTTACATCAGCCAGAAAATCAGTCAAGACATAGCAGATGCTTTTGTTTAGTCTATGCAAAATTGCTTAAGTCTTATTTCCCAGCAATGTGTAGTCTTCTAATTTATTACACAAAAAATGAAATTCACAACACACGAAAATAATTAAGACCAGCAGTTAAGAAGTATGCAAACTTTTAAAGACATCTTAAAATAGTGTTGGGTGACTCTATAACAAGAGCACATTTTAGTTTTCTCAGTTGCCAGATTTTCCCTGCATGGGATTTTTTTTAATATAAAGAATGGCCATTTGTAGAAAACATCTTGTATGAGCAAAGCACATTTCAGGATAGAACTAGATACCTATTTCCACTTGGAGTTCATAATGGGAAACATCAGAACAACAAAGTGTTGTTTCATCTCTTCCAGCTTGAGGAATCCACGATAACTCAGGGTCATCAGCCTAATAGCGAAAGGATTAGTTTTTTAATACTGGTACACACAAATGTGTAGGGGTGTGTGAGAATATATAAAAATAAGCAATAGTGCAAATGTGTAGAGGGGGAAAAAATAAGCGTTCAAATCTCAAGATTCAAAAAGTTGAGGGTTCGTCCACAGTGTTAGACTTGGACATTGTCCATTCAGAATTTTTCTAATCCAATACATTACTCTTCAATTTGTGTTTTAGATGAAAGAAAAACTGTAATAGGAAACACTATATTTCCCACAACCTTGCCATGTTACAATTGTAATAGTAAGCTTAATCTTTGGAAATTCCAGACTGCGCAATGATGATTTCACAACCTTACGGTTTGCATTTAATTTTGCAGGTTAACTATTAAATCAATTTGGATTTTTTCTTACCAGGTATTGATTGATGCTATTTTCAGATTGCTTTTCTGATCTGATTGAATTAACCGTTGTCCGCAGAATACAGGAACAATCCTTGAAATACACAGTAAGTATCAACAAGCGAACTGCAATGGATATACTACTACCATAGAGTATTATTGGGGACACATTACCCAAAACTATGTTCCAGTTGGCCAGGACCTCACCAAAAAGAATCTGTGCACATGTTAACCCTATTGCTATAGGGGAAACCAAGGAACAGAGGGTAGAAGAGTCCTCCTGAAAGGAGCAGCACTTAAGTCCCCAATGCAGATTGCCCTCTTCCATGTCATTTTTCTCTTGTATGAGGATCTACCTTTCATAGTGGAAGAATACATTGCATAAAATTCTGAAACTGTTTAAAGTTTTTCTTAATTTAATTTTAAAATTAATGGGCCTCACTTTACCAGGAGTGAGCACCAACAGACTAATCAGCTCTCTGAACTAATCAGTGGTGCTGGAAGAAAATCTCACTCTTCTGAATTTTTTGCTAGCATCTACATTAAGAATTTGTTATTGTTTACTGCTAGAATCCTTTGCACAGAGTTTTTCCCTCAGCAGAGATCAAGAAATTTTACCAGAAGTTTTATTTCATAGTTATTAACATGACTAAATTGCAAGGTGCAGCTGTCAAAAACTCTGGCCTAAAAAGCCATATTAAATGTAGACTTACCAAACAAGACATGGAACTGCTTTAGTTCCAGGAAAGGTCACGCACACCCATTTATCCTAAAAATCAAATATTGCAGCAATATCAATATATTTCAGTCCATGAGCCAATATTGCTACAAAAGCCCAAGCTAAATGTCAGTCTCTTCCCTTAGTCACAAACTATGGGAAGTCCAACATTTTGTATAAGAAATATCCCCAGAACATCCTCCTCTGCTACTAATTCTGTCAGTAAGTACATAATGGTGAAAGCTTATAGTACGGCTGGACATGACTTACCTACTCTCACTGAGGCATCTGGGTACTAGTCTTAAGTAGAATATACTGTGGAGGCACTGGTGGAACAGATACTCATTTGTATCATGTAAGAAAGCTCACCGCGTGACCATGTATTTGGGGTCACTCTTTGAACAGATAGATTCTTTATCTACAAATCAACTTCAAGAACAGAGGCACTGAATGAGAAGGAATGGATTCATGGATCATTGATAGTTTGTAGAAAAGACAACTCCATTGTTATTGCCATAGGAAGGAGCACAGCTGTGTTAATCAGGTTCCAGCTAATGACAGCAGAGCTTGTGCTCAAGAAAAGCAAGCCAAAAGCAAGTTTATACTGCATTTCAGAAGTTAACGGAGAGGCTAACGCTGCTCTAAACCCCACTTAGAAAAAAGGGGGTCCCAGACAGCACAGTTGCTTTACTATACACCTACTACTCCAGGCTATAAAGACAATATAATTTAAAAGGAAATTCAGCATTGAACACCAGCTCTCATTCCGGGGAGGCGGGGGGGGGGGGGAAATCAGGCTATTGAAGATCCTTGAAAAATCTGAAAACTTGAATAAACAAGCACAATTATGCCATCTCCAGCTGAAATCTATTCAAGTTGCTGATTTGCAGTTTTATTCTAAAGTAGAATAACTTTAGCAAGTGTTATTTTTCTACCTCTGTGACTTAGTCAAGTTGCTGACCACTGGCTAAGTAAAATATGTGGTTTCATGTTGATGTGTAATAATTGGGTGGAGAGAAACAGCTTGTAATTAATTGATAGTGTAAAGATGCTCATTCTGTAACACAATACCCCATCTAATAGTAAAAGCTATTGAATATCTAATACTGTATGCTTCTCTAAATAAAAGTTCTCTGTTGTAATGATTGTATTTTCCCTGATATTTATTTTGTAAATTTGTTAAAACTAAAATATTTTTTTTAAAAACTGGGTGGAGATTGCTTGAAAGATCATAGTCAAATTTCTAGTTACCAGATTTTATCCCCAAAATTATCACTAACTGCCACACACTAGTTCTCAATCTTACATCATTAGATCAGATACAAGGAGAGATTCTCAAAAAGGTACTAAAGAAACATAATCATGAGTGTCCTTGGAATGAATGAGAATTTTTTGGCAAATCCTCTAATTTCCGGAAACACTTAAGGAGAGATGTCATTTTATAATCTTCATGCTAATTATTTCTACAGCTTCCTCCCGTGAAATAAAGAACATTTGGAATAATGCATGATTGAGCACATCTTTCACACACCCCAACTCATTAGTAGGATCTTATTTTTGTTCCATGCTCCAAGCTCAAGAATTACTTCTCCCACCCTAGTTTTCTTGGGACAGAGCATCTGTTGTAGTTTGTCATCCTTTGATCAATCCTTTGCTCTGATTTATACATTTTCTCATTGACTTTAAGAACAGGCACATTGAGTCAGGCCAACGGTGCTTCTACCCCAGTATCCTGTCTTGTGAAAATGGCCATTGCCAGATGCTTCAGAGGGAAAGAACAGAACATGGCAATTTTGGAATGATCCATCCCTTATCATCCAGTCCCACCTTCTGGTATTCAGAGATTTAGGGACTTCCAGAACATGGGTGCATACTTGACCATCCTGACTGATAGTCATTTGATGGACCTATCTTCCATGAGCTTAACGTTCTTTTTTAACTGCTTATACTTTTGGCCTTCATAACATCACCTGGCAAGAAGTTCCACAGATCAACTGTGTGTTGTATGACGTAGTTCTTTGTTTGCTGTAAATCTGCTGCCTGTTAATTCACTGGGTGACCCCTGGTTCTTGTGTTATGAGAAGGGGTAAATAACACTTCCATATTCATTTCCTCAACACCATTCATAACTGTAAATATCTCTCATGTCCTTCCTTAGCTGTCTCTTTTCCAAGCTGAAGAGTTCCAGTCTTAAATGGTAGCTGTTCCTTACCCATCATTTTTGTTGCTTTTCTCTGTACTTTTTCCTGTTCTAATATATCTTTTCTGAGAACTGAACACCATATTAAAGGTATGGTTGTACCATGGATTTATTTAGTGGCATTATGATATTTTCTTATTATTTATCCCTTTCCTATTGGAGTCTAACATTAGGATAGCTGGACAGTTGCTGCACATTGAGATGTTTTCAGAGAACTATCCACAATGACTAACATTTTCTGAGTGATAGCACCTTTAAATCCCATCATTTATATGTATAAATACATCACTTTGCACTTAGCAACATTAAATGTAGTCATCTCATTTTATGAGATTCCTTCGTAACTCTTCACAGTTAACTTTGTTCTCCTTGTCTGTCAGGCTTGAAATAAAGTTATATTACCTACATGAGCTATGTTTCAATCACATGCAAGAATAACCTTTAGTAAAGCAACCCACTATCAGTAAAAGTGTTGGAGAAACACACAATATTTCTATTAACTATTCAGTTTTTCAGGATCTTTTTAAAATAATTATATATCACATTTGATTCGGTCAAACCTTTAAAGGTACTTATGTGACCCCATTATCATAGTATCTGAGCAACTAACAATCTTTAATATCTTTATCTTCAACACTCTTTTGGAAGTAGCTAGGGGTTACTATCCCATTTTATAAATGGGAAATGAAGGTAGAGAGAGACTAAGTGACTTACCCAACATCACACAAGAAGGCTGTGGCAGCCCAGGGAGTTGAATCCAACCTCTCAAGCCCCAGAACAGCATGCTAACCACTGGACCATCCTTCCTCTCCTAGTTGGGGAAAATATATGCTATTATTTTCTATCAGAAATAAACTCTGGGATTTGCAACATGAAACCACAAAAGGAGGATAAATTTGCAGAATACAGTAATTGGGACCTATCTTAATTGTTAAAATAAAGTTATCACATAGAGACAAAGTTAATATGTTTGTCCATAATCCAAGTTTACCCAGTAGATAGAGCTATGTAAAGAATACCTTCCAATTACTCCTTGCACTTTTCTTTTAGAATACTTTGTGGATCACAGTCACTCCTCCTCTTTGGTATGTATTTCCAAATCTCTCGGGGGTTTTTTCTGTTTTGCTATTTAGCCTTTGTTGTTCTCACAATCCCTCTTAAATATGGATTGTGCAAAAGTAGTAAGCAAATAGATTTATCCTAGGTTTCACACACAAAGGGGGTAATAAAGTGACAAAAAAGTGGCATCGTTGTCTAACAGGGAACCGTTTGGGAACCCGGTACCTAAAGGCTCTGACTGTGCAAAGCATATTGTAATCCATTATAACTACTAATGGGTTCACTGATTCCTTTGACATTTAGGATGACATCAACAGTTCTCAGTTATATTATTTTGAGGGGGTAAGGACAAAACTTCTATGATGTGACATATCAGAGCACATGAAAGAGGACAACTTCCATGAACTATGTTAAAGGAGACCTTTTCAAGTTGCTATTGTTAAACCCCATTTATCAGTTTCCTCAGCTACGGTATCACTGGCAGAGGGCTGTACTTATCTCTGTGACTGGCATTAGTATCTCTTTTCAGACAACAGTGGGCCAAATTCATACCCAATAAAACTCCACTGACTTGAATAAAATTACATCAAACTTTCCCCCACTGACTTAAACGTACTTTGTGGCCGGGCAATCAAAACCAAGCGTCAGAGAGTGGATACAATTAGAGACTACAGCATACTCTCCAATTTTAAAATACAAGCCAGTTTTCAGTTTTGCTAGTGCAACTTAACCCTAAACTTTAAAGCAGCAGTGATACTAAGTGTGGAATGATTTTCTAGGCAACAGTGATGGGGAAAAAAATGAAAACTATTTTGGGGGGTGGGGGGGGAGGGTAAGCAAGCTGAGGGATTTCAAACTGATTCCTGCTTTGTTTCTGTTATTTAAATTCACATAGCAAGGTATTTGAACACAAGATGCTTTGTGAGAATCACCTTGATATGTCACGTTTGCTGCTAGAAGGGGAAGCACTGATCGCTCTAGGAGTCTAATGGCACTTTTAAAGACTGAGGCCATGTACACACGATCACTTTATCGCGCATTAAGAGTCATTACACGCGATAACAGCAACAGCGTGCACACGTGCAATAGGGCTCTTGCGCGTCAACAGCCCAGTTGTAGCACAATACAAAAACCACCTCGACGAGGGTGGTAGTAGTTAACGTGGAACAGCTGTTGCGACTTTTGACTCGTGTGTACGCTTACCGCGCACTGATTGGCCTCCGGAAGTGTCCCAGCATTCCAAAGTCGTCCCCTCTGGTCTTCCCCCCACCCGCTCTGTGGCCGTGATGAAACAGTTCCCGCCCTGTTTCGATTCCCGGGATTTTCTAATTTCTCATCTGTTTCACTTCCAGTTCTCTTCCTCGTGGAGTGGAGTGCAGCTCCGATCTTACCTAGCAATGGCGGCCCATCGTGGAAGATGCGCACCCATTTGGAGCACGGCAGAGATGCTGGACCTGATCAGCATCCGGGGAGAGTCTGCTGTGCAGGCGCAGCTACGCGGCAGCAGGCAAAATTTCGATACATATGGCATAATTTCTTAGGCCATGTCCGAGAGAGGTCATGAGAAAGACACTGTGCAGTGCAGATCAAAGGTGAAGGAGCTAAGAATAACCTATCACCGAGCGAAGGAGGCAAATCGCCGTTCAGGATCAGCGCCTGCTACACGCAGGTACTACAAGGAGATCGAAGCCATCCTCAGTGGGGACCCCACAACCACTGCAAAGAGTCCTGTGGACACATCGCCCCCCCCCTCCACTGAATGCCAGAGCTGAGCAGGATGAGGATGTGATCGATGAGGAGGAGGAGATGGAGGATGACCTGGAGGAGAGTGCAACAGCGTGTAGCCAGGAGCTCTTCTGCACCCCCGCTGAGACGTCCACCCAAGACATGAATTGCAGCATGTCCTCTGAGACGGCAGAGGGGGGTTCAGGTAAGTTTCTCTTTCGTGCAGCTATGGCTCCTGCTAAAAAAATCATTGTCCGGGGTGGGGGTGCTTGCTGTCTCGGTCCCCGCTGTGCACGCTCTTTACTCTGCATTCATTAGAAGTGCATCAACACAAGCAGTGATTATCAAAAAATCATCTGTATGTAGGTCACTAAAGGTTCCTCAATGTACCACCAGAGCCTCCTACTCAGGTTAGATGGGATAGCGTATGTGTCTATGCTCCCGTATAAGGATACTCGGCCTCGCCAGCTGCAAAGCACAGCAGTGGGAACCATGGCAGCACACAAGGCAGCAGCATACGGTCCCAGCTAGCATCCAGTGGCATGTAGGATATGTATTCTAGCTGGCAGGGGCACTCTGAGGAGAGAGATATCAGGTTCCATCAGTGTGCCTGTGCAGAATGTTAGCCCCCAGTAAGGTTTCTATTAGGACGTACCTTGTCCGCTTCAGCAAACCATAGGATGTTGACTGCCTTGTACATTCCAGTGGAATGTGCTACTGGAAGGTTACATTGGTTATCTAAGCTATGTGTTAACAATAGCTTTATTATTCTTTATTAGATTCGACCTTCACAAGGCCGGTGTCTACCCCAGCTGACCACATGAGAAACATTCGGCGGCGTGCTAGAAGAAACAGGGAGGATATGTTTCAGGAGCTGATGAAAACAACAGAGGCATCCGTGAGGGAGAATCGAGCCTGGAGAGAGGAATCCCAACAGAGGAGGCAGAAACACAGGGACGAACTGATAAGCGTCATGAAGGAGCAAACAGAACTGCTCAAGAGCATGATTGCTCTGCAGACCCAGGTGATTTATGTACGGGCTCCACTCCGGACAGTTCAGCCGTGTCTGCCTCCCACACCCCGTAGTCCTTCAAAGTATTTATTTGAAGGCCACTTGTCCCCCGGTATACTGCAACATCCAGTCCCTCACAGAGTTACTTTTTAGAGACCCGCTGCTCCACCCACCTGTAACCCCTCCAAAATCCCCCAACCACCCCCCCCCTTTTATCTTTTAATAAAAACAGTAACAAAAAATTTGAAGAGTGGCTTTATTTGTACACAGTGAAAAATCTCATAAGGTGCACTTGATGTGTCCTTGAAGTGAAGTACGGGAGGGCATCATTGAAATGCTCACTGAGTGCCTCCCTTATGCGTGCAGCTCCTCGTTGGGCCCCCCTAATACTCCTAGTGGCTGGTTGTTCATATGCTTCCTCGAGGCGCTATGCCTCCATAGCCCACCCCGGGGAAAACTTTTCTCCCCTATTTTCACAAATGTTATGAAGGACACAGCACGCCGCAATTACAGCAGGGATGTTGTCCTTGTCCAAGTCCAGCCTCCCATACAAACAGCGCCAGCGCCCTTTTAAGCAGCCGAAGGCGCACTCCACCGTCATTCTGCAGCGGCTCAATCGGTAATTGAACCGCTCCTTGCTGCGATCCAGGTTCCCGGTGTACGGCTTCATGAGCCATGGCATCAGTGGGTATGCCGGGTCTCCAAGGATGACTATGGGCATCTCCACATCCCCCACAGTAATTTTTTGATCAGGGAAAAAGGTACCCCCTTGCAGCTTCTGGTACAGTCCAGTGTTTCTGAAAATGCGGGCATCATGCACCTTTCCCGACCACCCAGCATTGATGTCCGTAAAATGCCCCTTGTGATCCACTAGTGCTTGTGGCACCATGGAGAAGTAGCCCTTCCTGTTTATGTACTCGGTCGCGAGATGGTCTGGAGCCAAAATCAGGATATGTGTGCCATCTATGGCTCCCCCGCAGTTACGGAATCCCATGGCAGCAAAGCCCTCCACAATCTCACGTACATTGCCCAACGTCACCGTCCTCCGTAGCAGAACGTGATTGATGGCTCGGCACACTTGTGAGAGGGCTAATCCGACGGTGGACCTCCCGATTCCAAACTGGTTTGCAACCGACCGGTAGCAGTCAGGAGTCGCCATCTTCCAGACAGCAATCGCAACACGCTTCTACACGGTTAGGGCTGACCTCATGTTGGTGTTTTTATGTCACAGGACAGGGGCCAACTCTGAACACAGTTCCAGAAAGGTTGCTTTCCGCATTCGAAAGTTCTGTACCCACTGCTCATCATCACACAGCTGCATAACAATGCGATCCCACCACTCTGTGCTCGTCTCTCGCGACCAGAAACGGCGTTGCACCGTGTGCAGATGATCAGTGAAGGAGCTGAGCAATGCGGTGCTGTTGCTCTGCAGGGCATCGATCAGCCCCTGCTCCTCAGCGTCCTCATCTGATTCGGAGCTCATTGCGTACTGAGCAACCAGCCGAGATGTATTTAGAATGCTAAAGGCGACAGTGGAGATTAGAGCAGGATCCATGCTGTCGCAATTGTGATTGCTCACAAGTAGTGCGTCACTGCACTGTTGAAAATAGGCGCGAGTTGCTATTGGCAGCGAGGAAGACACAAGGGGAACACAATACACCACGGGAAAATGAGAGTTTACCCATGGCGCTTTGCGTTCCTTTCCTTCATCCCAGGATTCCAAGTGCCGATTCAGGGAAAATTGAACTGTGGGATAGGTGCCCAGAATTCATTGCGCTACACCGCGATATTGCAAAGAATTCTGTTGTGTTGCAAGGAGCGACGTGTGTATGCGCTCTCCCGCAATAAAGGTCACGTGTTTTTTATACTGCGATTGCCATGTTGCGCTTTAATCTGATCATGTGTACATAGCCTAACAAATTGATTTATCGCATAAGCTTTCGTGGGAGAAAATTCCACTTCATCTGACACTTACAGAATTTTGGGAATTTTCCTCCCATTCATCTGTAAGCATCTGATGAAGTGGAATTTTCTCCCATGAAAGCTCATGCGATGAACAAATTGGTTAATCTTTAAATGCCACTAGACTCCTTGTTTGTTTTGCTGAAGAAGACTGACACGGCTACTCCGTTAGAACAGATCTCTCTGTTTGTCACAAACTTCTGGCTTCCCCCAGGCAAAGGCCTGAAAACTTACCATCATCAGACTGAGTGTAAACAAGTGCCTGTAATGTTAAATATAATAAAAAATAGACATGGGATGTAACTCAGCATTGCTTAGGGACTCCAGATGTGAACAGCAAAATTAAACATTGAGAAGTCCATGGATTTATTACTTTGAGACTTTATTTATTAAATTTAGCCTGACTAAATGGGTGGATGATCTGTGAAAGCCAGCACTGCCAACATGCTTATAGAAGCCCCCCAAAACCCAGTAAGCAGGATGTTTTTATAGGCATATGTGACGAAAGTTTCATTTTCTCTTGAATTCGGGTGACTGCACTGCGCTCACGTAGCTGAAGCCCGGAAGGAGGGTGACCTTGCCACCCCTAAAACCTGCCTGGGAAATCTGGGTTTGAGGCTAGTGCTGCTGTCAGATTTCCTTTGGGTCTCTGGCAAGTCACTTGGGGCCTGCTGATTTGCAGAGAGGCTGACCCATCACGCCCAGCTCCCGTTATGGGCGCTTAGCACCCTGAACAGACCCTTAACCTACACCGGGAGAGCTGGGCCGCCGTGCGCGGGCAGAGGGACCCGCAGTGCGGACAGGGCTGTGCCTGCAAGGCGCCAGGAGCCCGGACAAGCGCTCGGCGAGGTCTGAGCCCGGTCGGCCCGGGGGAAGGAGGAGGTACGGCCCGGTGGTCAGCAGAAAGGGCGACACAGCTCCCGCAGCAAACTCGGCACCGCTCCGCCAGTAGACCCGGCATCACCCCGCGCAGCGGACTGGCGGCCCCCCGCATCCTCAGGGCCGCTCGCCACAGGCAGATCCTGTGCCCGCCGGGAACACACAGCCCCATACTGGGGGTGAGTCCGCCCACGTAGCCTTTCCCTCTCCTCTCACCTTACGGGAGCCAGCGAGAACCAGAGCGGGGACCCGCCCACAGTCCGCTGCCAGTGCAAAGGCGAACGGCCTCCAGAGGCCAGCCCCGAGCGAGCCCGTCCCGCGGCCGCAGCCTCCCTGCGCGGCGCGCGCCCTCAGCTCCGACTCCTCCCAGACTGTCAGCCTCTGCCTCACGCGCTGCGCGAGCCCGGCTCCCTCCAGCCCCGCCCCCAGCTCTGGGCCTGGTGCTGCATGAAGGAACGGGGAAGGCAAGACCGCGGCAGACATCATGAACCGAGGAGCATGCTGGGATTCGTAGTCTCCATCGCGAACTCCTTCCCTGGCACGCCGGGAGCTGTAGTCCCCTGGTGTGTCCTTGCGCGAGGTCGGTCCCGTTTTATGACGTAGCCAGCAGAGCCGCGTTCGGCTTCGCCGGGAATACTCACCGGTTCCCGCCCTGACCCAGCCGCCAGGTAGTGTCTCCGCCTGCCTGGCCCGCCCGCGCTGTGGCGCGGGGAGTCGCGCTGTGGCGGTCGTTTAGGTAGCGGAGGCGGCCGGAAGCGCCAGCAGGGAGCGAGTTCGGGCCCAGAGTGGGTAAGAGGGGCCCGGGGCGGCCGTTAACCGTCGTCCGCTTCACGATACCCCCGGTACCTCGTGACCCCCAAACCCGTTCACTTCCTGCCCCAACTGCACCTAGTCCCTCAGCCCGCCCTTTTCACTCCATCCCCGGTCAGCTCCCTGCCCCGGGCTTTCACCGTCCGCTCCACCCCTATTCTCCTCCCCACCCTTGGTCTTTCAGTGCCTCTCCTGCCCAGCTCCATCCGCAGCTCCCTTTCACTCCACCACCCTCATCCCTCACCCACCTTCACTCCAGCCCCCAACCCTGGTCAGCCCCATCGTCCTGGTTCTTCAGCCCCTCTCCTGACCCCTGCTCATGGCCAGCCCCATCCCCCCTTCACTTCATTCCTCTCACCACCTTCTCACTGGTCTTTCGATCCCACCTTCATCGCCAATCCATTCACTTCCTTCCCCTGGGCTTTCAACCCTCCCTTCACCCCACAGTCCAGTCACCTCCCTCCCCCTGGTCCTTCAACCTCCCTTCCCGTCACCTCTATCCCCCTCAGTCCTTCATCCCAAACTCAGGTAACCGTCACTTCTTCACGTCAACCTAGAGTCACCTTCATTTCCCCATGTCCTTCAACCTCCCCTTTTTATACCAGTCCCAGATCACCTTCATCCTCCTGGTTCTTCACCCCGCCCACAGCCATCTCCATTCATTCACCTTAGTCCCCAGTTACCATTGCCACCAATCCACCCTCATCCCTGATCACCTTCAACCCTGGATACTTCAACCCCCTTTCACTCCATCCCCATCTCCCCACCCAGTCATTTCCTCCTCCTTGTCCCCCTTTATTTCCCCTCATTCTTCTTCCCATACTTTACCTCTGCCTTCCCTTGTCACAGGGCATTGTCTGCCTGCTCACTTGTTTAACTATCAGAGAAACAAGGGGCCTGTGTCTTTTTTGGGTGATATCCATGGAATCCCCAACAGTGTGACTGGGATAAATCCCTGCAGGTTCAGTGATGAGTTTTCTCCAGCACTGGTATGGGAACAGTGATTACTGTGACAGACATGGAACAGGGGGTGAAAGGGACTTCCTGCTCTGGGATCCAATTTGTTGGGTACAGGGGGTGGGTTGTGCTATATTGAAAAATGCAGTTCATAAACCTGTTCTTTTATAATGGTCTCAAGCAGAGCTTCCAAGAGGCGTGTGTTGAGTGGGGCAGGAGCGGGCATTCTCTTTGGTTTTGGGTCCCCCTTATCAAAATGCAAATGTCTAACATATTAACAGATAAGTGTTCCTAAGGTGCATTAATTATTTAGAAACTCCAGTCTAATGCAACCTTTTCTCCCCTCATGTGACCACTAATACTGTGGCTATACTATCAAAGCTGATCTTCAGTGACTTGTGGTGGCTTATACATATGATCTTTATAAGATTTTTTGTAAACAAATTCCATGTACAGGTTCTTAGTAGATTTTTCTCAGTAGACCTCTTTATTCTTGGCACTTGCTGAATGAAGTTAATCAGAGGAGGTTGGTTTTATTTTACACTTTAAGAGGGAGTACAACTGAGTAGCCTAGAGCAGTAGACTGTGAATCACAGAGTCAACATTTTAAGTGCAGAATATGAAGTTTTAATGATTATATCTACTTTGAATATTACACTGTTAGGCAGTAGTAACGTAAAACACAAAGATACAAACAACAGCAATATAAACAACAAGATTCCAGGAATGTTATTCTAAACCCTAAGATGCCTGTAGAGTTAGATGCTTCCATTGTTTCACACTACACACAAGACAGAACTCTTTTTATTGACAATAAAACCAGGTTCAGTCATCACTACGTTTCATGGGCACTTGCCATCCAGTTTTTAAGTTCTCAGCCTACTGGAATTTATTAATTACAACCATATGGGTGTACAGTTACAATACGATGTATATTGATGCTCTGCCAAGAGTCCTAGATCATCATGGTAACAGAGACAACTCAGTTTATCACCGCCCTTACTCTATAGCTAATTTGCATGCAGCACTCACATTAGTTGTGCAAGAGAGACTGCATAGCTGGTGAATTATTTGGCCCATCTGTCATCCACACAAATGAACTCAAACCTCCCAGTACAACTCCCCGTCCCCCAAATCAGCAGAATCAGTACATACAATAACCTCAAATGCACCACAGCCTACACTTCTGGTTTGTCACCCACACAAAATTACCACAGCTCACACAGAAATCAGCATAGTCTGCACACACAATAATGGGAAACCTCATTCTGAAGCCTTGAGTGTCTGTTAGGCCAGCAGAGGTGATGAAAACAATATAAAGTATGGTTGTTTAGATTATCTCCAGATTCAGTTATCACTGGAGTAATTCCCAAATTTTTATTCAGAATATCATTAGATGGAATCATCACTGAGCTTTGTGGTCTGTTGCCAGACAGTTTTTAAGTTCTTAGCCATTTTTGGCTTTTCTACACAAATGACTAAAATCAGGGCTTGTCAGAATTGCTGCCCAGCTAGGTGCCCAGCTTCAAACTGAGGTGCCTATCGAGGATGCCCCTGCCGCTGAAGAACCACTGCTGTTACTTTTGGCAGTGGCTCAGAGCCCCCACTGCTGAAATGCTGCAGAATCCCTACCCCTAAGCCCTGCTGCAGGCAGCGTAAGCTCTATTTTTGGCACCAGGGGGCACTCTGCCACTAAAATTCTGTAGTAGATCTAGGCTCTATGCTTCAAAGCCTGGGCACCATGTTGAGCACTGGGCTACAAATTACACCTATGCAACAGCTTGAGCTTTCAGCTTTTGGTTATTTCAAGGATTTCAGCTTCTGAAGAGTGGGGCCTTGTTTCTTTTTAATTAAAAAAATTATATAAGAACCTATCAAAGTATTATCTTCATTTCTAATATGTATATTAAAAATGTTCAAATTAGTGTGAAAGTTTGGGTCAAATGTTAGACTTCATTGCAAATCTTAGTGGTTGCTGCAGACATAACAGATGGAATGACTTTAAGCTCTTAATGTAGGAGTTTGTTTATGCATTCAAAGTAAATTTAATCATATTAGTTATGATGGGAGATTATATATTTGCTGTTAGAAAATAAAGCTGGTTTAAAATCTGTTATAGTTCTGCTTGTGTACAGATCTGGTGCAAAAGAGATTCAGATGTCAAGTATTGCAACAATCCTTTTCATTGCAAAGTTTATTATGGGACTAATAATGATAGTGTTACTTTTCAAAACCTTGAATTTTGTGAATAATTTTGTCTTTCAAATTATACTTAGTTAAAATTACACTCTGAATGCAACTTTTAATCTTTTCTTGAAATGAATCTTCAATTATGTGGAATCAAATACATGTTTTGTTTGTCTTGGTTTCAGAAGTATTTTTGACCAACTCTGATAAGAGGCTTTTTCATAGCAAACCTGTGTGTGCCTGTGAATGGTTCATGGTACTTTGGATGAAAAAAACTAAACAAAATAAAACCTTTGAAAATGCCCTGAATGTGATTACCTTCTGAGATGTTGCAAAAGCATTTGTGTGGGAAGGTTGTAGGGTAAACCTGAAGGTATGTTCCTGGATATAAATTAGGAGTGAATGATGTTTTACTGGATTATTTTCCCCACCTTTATCCTAGGCACCACATTTATATTATCTGATTTGATAATAAATAATCCACTGGTAGAGATAAATTATCTTTATTTAATTATATCAGGCTGCTGGCTGGCAGAGTTAACTTGTATTTTTAGTGTTGAAAATCTGTTGTCAGGGTACTTTTATATGGCTTTCTTTTTAAAGCTGAATCTGAAGAACAATGAAAATATTGTGTATTTGAAGTAGCTACTCTTGTTGCAATGTTCAATAAAAGAGTATTTTAAATATACAGTAGAACATCAATAGAGTTACAAACACTAGAGTTAAGAACTAACCAGTCAATCTCACACCTCATTTTGAACCGGAAGTACACGATCAGGCAGCCGTGGGGGGGTAGAGGGAGAAAGGAACCCAAATACAATATTTGTGTTAAATGTAAACTACTAAAAATGTAAAGGGAAAGCAACATTTTTCTTCTGCATAGTGGTGTTTCAAAGCTGTATTCAGTTAATTTTCAGTTGTAAATTTGAAAGAACAATCATAACACTTAATTCAGAGTTATGAACATTTCAGAGTTACAAACAACCTCTACTCCTGAGGTGTTTTTGTAACTCTGAGTGTCGACTGTACCTATCTCGTACGGATGTTGTGAGTATTAATCAATGTTTTTAACACATCTTTAAATCCTCATTCGAAAGGTGCTGTATAAAGAACAATGTGTATTTTATTTATGGATTCAGATCTGGAAACAAAATTTTAAATTTTTGTTTCTACATAAAGCCCTCAATTTTCTGTGCTTTGGGTTAAATTATTAAACCATGTGAATGTCAGGAACTCTTTATAAAGGATCATTATCACTGGCTCTACACAGTATTAAGCAGGTGATACAATTGAAGGCTACTTGTTTCTTTTTTTTTTCCTCCATGCCAGTTGCTACCAGTAGCTGATGTCACCCAGTTACAAACACAGTATTGTAATGCTACTCAGGCTTCTGAATGACATTACAAAACAAACAGAAACTTGTTTGTTGGAACATATACTCTGTATTTTAGGGGAGTTGTGGAGAAGTGAGTGGTAAAGTTAAGATGTAGAGCTAGTGAATAGTGTTTCTGTGTTTTCTTAAACGCATCATGTAATTATCGCAGTCATTTTCAACATCACCAGGTAATTGGCAAACTACAGATCCAGCCCATGAGTGCCTGTGCTCTGGCCCGCCAGCCACCATCACTCCCCTTCCCCCGCCCTTCCAGCTTTAGCAATGTCTCACCACAGCCAGAGTGCTGCCACTGCTCCACCTCCTTCCCGCTCCAACCTCCATCTGGAGCTGGGAGGGAGGTGGAGCAGAGCAACCACAGCATGGCCAGAGTTGCTGCTGCTCTGTTCTGACTCCCTCCCAGCTTCGGGACCGGCTCTCAGCTGCCACGCGGCCCTGCAGCTGGCTCTGTGCCATGCCACCCTGGCTGGTTCCCCAGGGCTGGTTCCTCACCAGTGTGCCACCCCCCATCCCCAGCTGGCTCCAGAGCTGGCTCCTGCCTACCCCCATCCTGGTTGACTCCTCACCAGCGTCCCTCAGCCGCATACCCTGTGTCCCTGACGCTGACTCTGTGCCCCTCCACAACCATCTCTACGCCACCCCCATCCCCGCCAGTTCCCCAGAGCCAGCTCTGCAGTGCTCCCCTCACTCTGCACCCGGCAGCCAGTTTTTTGCTGGCCCCGTGGCCTGCCAGTCAAAATTATTGCCCACTCCTGAACTAGTGTCTTGGAACTGGAAGCAGCCTGAATGTGGTGTGATTTTTGGAATACATGACAATTTATCATTAAATACAATTTGTCTGGATGGCAAAATAGACTGGGGATTGCATTTCACGACCCATACAGGTTTAAGAAAAGAACAGAGTTGTTCATTGCAGCCAAAGGTATTCATACTGGCCAATCTGTGTACTGCAGCAAGAAAGTTCAGCTTAACATTGGTAATAATGTCCTACTTGATGGCATTATGCCAGAAGGCACGCTTGTCTATTGCCTTGGTGGAGAAGCCTTGTGACCGGCTCGTTCTTCTAGAAACTATGCTACAGTTATCTACCACAGTTCTGAAACCAAGAAAACCGGGGTAAAGCTGCTTCCTGGTTTCAAAGAGGTGCACTTAATATGAGACCAGGAGCCATTTCAAGACCTTTCATTACCTAAAGATAGAAGAGCAGCATATTCACTATATGCAAATAGTCAATATGGCCTGTGTCAGCCAGTTCAACAAGGTGACAGTTCTTTATGTAGTAACAGACGAACTGCATTTTAAAGATTAAGTGACACAGGCCTAGTCTACACTATGGGGCCAAGTCAACAGGAGATATGCATTGTGCAGCGCGCAGATTGTGTATCTCCTGTCGACTTAGTTACTCTTACTTACCACGCTGTCTTTACTCAGCTACGTCAGCTTGAAGGGCTCTCTCATCGACTCAGCGTTACTCCACAAGGAAAGGTGGAGTTCCTGAGTCGACCAGAGAGTGCTTCCAGGATCGATTGAGTGGGTCTACACTGGCTGTTCAAACAATCACGCAGTGTTGGTCCACGAGGATCGATGCAGTTTTTTCAGTATAGACAAGGCCACAGATTCATGTGTTTTTAAGCTACTGCTACTCATTCACATTTAAGTAAGGTATTTGTGGTTCCAGGGTTCACTTATTCTGCCTGGTTGGTTTCTGTTTGGAAAATCAATATAATGTTATTACAGCCTCTCTTCTCTTTCCTCTCTGAAAATCATCTTGGTGCTAGTATTAATTAATTGTCTCATATCTCATAACCATACACCAGGGCACTCTTCCAACTTAGGATGGCAACTCTGTGAGAAGTTAGATTCCTATCTTTAACTTTAGACCTACTATTCACTCTGTTCTCTTCTGAGCAACAGCAGTTTGGGACCTTTTGGTAAATGAATTACTAGTTCATTCCTGGCTACAGTTTTGTTTTGGTATTCAGGAAATCAGGTGCAACTTCCTTTATTTACCTGTGCATCCAACTGAAGCTTTGTCCTTATGGGTTCCAGGCGTAGAAGCTGCTCACCTTATCTTCCTAATATATCATGTTTGAATTTCAGAATGGCCTGAAAGTGCTCTTTGGGAATATGTTTGAGCATGTGAGATTAAGATAACAAAAATGAGGTATTGTAACTTTCATTTTTGTGTTCAGTCATAATTATTCAGTCAATAGGGTTATGGAAGGGAGACTTGCAAAACACTTTAATTTTCTGGATCTAATTATGTTTCCTCTGAAGAGTTTCCATTAACACTAATTTGGGTAGTGCTTATGAATCAAGTTGTCCTGTCTCATTGAAGAGGAAGTTAATCAAACCTTTGCTATGTGGTCCTGAGAAATTTGTCTTTGTCATGCTATGACCAACTCACATGCTGATAATACCAGAGGACTATTCTGGTTATTGTTTCCTTCTGCATTTTCTGTAGTCTTGCATTATAGAAGTGTACTATTTGTAACTAATGACTTCTGGCATTTCCCTTAGGAGTATTTGAAGAAATCCAGTAGTATTTTCTTCCCTCTGCCCATTTCTTCTCCTGTCTTCTAGATGATCATGGTGTACTTTGATTGCACCAGCATTATCTAGTGTATTACAAGAAACAGCCCTTGGCCATTAGGCTCTGTAAGGCCCTGATTCTGCTTATATTTACATGTGTGTTTAACTTCATGCTCCTGCATAGTCCCATTGATCTCATAGTCTCTAGGACTTCATTTGAAGCACTTGTAGAAATTTCACAGGATTGTCCCCTAAAATTCTTACCTTTTCATTCATTCATTACCATTCCATTATGTAATTGAATAGGTGATGCTGCTTGAGAAAATATCTTTGTTTATAGTCAGACTCTCTAGTCCTTCAATTACAGCCATATGTTAAATTAAAAAACAAAAACAAATCATGAATAGTTTTATTCACGTACGATACCTTCCCCTGATACTCCCCTGTCAGTTTTTATTGTTTTTACAATTATATTTTAATTTTTAAAATATTTTTTACTAAAATCTTTTAAGAAGAATTTAAGATTACTACTGCATAGTTGTGCCTTCTGCTCCTCCTACTCTTCTGGGACATGAAACTTCAAACCCTCAATTTCAGATATTAGGAAATACCCTGTTAAGCCCTCCTCTTATTCTCAGAAAGGTATGTTAATAATTCAAAAACAAACCTGTTTATGTGAAAGACCTACATCAATTGGAGAAAATGGCTCTGAAGGGGAAACAATGCAAATGAGTAGACACAAAGTTATGTCAAATAGACAAAATAAATTGGAAATATAATAACTTTTCTTTTATATCCTTTATGTATTGTAACTTTATGTGGTAACAATAGTAGTTACACATTTTTACAGCAATTTTGTCTGTGTGCGCGCTTGTGAAACTGAGGATGCCCTTTTAAGGGCTGGGCAGGGGTAGAGAGGAGAGGTGGCTTACAGTCCATATCTGAGACACCATATTCTTCTAGGGAAAACCAAATTTGACATTGCTTTTTCTAAAATGAGAGAATAAGGAGTGGAGAGAGAATCCCTTAGGGCTATCTGTGTATGTCAAAAAACAAGGAAGAATGTAGAGACATCACATTTTAATAGCTTGTCCCTCCTTCAGAACATGCATTGGTTCACTAGCAGCAGAGAGACTGAAGATTTTGTTTCTTGTTTATAAAGAAAAACAGTGTGGGATTTACAGTTGGCTCTAAAACTGAAATGCGTAATGATAGAGAAAGCCCTGTCTAAGCAAAAGGAGCTAGTTCCTTTCCTTATATAATCGTGACAGTGGCATTAAAAAGGGAGAGGGAATATGCAAATAAACTTATTCTTTACAATCAGATAAAAAGTTCTTAATCATTTAAAGGAAAGTGCTTACAGAAGACACGCATTTAAGAAAGCTCCTCAGTAGTATAACTATTTCAGTGCTAGAAGCAACTCTAGATTTGTCACAAAAGCTGTCTTAATGGTCGGATTGCCAGAGAGGCAGACAGTGTTGGAAAAATAGCAGCCTGCCTGACTTCTGTGTCTGATAATTAGAGAACTGAGGATATGGTGCAGTACCGTGGAAACAATTCGGCGTGAAGCACCAGCACTTCTCTTTTAAACAGACTTATCAGTGTAGTTAAAAGCTCTTTTGTTTACTTTTCTAGCTTTGATTAGATACAGTATGAAATTAACTTTTTGGAAAACTATATTGAAGTAATAATTCTGACTCTGAGGTATGCTAAACAGAAGATGGCTTCTTTTATTGTCTCTAAGAGTATGTAGTTGCCTTGAATAGCCGTTCAATACATTATTAGAATTGTAAGTGAACAAAATGTTTTGACGGAAAATGTATAATGTGAGTAATACTAAGACATGTAAAATAGCAGGTAAAGATAAAAGGAAAGTTTTACAGTAGCAATAATTGCTCTAATAGTTTTGTATTTCTTACATAAACTCTGTATTATAGAAAAGAGTTGGCTTTAGCTTGTGTCTGTTTTTGCATACATTGTATGATATAATTGGATTTGTTAGGCTTTCCTAGATATGGATTAAATTGTGGCTGTGGAAAATTTTTAATTTCTTTTCTATGTAGTACCAGTTGCAAAACCGAGACGTTACCATGTGCCTGCTGTTATATAATAAACATAATTTTGAAATGCAGCATGTCATTTGGAACAGACACTGTTCCTAGGAGTACAGTGTAATTTTATTTTGAATATTTGTCTATATTAAATGGTCACTGGCAGGTTACAAATATTTAAAACTCCATTAGCTTTTATTCCTTGCCTGTTGTTTTTCCAGTTAACATCCTAGAATAATAAATCTGAAGGAATTAAAACAATTATAAAATCCAGCATTTTAATAATTTGGTTTTATTTTTTGCTTATTACCCAGCTTGGACAATGAAAGAGTCCTTTTTCACTTCGTATACAGTAGTCGATTTCTAGTAAGCTTCGCAATTTGTTCTCATGCCTTCTTAGCATATTCTAGGATACAATCACTGCTAGATTAATGTTAAAATTCAACTAAGTGGTTTTCGTTAGTTTTTTATTGTATTTTATAAACCCAACCCATTTATTTTTAACCGTCCAAATGTTCTCTTTAAACTGCATTAGCCACAGATTTCAATTATCTTTTGGCTAATATCACTTTTTTGTGCTTTGCTGCTTCTGAAAAAGAGAACAAGAGGATAGAACCTATAGCACAAATAAAATAATCATGGAGAAGATGAGCAACCTTGCCTGTCCCTGCATCAGATATTTTTATCTTTAATAACACTTTTAAAAAAAAAACTGTACTTGTTAAATGGTGCAAAAAGAAACATTTATTTAAATTCCTGAACTGGTAACAATGTGTGCAAGAGTATGTATTATAAAGCCATTCCGGAAATAGGGTATCCCAGTGATTTCTAGGTGGATAAATCTAGTAAATTTGTAACTTGGAAAAGCAAGTTGCGCTCAAGGAAGAATCTTGAATTGTAGCACTGAACAGCAAATAAGAATGTCATTATTCCTGAAGGGTGATATTGTACAGAGAACTGTCTGTTCTAATCCCTGGAAATGTCAAGTCATTGAAAACTATAATAAAACAATAAGAAATCCACAAATGTCAATAAGATGAACTGCTATAGCAGGTATGGTATTGGTACATTCTGACAAATTTCTCAGGGGGCTTTTGATGGGTTTGCCTTTCTCTGTGTGGAAAATATAGTAGCTTAATATTTTCATGATGTCTTAGAAGTTGCACAGGGTTTCTGTAATGGGAAATAATTCTCTTTGTGTTGGCTAGATTTTAGATAATTTTAGGTAAACTTACAAAGTTTGCACACAATACCAAGCAAATGCTTTGGACGATAGACTTAAAATTCAAAATGATTTGGATACACTGGAGAAATGGTGTGATAGAAATAGGATGAAATTTAAAAAGGACAAATTCAAAGTACTCCACTTAGGAAGGAACAACCAGTTGCACACATATACAATGGGAAATGACTGCCTAGGAAAGAGTACTACAGAAATGGATCTGGGGGTCATAATAGATCACAAGCTACATATGAGTCAACAGTATAGCACTCTTTTGCAAAAAAAAAAAAAAAAAAACCAAAAAGCACACACCAGTAACCGGGAATGGATCACAGTTCAGACAACCATTGAATGGGCTCTTGGGTGAGAGACCTGACAGCCAATGAAAGCTGAGAGCTTTGGTTGGTTGGTTGGCTTTTAAAAGTTTCTGCATTTCTCCCACTCTTATGTATATAGTAAGGACATTTGAAGTCTTCCCTCTTTTACTAACTCTTTGATGGAAGACAACAGAGTCCTGTGGCACTTTGATGGAAGGAAACTCTGCTTAGAAATTCCAAGGCTTTTTAGCTGTGTATTTATGCATAATGTGGCAGTAAAAAAGCTGCATTCAGGCTTGCTGGCCAGATGGTGCTTGTAGTGATACATGGTACCTGGAGAAACCCAGAGCAGTATATATGAAAGGGATATGCACTCACTGGGAAAGCATAAACGCAGCCTGGGTGCTCTTGCTACCTGTATTTCTTGACCTGTCTGCTTCCTTCATAACTGGGAAGGCCGTAGGGAGAAGTTGTTTTACAATAGGTAGTGACAGATGGTGGCTATGTAAGACTGGGCAAAACAAATACTAAAGGCAGTGTAAAAAAATGGAGCAATCAAGGATTTAGATTTTAACTATGAATTGTCATTGTGTACTGAATAATAAAACAACGTCAAACTCCGTGGATACTCTGCAAGGTGACTTGCAAAGGGGAAAAACAATTTGTCCTTTTTTACTACTTTTTCATTTGGTGTAAATATAGAAGGCTTGCAAGGTTTTCTCCTTTTTATTTTTTTTTTTAAGTTGGAAAAATTCAGATTTTGTATAGCCTGGAAGACTCAGTGGGTAACTACAGAATTAGTAGAACTATGGTATGGCTGATACTAAATATGTGAGATCTGATTAACTGAAAAATGAAATGTTTTTTATTTTGATTGTTACATTCATTTTTATTTTTTTTTTAACATCTATTTGTTGGGGGGGGGGGGGGAGAATTCAAGACAACTTTCTTTTATTTAAGGGTTGATACTACCCATCTGAGTCATTCAAAAAAAAAAACTTCCAACACAGGGAAGACTAGACTCAATAAATAAAATACTATCTTTTGTGAGGAAACCTTTGAGGATGATTAAAGGAGCACAAATCCCTTCCTTCCTCCCTTTCTTTGTAATTTACCTTCAACAAATGCTTTAACTTTTATTTAAGTGTAGAAGTCCTATTTACAAGAAGCTTAAGAGCTGATATAGCCATAGCAGCTTCTTGGGTAGTTCTCTTCAGCAACTCCCTATTCTCATTACTGGACCTAAAGCAGTTCTGATTAGCAAACAGCTAATCCTTTGTTTACCAAAACTGGAGTAACTTCTTTAACCATGGCAGCAGTTTTGAGGTGGATATAATAATGTGCAGCTAAAAATCAATGCTTTTTGAAAAATGTGTCCCAAATTGCTGTAGTAACCAACATGTTTTCAACATAATGTAATTATTTTTGTTTCAAAGTCAAAATGCAAACTTTTCTTTGGATGCAGAAAAAGTAATTAATGGCCAGAACAAATGGTTGCTAGCAGTGATGGCCTCTGTTAATAATCTTGAATATATGAGCTCTCTTTTGGAGCTGATAGTTGGGAATAAGAAGAGAAGTTTTAGCAGTTTGTCTTAGAGCAATGCCACTCTGCCGACAACAACACGTTAAAGGCCCAGTCTTGTAGATCTTGGTGATGTGAGTAGTACCAATGTGTTGAATGAGACTATTCATAAGCAGAGGTTTACGAGATCCGGCCCAAAGTTTGGGGAATGTTTTAGGGCTAGGTATACAGCTTGAAGTTGGTGTGCTATGCATGTTCTAGTTCAAAGAGTCCAAACTTTATGCAGCAGAGAAAATTTAATGGAACATTTTGAATAAGGCTGCTCAGTCAGTGGAAAAAAAAGCTTGTTCTCTTAGTCTCTTCAGATATAAGTTATAAGTATTGTATTGTAGGAGGTCAACCTGGCTTTTTGTGATGCTGAATGTGCAGTTCAGGTGGCACATCTAGCAGTGTTGAGCCTCGTCTGAGCTGCTGCCTTGTAGCTCTCTGGGACATCACCTTTAGGAGGATGGCACTGCTAACAATACTCCATGCATTATTGCCCATGGTGATTCCCCCAAAAATTCATGATGATGATTTATGGAAACAGGTAAAGTAGAAAGACTGAAACTGTAGGAATCGAGCAAACTTTGGGGTACCACTTTGCAAATGAACTAACAGGCTAGGTCTCTTAAAGAAGCTGTATTCTAGAGACCATAACACAAACCAATTGCTGTTGTATAGTGGAGCAAAAAGATGCTTCAGACAAAACAGTGATATAAAATTGACCCATTTACAAAGCAAATAGGCCAAAAGCTTGGTCTGAAATGTAATTTTAAAAATTAACAATCAGACAAGAAATGACTGTCTTGACAGCATAATGAGGAAATTCCTTGATCTACTCCACATGACTTGAATACACAGGAAATCTGAGATTTCCAATGTTTTCATAAGTGACATTAACAACAGAAATGCAACCACCATGTTTTTAAAAATACACCTTTTCAAAATGTATTAAATTCTCAAACCCTTAATGCAGTCAGCTCACTAAGCTACACAGTCAGAACTGCAAAAGACCTGTTATGGATATCGTTTAGTCCAGTGGTTCCCAACCTTTTTGGCTCAAGGGCCACAAATACCATTTTTACAACTGTGAAGGGCCACCAGTCCCTCAACTCGTAAAAACTGTATCGATGTATACACTATTAAGGACTATAAGTCCCTACATATTTAAAGTAAACATTTTGATGCTATTGTGCTCATTTTTTACATTCACTATTTTACACCTACCAATTACAGTATGTCACACGTTCACAGACAGATCGCTAGTGTAGATGAGTGACTGTTACTACACACTGAAGTACATGGCCTACCAGCTAAGTCAGGTTGGGTGGTCTGCTAAGTGCAGTCCAAACCCAAAGGCACCAGTTTTTAAAGTCCTGCCCCTTTCCTCAAGCTTGGGTTCTGGCTGCTCACCCACCCACCCACTGCAGCCAGACGGAAGCAGTTCAGCAAGAAAGCAGCCTCCTTGCTGATCTCCTTTCTCCCTGGTTGCAGCATGGAAACCGCACTCATCCTTTAGGCTCCCTTCTGCAGCCAAAGGGGTGGGAGATCAGTGCTCCCTTCCCTCTAGCTCCAGCAGGGACCCCAGCATATAGGGACCCAGGCAAACGGTTTTGTTGTGCTCCCTGCTGAAGTCAGGGGAGTGGAGTGCTGATCTTCCGTGCCCTTGGGTACAGCAAGGAGCCTGCATTGATCTTTTAGCCCCACAGCAACACACTCCGCCTAGCTCCTTAGGCGGCAGCTCCCTTTCACAGCCAGCAGAAGGGGAGCAGCTGGCCACCTTGAAAGACTCTATGGTCCCCGGATTGGGACCTGCTGGTTTAGTCCATCCCCTGTGGCATTGCAGAATGTTGTATAAATCCCGTTTTATACACTATGACACTCGAATTCCTTCTGCAACCTATTTAAACAACAGCCATCATGAACTAAGGCCCCAGCACTCATCCCAGCTATGGAAATACTGAAAAGTGAGGAGTACTTCTGAAATCTACTTTGCAAATTAACTGATAATCATTTTTATTAAGTAAATATGTACAGTGATAGATACTAACTGGGATTCTATTATAATTTTATTGATTTTTGTTTTTTTTTTAAAGCAGCTAATAGCCATGTCTGTTTTCCTAAGAACAGGAGGGACCACAGAGCAGGTAGATATTGCTACTAGCAAGTCTGAATCAACCTTAGTGGATGAACATCCTTTCTTGGTCCACAGCAAAATTCTAAAGATAGGAGAACTGGCAGACTCCATTTACGAAGTTTCTGCATTGTCTCTTTTGATATAGCCAAATGAGACATTCCTGTAAGCAGAAAGAGAAATCTTTGTTAGCTGTGGTAGAGAGTGGGAGACGTTTGAGGAAATCTACAAAACATTCTTGAAGCTTTTACAACCTCAAGAAAACTTCCTATTGCTGAAGTTAGCAGAAGAGCTTGAATGCAGAGACCTCTGTATCCCTTGCTTTTTTTGTGTTAGACTCTAGCATCTGTTGCTATTTCTGTAAACTTACATGATAAACCAGTAGCCCTGGTTAGAAGACAGAAAAGCTTTGCTTCCTTAAATTGTACTGGCAGCTCACCACAATCATAAACTGCAACATCACTTCTAATTTAGACCTGGACTGCTCCTAAGAAGGCAAAACCAATTGTGTGATGAAGTATTATGTGATTTTTCCTGTTAGGGCACAAACTTTTTCCCCCCTCTTTGAAATAATTTTACTAAAGAGCAAAGTTATACAGCATTGTCTTTGTTAGATTATTGTTCTAATATCTCTAATGTGGTGTTTAAAAAGGCCTGCCCTTTGGAATCTGTTACTTTAAAAATAATTCAAACACTTTTCCTATGAGGCTGCAGACACTCTGCTTAGTCAGTGAAAGCAGCTATGCCTTAAACTTGGGGCAAAAGAGAATGTCCTACAGCAGTGAACAATCCTGTCATGCATTAAATACTTTACTGGTGGAAGGGGAATGAATAGACAGCAATAGATGAGAATTGTGAGTTACCAAAACAGAGTTACTTTCTTTGAAGAGAATTTTGTTTTGTTGTTTCATGCTACTCTTTTCATGTAATGTACAAATTAATATCTAACATATTCCATGTCTTTGATTTCTAGATAATGGCTGATCTAAGAGAAACCATCACATGAAACTTGCACATTAGACCATATAAAAAATTTCCTGACCTGTACCTCAGATGAGGTATCAAGTGTCAAATGAGACAACAGTAGATGCAGAGTGTAACCCAGCCTGCAGAAGTGATTTAAGAAAACCAGAGTAATTAATTCCTAGATAGCTTGATGGCTCTCACTGACTGTGACCTCAAACCAAAGCCATCCTTCGACCAAAGCAAGAAAGGGACAGTGCACCCCCTGAACACAGGATGCCATTTCCAAATAACTGAAATGTGAAGAAAACCTCATGAATATCAACCACAGAGAACCGGAGAGCATCACTGGTAAGTTAGAAGGGCAATTCCAGTCTAAACTGCAAATTCATGGAATCTTTTCAGGACAGCTAGCCGGAAGACCTTGATCTCAAATTGAAATTGTATGCAGCACTTATCCACTAGTGCAAATGAACAAGAATAGTAGATCCTTCATAAACTAAATTGATTCCCCACCCCCTCCAAATCATCTACTATATATATTTTTTTCCACCATATAAAACTTTACTCCAATAGATAAATATTTGTTCTTGCTGTGGATGGAATGAATGAGTGTTGGAGACTCCAGGTCCTTTTTGAAGGAATGGTGGGAATTGCCAAAAGAAGAAAGATGTGACTTCCAATGTGATAGTTGAAACTCTAAAAATACTTTATATTTTCAGATAAAAAGCGTGGCAGTAATGCATGCCACTGCTTCTCTCCCTTCCCATCCATGATAAGTGGAGAATTGCTGCCAAGTTCCTTCCTTCCTTCCTTCCTTCCTTCCTTCCTTCCTCCTGGATCTCTTTGCTGGAGCTTATTCAGCGTTCTGCATTCTGTGCCTTTTTTTTCATATTTGTAACTCAGAAGTGGTTGTATCTCGGTATGCCAGAGTTCATTGATAAAACTTTGAGGTTTCTAAAGAAAGCACTTTTGGGTATAAATACAACCTTCAGTGGAGAGCCTGTGGAGTGATGTCCAGCTTGTGGCCCTTAAGGAGAAGTATCCCTGAGAACTTGTATTTGATTGTGAATTGAAAATGTATACCCTGAGCTACGTATGCCCTGTGATGTATAAAGTGACATGTTTGAACCAGGCCCGGCACTAGAGAGGAAGGAGTTTAGGGGCATATAGTCCCAGTACTTTGTTTGCAACTCCCAGTAGAAGTCCTGTTAACAGCTGGGAGCACTCTAAGCTGCTGCTGTCCCCTTGTCTCCTTCTGTTGGCTGCTTGGAGAATGTAGCGTTCATTGCTCTAGTCTACTGCCTGCTTCCCTGCTGGGCTATGGGAGCAGTAGGAGGAGCAGGACAGAAACTTGGTTGGCTCTGCCTCAATCTAGGGCCAGTGCCTGGCAAAGGATGTCTGCCCGTCCCCACCCTGAAAAACGGCAACCAGTTATAGCTCCCTGATTCTATGCATTAGGCAGCTATGGTCTCCAAAGGACCTTACATCACCTAGATATAGGCAGAGCACAGCAGGCCTCAGCTGCTTCCCATTCCCTTATGCTCAGTAACTGCTGGGAGAAAGCAAGTGTTGGCTCCACTGGGTCTGTTACCTCTAGGCAGGGGGAATTGCCAGCAGGTTTGTGGCATTTCCTCTCCTGTGAGTAGTGCAAAGGGACCAGAACAAGCAAAGAGAATCCTGAGTGTTGATTGTGTCCCTTTTTAAAATACATTTGGCACTCAGGCTGAAAAGATCATCATCTGACTCTTCTGACCCAGGTGTACTCGTGCTTTAAATGTTGATATCTAAATGTAATATACTACAAAAGGAGCTTTCGTTTCATTTTGCTACTTGTGGAATATGATGATGGCATTGGAAACTGCCCTCCATGTTGGGGTGAGGAGGAGTCATTCCCTGTGTTCACTCGGATCCATAACATTTCTCATGGTTGTGGATTATTTTTTAAAAGCTACATTTAAGTCAATTAAATGTATTCTAATACCCAAGTCTTACAGAAAGGATGCACATCACTAAACTGAAAGAGAAACAGAAAGGTAAGAAAAAAGTGTGGTTAAAATGAAAGGTGCAAGAGGATATTCAAGACAAACAGTTTTCCTTCAGAAAAGGAAAATGCAACTAGAATAAAGCCTACAGAAGATAGTACAATGTATAGTAGGTAAAGTGCAATATGAAAGTTAGGAGAGCAGTGATGGACATTGAAAGTAAATAGCAAGACATAAAAACAAATATTGTTAAGTATGTCAGAACCAGGAAGCCTCTGAGAATTAGTGAGTCTGCTAGATTTACTAGAAGTAAAGGGCTCAATTAAGGAAAATAAAGATCTTGCAAATACTAATATTAAATAAATCAAGCTGCTAATGCAGATTCATTGCTGGTCAAAGTGAAATTATCCTTGTGTAATCCCTCTGATGTAGAACAATTCTTTTCAACCTGTTGTGGATTTTTGAAACAGCAGATTTAATAGTATTGTGTATGCTGTGATTTCATGACTCGTGTTCATGTTTAGATGTCTGCTCCAATGAGGACCTTCCTGAAGTAGAACTGGTGAGCATGCTTGAAGAACAATTACCACACTATAAGCTACGAGTGGACTCTCTCTACCTGTACGAGAACCAAGACTGGGTCCAGTCCCCCACCTGCTATAAGCATGTCCCCAAAAACGTCTCGCCTGTTCTTGCTGAGGAGACCTTCCGTTACATGAGTGAGTATTTGTGGTCAGCTCTCAGGGGATCTTTGCATCAATTGAAATGAAGGGATTAACATGATTAAAATATACTCTTTACTGAAAAATTCAGTGTGTTCGGATAACAGGCAAAACAAAAAACTGAAGTTTGTGCACAAGCAGTTAAGAGTTACTATAATGCTCTGGGAGTCCGGGGTACCGTTTTTATTGCAATTGAAGTCTTTTGGCTGCATAGAGGAATTGGGAGCAGAAACCATATGAGTGCGTATGGTTCCCTAAGTGTGATGACCACAAACATGAAGTATACCAGGTATATATTTCAATGTCATGCATGGTTTGTCCTAATTATAACTTGTTTTCTGATAATTTTTGTCTTAAAATATTATATAGCTGTGTAAACACAAGTGTAAAGAGATGAGATAAGAACAATCTAAAACCACCTTTTCTGCCTGGGCTTTTTATGCTGTTTGAAGATTGATAGGCCCATTATCCAGAGGGAGACAAGTAGATTGACCAGATGTCCCAAATTTATAGGGACAGTTCCAATATTTGGAACTTTTTCTTATATAGGTACCTATGACATCTTACTCCCACCCTGATTTTTCACACTTGCTATCTGGTCATCCTAGAACAAGGCCAACATGACCTGGACTGGGGAGCTGCCAGCAACCTGCTCAGCCCCTGAGCCAGAGCCGGGCTCAGGCAGACCCTGGGAGACAGGATCCTGCAGGCATGGGGCAGCTCTTCACAGTGCTTTGGGCACTGTCCACAGGACCAGGCCTCAGGACAATCCCTATCCACCACCACCTCATGTTTGGTCCCAGGAGCCATTGTCCACACTTCCTCTCTCCCATGCCTCACCATTATAATAGAGAGAGAAACTGAGGTTTTAATGAACATTTCACTCACGTTGCACCTTCAGCAGTCAGCTGGTAACGTGAAATATTCTTAACGAGATTCCAAAATGCAGATGCCATGAGAATGATAGTTCATGCTTTGGGTGAAGAGGTACTGCTAGATACCTTTCCCCACCCCAACCCTCACCAACTAGAGTTGAAGAAACTGATTTTTCTTCTGAGGGGTAACATCTTAGCATCACTGGTAGGTATAGACTCCTTAGGCCCTAAGGTTTAAATCACTGAAGGTTGGTCCTGGAGCTTTACACGTCTGATACAGAAAAACTGGTTAGCAGGGAGCTGCAGGGGTTAAAGTCTTCCAAATGAAAACAGAGTTGCTATCTGATCTGCATGAACCTTAATGATCCCATGGCCTTTCCATAAGAGTAAGGGTTTGCCCTGGTGCATGTTGCCAAAATTTTCCTTCCTGTCATGCTGTGGTAGTGGGTTGCTGAATGCCAATTCATTGCCACCCTCCATCTCAGAGGTGGCTGCATTTCATTGCTGCTTGCTTTGTTTAGGTACTGATGCTATGGAATACTGAACAACTGCTTTTCCTGTTTTTGTGGCTCAGCAGTAAAGACGCTCAGTATCTTGGTGGACTGAACTCCCATGTAAAGTGTTTGGGGATATTTTGTGTGATGGAAGATATAAATGGCAAATATTTTTAACTGTCATGGGAATCTGATCATCATGGATCATTGTCTGATTTTGCAGCATGTGAACATTCAAAGTGACTGTCTATTCTCTATTGGTTGTGTTCCTATCTATCTTGGTAGTAAAGCTGGCAGCTTTTCAGGGAGAAAATGGCCCAGGCATAGAGCATTCTTGAGGAGTCTTGGATTTGAATTTATTAAAATAAAAAGGCATAGGAGGCTGCCCAAAGGATTGAATGTTGGGGTGGGAGAATGTTTGAGTATTTTGATGAATCAGGAGGGGAACAAGATACATGTATTTTCCCCATGAAAATAGGAAAATCAAATGATTTCTCATACAGCAACTGGAAGAGAACAGGGTAGGTGAGGTTAATGTGATGTTTAGTCATGACAATTTAATAATTGCGAAACAGTAACTTTTCCTTGTACATGCTTGCACTGAGACGATTTTGTGGTAGTCTGTGGTCTTCCTATGATGCATAATAAACAAGAGCAGAGTAAATAAAAAGGAATTCTCTAAATTTGGCTTGACATGATGTCCCACAATCTAAATGGAATTTTGTTCTCTGAGTCAAAGATTCAATTCAAAATTCTATCTAGGTATAAAGGATGTTTAAATATTGACTTACCTGCATTTTATTACCCTGCTTTTCTGATAAGAAAATTTTAAAAACAAGTGAAAACTTTGAAGTATATGGCTGTGGATCAGAAGGGTGTGTTCTTGCCTCTGAGTCCAGAAAAGATAAGAACACATCTCATTTACATTCACAAACAGCTTAATCCAAAGTCAAATTCTTATGCGATAAATAAATCTGTTAGTCTTTAAAAGTGCCACAGGACTCTGTTAGCTTAATCCAAAGTGAAGCTTTACTGAGGTATTTTGGTTGTTGCTGTCTGAAAGCCCAATTTTTGTGATCAGTGACAAAATAGTCTCAGATAAGAGGCCCTTCAAACAGTCCACCGGAGACTGAATTTGCAGCCTTCAGAGTAAGATGCAAGACTTTTAAAGCAAACAAAAGCCCCCAGAAATTTAAATGTTATATTAATTGATTGTAATCAAGCCAGGTAAAGTGGGTGGTATTTTTTGCAAATAAAGAGACAGTAATTTTATTTAATTATTCATTGAAATTTCTTCCTGCCACAGAAATCCCTAAAATAGAAATGAACATGACTTTCCAGTTCATCTAGTGGAATTTATTTTTCTTAAATCTTAAAAGAGGAACTTCAAAAGAAAAATATCTCTTCTAGAAGGAAAAATGTAACCTGATGAGGGAAAGATTATTGGAGTTACTGTAGGAATATTCTTGGAGTTTTCAAAATAACGCATTTCTTAACAAATACAGTGAAACTCCATCCAAATAAGATGAATTATTGTTATTAAGAAAAATACTCCATTTACAATTTTAAGTCCTATGTAGTCTAGAATTTCTTTGTATATTTTTATTTTTTACTTATTGTTAAGATTTGTCCAAACAGTGGTCAACGGGGGCACCCTTTAGAAATTAAAACAGAGGTGTCAAACATGCAGCCCATAGGCTGGCTGCGACCCACAAACCTCTTCCATCCGGCCCGTGACTGTGCTCTGTGGGACCATACTCTCTCCCTGACAGAGAGAGAGGAGTGTGGTCTCACATACACAGCATTCCACAATGTCGTGAGAGCGCCCTAGTATTTTAATTTATGGCATCTACGGCCCACTTGAAGTACATTTTAAGTCAAATCTGACCCACCATAGCAAACAAGTTTGAAACTCCTGAATTAAAAAGATCATAATTACTCACAATAAGTAACTAATCCTATCATTAACCACTCAGGCACACCTATTTGAACTCTGAACACTTTCAACGAAAGTTGAAAATTATTACTTGGTCATTTCTCTGGTGTTGACATTGATTCAGACTACGAATCCAACGGAAGGGCACCAGCCCGTAGCAGCTGTATCAGGGATAAGAATAGAATTGATCTATGTACATTCATTCAGTTTACAAAACTTGAATAGTGCATAAGTTCAGACAGTTGTTCTAATGTGAAAACTCCTTTTGCCGAAGTGATAAGAATTGGAAATAAAACAATAGAAGATGTCACAGTTCACAGCAACTGCACCTGTATTCCCCCTCTGTGGTCCAGCAACAGCACTCACTCTAGGCTTCCGGCTCCCATACAGTTGCCTGTCTTGGTCGGCGATGCATCCCTCTCCTTTCTGGTAAGAGTAATTCCAGGCTCCATAGCTTCCTGATCATACTATAAATTCACCAGCAAAGTGAGATTGCTTGAGCTGCCCCACTTTCTTTGTCTTCAGACACTAATAACGGTGTATGTGCCTACAGTTAAGCTATCACACAGCTCTTTCTATGCAAGCTAATTTATTGTTAGGAAAGAAGCATTACAGAGAAAATAGTAAAAGAACCAACATGCTAATAAGCTTAACAAAGATCACCCCAGCTCCATCATGAGGTCAGTCAGGAGAATTCTCCTTCAAACCCTTTTCTTGATCTCAAGTTGATAACAGCCTCAGCTCAGAACTAGAACACTCCTGAAGAGTACAGTTCATCCTTTTTATACAGGTCAGGGATCTTTCATCTGGAGTTGCCAGAAGCTGGGAAATAGTAGACAATGGATTTTTCTCAAGGCCAGCTTCAAAAGGATGAACTCTGAGGTGAATCATTTCCATTCCCCACATCCCAAATATTTCCTAGGAAATCCACTTCACACACAGTGCTTTGGAGTTTCTTTAAACCTTGACAGAGATTGCATTAATCTGTCTCCTAGAGGAGTTGCATATAATTCCACAGAAACATACAAATTGCATTTTAAGGCCTTGTCTCTACTAGCACTTATGTCAGTAAAACGTCTGAGAGTCGGGAGTGTGAAAAAATCCTGAGCAACATAAATTTTGCCAGCATAAGCACTCGTGTAGACTGCACTATGTTGGAGGGAGAACGCTTGTAGAGCTGGTTTTATTATGTTGACAGGAGAGCTCTGTCCTGTGGGTTTGGCTACATGAGAGCTTATGCAGACAAAACTTTGTCACCCAGAGGCTGTTTTTTCACACCTCTGAGTACAAATGTTTTGCCAATATCAGTGCCAGTGAAGAAAAGGCCTTCTACAATGGACGTCAGAGATATTAAACTTAATTCATTAAGGTTTATCATAACTTCTTAAAGTTTATCCGGGATGTTGCAAGATACTATCATATTTGTCACAGGAGTGAGTGTTGAATCAAAGATTCAAAGGCACATTTAGAACAAAGCAGGAAAAATGAAGCCATTAATAAAGTCAAAAGTTACATTCTCATTTGTTACACTTGTGTGAATCCTGAGTAACTGAACTGACTTTAGTAAAATTACACCAGTGTCCTGAAAGCAGAATCTGACCTACTCACTGTAGGAAAACATACAAGCCAATCTTTGCAATATGCTTTCAGCTTTAGAAGAAGTCTAGAAAAAGAACTTTTGTATGTTAAAAAATTTTCTGAGATCATCTTCAAATGAGCATTGTTACAGTAAAGATGACAGTTCTGGGGTATATAGAGTCCAGTACACTAACAGTACCTTAGATCCTAGTATCATTATATAAATACTGTTTTAAATATGGACAAATTAACATTATGGGCTTGTCTACACCCTGAGGTAGTGAGGTCTACGAGAATGTGGTGTCTAATGCACACTGTTGTGTTGCCCATCAGTTTGTCCACATAGACCCAACTGATGCGT